>OZ024912.1:11862643-12145206 GCA_964017125.1 Flabesymbios commensalis
CCCACACGTAAGGGAAACCGGGACAAATTTTTTTCTTAGGTAGAGATGTAAGCGATGCTCCTTCACGCGTAAGTGAGTGCAGTTTGTTTATGTGTATCACATCATGCGTTATGGGCCTAACGGCGGGGGGGGGGGGTGCTGATATTACAGTGCAACCTGTACATACCGGATCCTGTACAAACCAGAATCCTGTCTATACCGTAATAATTATCTGGTTCCGAAATAATTACACTCAAAACAATACTAATTAACCCTCTCCAAACCGGAACCTGTCTACTCCGAATACCGGTCTCATTATTTTCCCAAATGCATAAATTGTATTGTATTTCACCTGTCCTAACCGGAATAATTTTTTTTTAGAATTTTTATAAATCGCATGCGATGCACTAAGGGTTAATCAGGGGGCGGCAAAGTGACGTAATGTTCATCCTGCTTGCTATCTGGTGATGCAATGAGGAAGGTGCGAAGTTAGTGCTTGTAACACCTTTCTCGCTTTAGAGGAACAATTATAGCGCCTTTACTTTGAGATTGGTAAGATATTTTAACAACATACCGGTAATAGATCAATACAATAATTGGCTAGTAAAAAATATTGTAACAAAATCTTTGACTAATAAAATATTAAAAGGTCGTATCAATTCATAAAACATATCAGTGCATCAAACAATAATTCTCACATATATTAGACTGTGTTTTGGGATAAATTTATTCTGTTTGTGATATTTAATGGGCCAATAAATAGGTAACTAACTGTAGGTGAAATATAAAAACATTTGATTTATTTTTTCATCGCACCATTATTCCTATGTTATTTTTTGCTCTTAGTCAAGGCATTAATTGTATTAAATGACATAATTATACAGTATCGGAGCATGTCGTCCAGCGTCATACAGTCCAGAAATATATAAAAGTTACCAAACAAACGAGTGTTGTCGTCATGAAACAGTTTAAAAAATAAAACTGCTGCAATATGATTAACTATGTTAACAAAATATGCTCCGTGTGCTCCGTGTTAAATGTGTGACAGACGATTACAAGAATGTAATGTTATTTTAGATTAGGCGCTAAAAAATCAACGTGTATAAAATGACACATGCGCTCCGTGTGTGAAATATGTGAGACACAATTATTTTAATATAATAAAACATCTTTAAAAAATTGTGTCTTTTATTAAATCAATTTATTTGCACTCATCCACCTATCAGTTGTAGACCTACCGACGACACATCCTGAATTATAACCCTCATGTCAATTAAACAAGTTATCGTTGTTTGTTCCTCTCCGAAAGCAAAAACACTCTCCAAACCGGAACCTGTCCAAGCCGGAATAAAAGTTTGTCCCCAACATTGAGTTAAAAAAGATCAAATATGACTAGCCTAATTCGATTGGAAGACCCATCAATGGGCAGTTCAGCGCCACAGAAATTAGCTTAAAGAGATGATTATATGGGAACGCATTATTTCTTGATGTAACATTTTAGTAGACCTGTATCTATATATAAAATATTAGGTAACAATATTAATATAACTAGCCTAATTCAGAATTGTAAAAGATGTCAATGAGCGCTATACATTTAATCCAGTCAAAAAGTCATTTGACCTTGAACAAATTGCAACAGAGCTAATTTTAGGTGTTTTGGCTCCACAAATACATCCAGATTAACATACTAAAAATCTTAAGAAATATTCGATGCGGAACAAGGCAAAATTCAAGGTCAAAGGTCAATTCCAAGGTCAAATATGATTTTTCTGAAAATAAGGGTAGGAACAAGTGTAATGCCTCTTTTTCGTGTAATTTTCACTGGATAATCCATTTCTTAAATTATTTTTATGGTCATCCTCAAGGTCAAAGGTCATATCGAAGGTTAAATAAACGAAAATATGATTTCTAAGAAATAATGCTAGGAATATGTGTAATACCTTGGATTTTTGACTGGAAAATCCATTTATCGTATTATTTTAGTGATTGAAGGTCATCTTCAAGGTTATCTTCAAGGTCAAAAGGTCAATTCAAAGGTCAAAGGTATTTTTAACAAACACAAATAGCAAGAAGTGTAATTTTTATGTTTTATGTGACTTTAATTTAATAGTCCATTTCTCGTACTTTTTTGATGATCACAGGTCATCTTCAAGGTCAAAACCTCAATTTCAAGGTCAAGTAAGCGAAAAATATGATTTGTAACAGATAACACAACGAACAAGTGTTATACCTCTTTTCTGCGTGATTTTTTACTAGAAAATTCATTGATAGTATTATTTAGGTGATTGAAGGTCATCTTCAAGGTCATCTTCAAGGTCAAAAAGTCAATTCCAAGGTCAAAGGTATCAAAAATATATTTTCCAACAAACACAAATAGCAAGAAGTGTAATATATATGTTTGATGTAATTTTGACTAAATAATACATTTCTGGTATTGTTTTGATGATTAAAGGTCATCTTCAAGGTCAAAACCTCAATTTCAAGGTCAAGTAAGCGAAAAACATGATTTGTAACAGATAACACTACGAACAAGTTGAATACCTATTTTCTGTGTAATTTTTGACCGGAAATTGAACTTCTGGCATTATTTTATTGATTTACAGTCTCCCGGAAGATTAAAAGGTCAATTTTAGGACCAAGTGACCAAAAATATGCCCTTTGACGCTTCCGGGTCGCCCATTAGCTCGTCCATATCACCATTCTATGAGAAACTGTCACTTTTCAAAGCACTGCGGCTCTCTTTAATGATTTTCTGTTGCCCTTTATGCATCTGCATCACCCTTCATTACCTCTCCATTACCCTTTAACACCTCCCCGTCACCTTCTAGCACCTCTTTGCTTTTCCGTCACCCTTTAACGCATCTCTGAGGCCTTTTAACGCCTCTCTATTGACCATAGATGCTTTTCTGGCGCCTTTTAACACCTCTTCTACTACCTACCTACTAACGGCTTCCCATCACCATTTATTGCCTCTTCGTCACCCTTCAATGCCTCCCGATTGACTTTTAACGCCTTATGGTCGCCCTTTAATGCCTCCACATCGCCCTTTAATATATGTAATTGTCACCTATTAACGCACCTGTCACACTTTAAACGTTTTCTCGTGGCCCTCTATGCACATAAAGGCCTTTTTTGTTGTGATTGAAGACCTTCTCTCGCCATTTAATGTATCTTGGTAGCTCTTAAGGTGTCTTTGTCGCCCTTTAAAGCTTACCCTTCGCTCTTTAAAGCCTTCTCAACGCCATATGGCGTCTCTGCCTCGCCCTTTAAATCGTCCCCATCACTTTTTAGCACCTCTCCTTCACCCTTTGGTACCTTTCTATCGACCTACAATGCATTTTTCGAAATTAATGCCTCTACATCGCCCTGAATTTTGCATAACCGTCACTTATTAATGCATCCGTTGTCCTTTATGTATATTCGAAGCGCCTTAACGTATCTTTGGTACAACTGAAAGCCTTTCTGTGGCCCCTTAACGCATCTCAATTTCCCTTAAACACCTCTCTGTCAACATCTAATGCCTCACTCTTGCCCTTTAACACTTCCCATCACGTTTTAGTGTGTCGCCATAAAACCATTGCAAAGTAACGACTCTGTGGCACTTTCACGTCGCTCTTTAACACCTCTCCATCGCCCTTTAATTCATACCCGTCGAGCTTTAACGCTTTGTTTTCGCCCTTTACTTCCGCTACATTGCCCTTTATTGCATAACCGTCGCCTATTAACATACCCTCATAACAACGCGTTTGACGACTTACCGTTGCTGTTTATGCGTCTTTGTTTTTTTTGCTGCAGATTAAAGGCCTTTCCGCTGCCCCTTAATGAATCTCCATTTTTACACATATTCAACCCCCTTTAATGGCTCCCCATTGCCCTTTAGCGCCGCACTGGCACCTTTTAACGCCTTCCCCCTTAATGCTTTTACGTTGACATTCAATTATAGCCATTAAACACCTCCCCAGCACCACTTAAGACCTTTCCATCACCATTTATCACCTTCCAATTGCTATTTGCGCCCTTTGATGCTTCCTTGTTGCCCTTTAGGGCCTCTTCATTGCACTTTAATGCCTCTACATCGTTCTTAATGTCTTTTTGTCCCCATTTTTTGTCTTTATATAACCCTATATTGTTTAACCATTACCTATTGATGCAACCCGTCAGACTTTAATGACTTCCCTTTATGCATCTTTGTAGCCCTTGAGTATTTTTTGTTGCAATTCAAGGCCTTTCCGTTGCCCTTTAATATATATTTATTGCCCTTTAACGCAAATTTATCACCCTTCAATGCCTCCCCATCGCCCTTTAATGTCACTCTGTCGCCTTTGACGCCTTTGATTCACCAGTTAACTCACACAACACATTTTGTCACCTCCTCATCTTCATCTAACGTCTCTACAGTGCCCTTTAAATCTTTATCGTAGCCCTTCACTACCCATTCATTATCTCAACGCATTTTTGCCGCCCCTTAACATCTAACCATCGCGTTTTATTGCATCTTTGTTTCCTTTTAGCGCCCCTTTGTTGCAAAGTAATGTGTTCCTGTTACCCTTTAACACATTTTTATCGCCCTTTATCGCCTCTTTGGCGCCCTTTAGCGCCTTTTCTAGTTGTGTAGTCATGGTTTAGTGGTTTATGCAGTATTGTTATCTAAATTGTAGTTTCTAGCAATGCATTTCAGGTGATTTCAGGTACATGTATGATGATTTACTGTTATATTGCTATATCGTGTATGGTAAAACACAAGGCTACATGTACCGTAGATATATTGTTCATTCACACATCTTTAGCGTTTTTGCCTTACAATGCAACTGCTCATGGTCTAGTCCTTATATTTTTCTTATGCTATGTAGTTGCACTTATCACTGTTTTAGTGCTTGTAATTGATATCGTCGTCAAGTGATAATATTGTTAACCAGTTAATAAACTCATACATCAAGGATGGGTTTCCAATTAATTTATCCAGCAATAGGCATTGTGGACATTTTTTTGTTTTTTAAAATCAAATTATTGACATTTACCTGCAACCGATATACATGTATACACAGAACAGCTCGTTCCCAATTCACATCAATTTAAAATTGTTTGAGTCAGTGTCATGTTATATTTTATTTAAATAATTAAACAAAATAGTGTGCACGTGGGATATATTTTGGCTAATTTCATTTTTTAGATCATGTAGATGCCCATGACCTTGCCCTGTACAACGCGAACTTGATGTTGTACTATTAATCCAAATTATAAATCAACCAACAACTAATTTACAACTATTGCGTCAGTATCAACTTATATTTTATTTGAATATCTGGCAAAAATATGCACGAAACCAATATTTGGGATAATTTGTAATCCTACATGGCAATGGTCTCGACCTGTGCCACATGACCTTGATATTCATCACCCCTCAACAATAACAATAAAACAATCAACCAGCATGACTTTGATATTATATCACCCGTAAACAATAAAAAAAATCAATCAACCAACTAATTTAGCAATATTATATATCATATCGTACCTTGACCTGTAGGCCTCATCTTCATCTATCCAGTTGTCTGCTACAGACAGACTCCTTGATATCACGTATATGTGCTATGAGTTCAGAACCCCCCCCCCCCTCTTCCCTGCCCAACTGCTGCAGGCCAGACAATCTGACTGAGTGTGACCTCCATACCACAGTCAGTAAACCGGTGACGTCATAATGAATATTCATGTTGCTCGCACCCCCTCCTTTTCGTACCTGCATCACACAAACCTGTTGTCAAGGTCAGACTGATAGTCTGACGGTCTGACCTGACTGGGCAGGGTGGTAGGCCTAGGCTACAACACGAACTTGATATTGTACTATTCATCAGAAATAAAATTAGAGTCAGTATCAGCATATATTATATTTAAACAACCAGAAAAATATGCACGAAACCGATATTTGGTCTAATTTGTAATTCTACATGGCAATGACCACGACCTGTGCCACATGACCTTCATATTCATCACCCGTAAACAATAACAATAAAACAATCAACCAATCAACAACCAATATACAGCTGTTGGACTCGTTATAATCTTTTTAATTAAACACAAAGTATGCACTTGACCAATATTTTGGCTAATTTTGATTATTAAATGGCTGTGACCTGTGCAGCATGAACGTGACATTTTATCACCCGTAAACAATAACAAAATCAATTATTAACTAATTTAACAATATTATAAATCATATCGTATTATATTTTTATGAATAATTAAACAAAAATATGTATGACAGACAGACAGACAGATATTTTATTGACAGAAAGAAAGTCAATCCAGACTTATTTGTCATAAAAATAGAGATATGTACATGTATATACAACATTGTTAATTTGTTAAAATCATATGACAATATACATAGTATGACATACATAACTAAAATCATGTTAACTGGCATTGCCATAAGAAACACTGGGTATATACTTAAAATAAGATTGAGTGATAGTTCAGCTAATTTGCGGTATTAAGTGACCATGACCTTGCCTCTTGTAATATGGCCTTGTCATTTTGTCATTTCAAAACAAGTGATTCGAGATCATTTAAAACCAATGTTTAGACAGAAAAACATTTAGAAAATCGGACAGGCGGGTCCTTAGATGCAGCCAATTGCAATTTAATTACCGCCATTTAGTCATTGCCCATTAAAAAGGCGGCCATTTTGAAAACGACCTCCAGATGACCTTAAGATGATGGGAAAAGCGGAATCCTACGATTTTGTGTATAAAAAACATATGGATTCGAAAGCCATCCCGAACTTACTAGTAGGCCTAGGTTAAGTGATCGGGCCGATACAATTTTTAATACAAAAACGAGGCATGCTATTTGTTCTTAGGTTTACTTAATAAAACTCACATTTTCTGTCACTTGACTCTAACATTGAAGTTTTGCCCTTGAAGATGACCTTTAATCATCAAAATTGCTTCAGAAATTGATTATCCAGTCAACATCACACCTAAAAAGGTATTAAACTTGTTGCTATTTATATTTGTTAACGATATTTTAAAAAAAAAATTAACCTTTGAATTGACCTTTTGACCTTGAAGATGACCTTGAATCATAAAAATAGTACCATAAATGGATTGGCCGGTTAAAATCAGATCAAATTGAGGTATCACACTTGTTCCTACCTTTATTTGTTAAAAAAATCACATTTAACCTTGAAACTTCTTTTTCGATATCACAGACCTTATTACCAACTGTGGGAGCACTGTAAGTCTTTAATTTTTGAGAATTTTTGGTGGTTCAATGATTTCTCTGGCCATACTGGCCGAAAAGTGAAGTAAAGAAGACATTTTACTTACTTAATGGTTTCTCTGTTCATTGTTTATGTCATTCATATTTATGTCTAAATGGGTTTACTTTTTTTGATTATAGTATATAGTATTATAGTATATATTATATATTTGTTTTGACAATGACACTGTTTTGACTTAGACTTGTAGTTTTTACACAATCACTCCAATTTCATGAAGATATAGTGACTTGATAAGTCGTTCATTTTATAATAACTTTATATTTTACATTATTTATACTGATATTTTTATACCCATTAAACTGTGTTGTAGTGCAGGCGCTACAACATGTCATCAGACTCGTTACATATAGGTGCCAGGAGCATCGTCATCTTATCATATCAAACACTTTAAACTGAATATTTTAGTACGAACATGCTTTTATTAGCTTTGTCTTTCCTTTACTACTTTAGGGGGGGAAGGGTGTCACCTCCGCGTGGTCCCCCCTGGGCAACTTCTTAGAAGGCCAAGCACACCCAAACCTTCATCGAACCAGGTTTTGTTATTTTTTTGACGTGAAGTTTTTTGTGTTTGCTTTCCGGTGGTTTTTCACTGAGGTTGTTATGTTTATTTTCGAATAGTTTTCAGTTTAAATTCTTTATATATTCTTTATATATTCATATTTATATATTTTATATATTTTTTCATTGTACTTGTGGTGCCTTACAGTGCTCTCACGGATTGTGATCGCTCTGTCGTGCTAGTTCTCGATGACAGACCCGATCCCCAGCTGTGGGGGCATTGTAGGTCTACTCATAGTTCCTCTATGATTTGTTTTTTTGTGTTTGCAGTGGTTTCTCTTTGGCATCCTGGCGATGGACGGGATGTCCGAAAGAAACCAGTGCCATATAATTATTTTTTCACTTTATTGTTTTAAAGGTTTCTCTGTGGCATCCTGGCGGATAATGCAGCATGTCATAGAGAAGCCATTGCCGTACAATTAGCCTGTGGTGACTTACGGTGTCCTCACGGTTTGTGATCGCTCTGTGATGTCCTCCAATATCACAGACCTTATTACCAACTGTGGGGGCACTGTAAGTCGTTAATTTTTGAGAATTTTTTGTGGTTTCACGATGTCTCCGGCCGTACTGGCCGAAAAGTGAAGTAAAGAAGACATTTACTTACTTACTTAATGGTTTCTCTGTTCATTGTTTATGTCATTCATATTTATGTCTAAATGGGTTTACTTTTTTGATTATAGTATATAGTATTATAGTATATATTATATATTTGTTTTGACAATGACACTGTTTTGACTTAGACTTGTAATTTTTACACAATCACACCAATTTCATAGAGATATAGTGACTTGAAAAGTCTTTCATTTTATAATCACTTTATATTTTACATTATTTATACTGATTTTTATACCCATTAAACTGTGTTGTAGTGCAGGCGCTTCAACATGTCATCAGACTCGTTACATATAGGTGCGAGGAGCATCGTCATCTTATCATATCAAACACTTTAAACTGAATATTTTAGTACGATCATGCTTTTATTGGCTTTGTCTTTCCTTTACTACTTTAACTATACAATATGGGATATTGTAATACCTGGAATTTTCACTTAAATGGCCATACTGGCCGAAAAGTGAAGTAAAGCAAATATTTTACTTACTTTACTACTTTAACTATACAATATGGGATATTGTAATACCTGGAATTTTCACTTAAATGGCCATACTGGCCGAAAAGTGAAGTAAACCAAATATTTTACTTACTTACTTACTGGAATCTGCCAGACGCCATCTTGGACGCCATCTTAGATTTTGCACTTTTCCGCACTCCCGATTTCTTAAGATTTTTAATATGACAATTAGTGGCATTTTCTAATTACAAAAAAAGTTAAAATAAATTCTGTTGCAATTAGTTCAAGGTTAAGGCCATTTTTCAGCAAATTGACTGGACTAATTGCAATGTAGGTCTATTATCAATGGGTGATTCAGCGCCACTAAAAATACACTAGCCCACACCTGTTTTTAGTGATAGTTGTCACAAATACAAACCTTGCCAAGTGGATCCCCATACCCTGATGACATCGCAAGGCTCTGACACTGAGACCTCCATTTTTAAATAGATTATTCTAAAGTACGATCACTGAATCTCACCAGCTGAAAAAAGCAAAAAATTGTCTCAGTTTCATGACACATGTGATGAGTTTTTCGGCTAGTGTCGTTTTTACACAGCTTGCTGTGTACATAAAGTGGCGGTCAGTGTCGCCAGGTAATTTTATTACACAGGGCAAGTTCAGATACCTAGTAGATACCTGGCTCTCAGCACTAAATAAAAGCAATCAAATAGGGTTGTTGCTTATAGACTTATAGCCAAGCATTTGATCTAGTAGATTACGATTTATTAGTTAGAAAATTTACAAATTTAACGCTGCTTCGTTACAATGGTTTAAATCTTACCTAATAATAGGGAATAAATGGTAGAAAGTCGGACCCGTAAAAAATTAAATCCGCAGTAGCTCAAGGATCTCTAGACTACTTGGACCACTTCTATTTCTTGTATTCATTAACAATATATCTCCAGAATAACGCTTAAGCGACATCAATCTATTCACAGATGTTACCGTTGCGAGTGTGGAAAACAAATCCAAAGATAACATAATCAATAAATTGCACAGATGTGCTAGTAATTTAGATATATGGTGGATTATTAACAAAATTGTATTGGGCACAGAAAAAATTAAAATGCAAAATCTCAAAAAGTCAGCAGGCCAAGAAACAGTTTAGGTTTAGTGAATGTAGAGATAACAACGATTGACGATGTACACAGTACTATATTACTATGTGTTAATGTAGATAAAACACTCTCCTAGTAAATGCAGGTTGCTAAAGTTAAAAATGCACCTAGATAATTCTTTTTCTAGAAAGTCAGAAAATATTCACCATTAGAAATTGGAATTAAATTTTATGATATTATGTCAAACCTGTAATTTAAAAAATCAAAAGAGATCCGCAAGAATAATATTGGAAGCACCTTCTCTAATAACACCAAGCAAACATTTTTTTTTGTACAGAGATAAAATGGCTACCCTTTGATGAAATCGTAAAAATTAAACAGGTCAATCTAGTCTATAGCACTGTTACTGGTAAGGGACCGTTCATAATATATGTCGGGATATTTGATCCAATGTTGTCATAATTTCGGGCCAGCATCGTAGTACGGTGGACCAACAATAAACCAGCATTGGATCAACATCTTCTGTTTCCTGGAGAACATGTATAAGCTACACTCATTCAGCAGTGTCACCTGTTCCTGTGTAGACACTGCTAACCTCTGACTGGATGATAATGTGGTCTAATTTCAAGTTGGTGAAAAACAACCCCCCACCGAAACCATCCCAGCACACACAAAACATTTGTATCACATTCATCCATCGTGAGCCCAACGTCTTCGACGTTTGTCAAACATTGTTTAGGTGTTATAAAAAAAAATTGTGTTTGCTGGGATGGCAGCAACTTGCCAACACCTAATGTTGGGAACTAGATGTGTTGTGAAGGATAATAAATTTACAAAGTTTTACACCTAATTAGAATTTTAATTTGAATACATTCCTTTCACGAATTAGTTCTATCGCTAGCTTGGTGGACGATGATAGGTGAATAAAACGACAATTAAAAAATCCCAGCAAAATCAGTCATCTTGAAATATCGCCCTCCTAAAATGGGACATGTCATTTTAATATGGGAGATGTTCAGCACACCTTTTTTATTCATATTGTATAAATTATAGGTGATGAAATGTTTTTTTTATCTAGCTCCCAACATTATGACATCATAGCTTCAGGTGTAATATTGAATCCAAACATTTTACGCAAATGTATAGCTTTAATTAGCTCTATGCCATTATCCACAGATCGTGTTAAACATTCAGAGTTCAAACTGACATGAGAGAGCTGGTGGCGGGTGTAGTATCAGCTGGTTACTCAGAAATCGGAAATATAGGCCTGTAGGCCTGATTCTGAGCTAATGTCTCAGACAGTGGACCAGCGTTTAGCCAACCTTGAAGCTGCACCACAGTAAGGTTCACTGTTGGTACATGATCCACGATATTGGCGCAATATTGACTAAAAATTGGGTTAATATCTCATGTTTGCTACCACCGGTATATCTCTGTCTCTGTCTTCTTCCCTCCCACTCCTTCCCAACAGGTGATCGTGGTGATGGTTGATCTGATAATATTGTGCAGTTAATGAACAGCATTAAAATAATCTGAAGAGTGAAGGACTCCTTAAGTTGTATATTAACCCATATAGGCCTACTCTTGAACTTGAAAGTCCATTCCCAGGCAAATGGCATGTCTTTTGTTTTAGCTCCGTTATATCTTTTTGAGTGTTTGAATGAGTGAAGGCAACATTCCGATAGATTACAGCTTTTAGAAACATCCGTTGGCAACGTAATCAGGTTTTGAAAAAAATGGATTATGACAAAATGTGGTCATTACATTGTTTTCTTTTAGATCCACCCGTATTATAATCCACTTGTCACATTTGACAGGAAAATGACATCGAGTCACCAATTTGGTTAATTCCCTCTAAAGATTTTTTATTTAATATTGTCATATTTCTATTTGGGGTGACTATATGACGGGTTTGTAGGTTCTATGATTTTGTAATGGTAATGTCTAGCACTCAGGACAGGTTATGGATATAGCACGTCTGGAACTCTGTTTGAGATACTGGAAGCGGGCGGCGACTGACGAGAAGACATCCAAACGTTCAGCTGAACACTTCGAATCAAAGACCTGAACTGCCTTTTAGGCACAACAAAGTCTTTATTATCTTGAGACAGCATAGTTCAATATCATACAAACTATTTTCATTCACAGCAAACTCATATCTGAATGATTGGCAGATCTAGTGACGGTTGTGTATTACTCTAATGAGCTTCCGTACGAATACATGCTGGCGCTTCGTACTACAGCTCTAACACAGGCTGATCGAAAATCTTTTCAACGGGTGAGAGATCGCCCGAAACGTCCAAAAACTGATACTGAAAGCAATATTTTTTATCGAATCGGCTTTATAGAACATTTACCTGTTTAATTGGGAGGTTTTTGTGATGATCAAGGAAACCAGTAGACTGTAAAAGAAGTTTTATTCCGTGCAGGTTGAATCAGATTTGTTGTTGAATGGCTGACACTCAAAATGATCTCACCCATGCGCATGGACAGCTAGAATTAGGTCGTCGCTAGATGTGTAACGAGATAAATGTGGGTTGAACAATGAAATCTGCGTGATTCCCTGTCATAGTTTACAACCCCGTAGTCCAACTGCCTATATGATAAGCTGTGAATACGTATAATATTATGGAAAGTAATAAATGATGCTACATTTTATTTCAACCCTATTTTTCAGCTCTAATAAAACATAAAATATTGTTGGTATTGGAAATATTAGGCTATTATTGTTATTTTGAAATATTTTGTTATGACATCATTACAAATAATGCAAGTCACATCTTATCTGGATGATTCTCAGACAGAATATGCTTATTTAAATATATATATACATTCCGATAGTATCTGTATCGTAGGTCTAATTAACGGTTTTTTTAATATAATTATGATGTACGTAATGTGAGGTAATAAAGGTAAACAATTAAATAACGCAGCATGTATTCAGTGTTTTATTTTCTCGTATCTTTCATAGTGTAGGCCTACAGGGTTCATAGTGTCAAAAGGTATTAGCCTTTGTCTCTTGTCACCCTGCCAGATATAGGCCTACCTGATTAGCGACGGTCCCTTCATGTTTACACAATGCCTTCGTTAATTTGGGTGGCGATGACAGTAAAGGAAACGTGACTTACGGCTTTAGACACAATTTAAAATCCTTCAAGATTCTCTGAAATGCCGTGAGTTGAAAGAATGTATTTCAATGTTTTCACTAATTAACCCTTTAACCGGCGGTGACCATTATATTACTTTTTTATATTTAACAATATATTATAGAACCGAATAAATTATTTAATATTATATTAAAGAATATTTGCATAAATTATTAAATTTCAGAGGTGATAAAAATTCCCTTCATCGTCCTCTAAAGTTGGTAATTATAAAATAAGTAGAATTGTGTGGAGTCATCAGAAAGGGTCACACCCTTACAAAACGCTGGGTTATATAATTTAAATATTCACTCATTTCGAGGGCAACAAATAACTTCAAGTGGGTGAAAATTACTTATATTTTTTTAATTTGAAACCATAAATTTGCATGTCGTAGAATAGTAACATCATTTTTTGTTCACAGTATAGTTAATTTGATACGCTACTCAAACTCATATGAAAAGATAATTAGCTTGCTCAGCCGGCAAGGGGTTGCAAAACTATACTGCCGTCAGTATTACCAATGACATAATATGTCTGAGGTGAGATCGGACAGCAATGGGGCGGTAACACCAGACGGTAAGGAGATCAAAGGAGGAAATTGTGAGGCATGCCGGAAATTAAGAGAGGGGTCAGAGGTACAAAAAAGAGGAGGAATAAACACCCTAATGTGCTGTGGTCCTACAACTTGAAAATATAATTATATGAAAAATATTAGAAAATAAAAAAAAATTAAAATAAATTAAAATGAAATGAAAATTAGTTTTGTATACAGTGATGTAATTATTTAAATTTATTATCAACGCTACCCAAACTCGACTCAGCTGATGATTGTTATTTCCTCAATATGTTGTCTATTTAAAAAATAATGCTCATAAATTTAAATAAAAAAATGATAAAATTCCGATAAATAGGTCTTGCATTTTCGTATGCAAGGACAATAACCTATGCAATAACTTTAATGTATTTAGGTAATACATTATTATATTAAATACCTTTATGCAAAGAAGAAAAAATATTTAACACAATCATATCAAAATTCGTGATAAAATATACTTAACATGCTATTTACCTTCATTATGGGAGATTTGTTATCAGGGTTATTGTTAAAAAATAGTTGTCAATCATCAATATTGTAATTTTTCTTTTTAAATTTGGGGTTGGGTTCGAAGGCATGAAGCATAGTGGAGGAGGGGACAAATTGCATAAATCACCCCACTACACATGCTACAGCAGGGTAGTATGGGAAGTATATATGATTGAAGTAATTCTTATGTCTCATCATTTATTGGACGTCTTGCAAGATGGTTTCGTCGCCTTAGGTTGCGTAACGTTACAGTTAATAATTCACAATGGAAGAGTCTGTTTGCTTTTTGTGTAGCGGGCCTTTTGAAAAACACCAGAAAGGATGGAAACGACATCCAATACTAACAGTAAACCAGCCTCAGGAGTATACTTAAACTTCTGAAGCCTGGTACTTCTTTAAGCCAAGAGGAAATGAAAGGAAAATTTTTGTGTCATATCTGTCTTAATGATATGATTAAGACAGGTGTCTTCCAGAAAAAAAAGAGAGAAAAAAAGAAAATTTGTGGTGCATACACCAGGCAAAAGGTAGGCCCTATCATTTTAATTTTATGAAAACAATTGCATATCACTGACATGATTAGAGCTGGCAAATTATATTATTTATGCGGAACATTATTTCACTTAGATATTGTTTTAGGATTCATTTGAATTCAATCACTTTGCGGTTATGAAATTCAAATGTAGCGATTATATTGTGACGTGACTGCCGGGGTAGGCATCATACAAACTAAGTCTACTCTAATAAAACTAGACGTTCTACAGGCTACAAGTCAATAAATAAATTCCAACAGTCACGTGTTTGTTTTTCTTTTCTTTTTAACTACCAGAATAATTGTAATCAAAGTCAATGGCTCTTATAATACATGTTAATGTAAATGGTATTTCAACAGTTTGTGTATTTCAGGAATTTGATCAAAGCTTGGAACTGGATACGTTTTTAGTTTACTACTTTTTAGTTCCTAAACTTGAAACGATTCCTATAAAAATGTGGAACGCTGTGTTCAATTCAAGTCCAAAAAGTTTTATTCTCAGTTTTTCAAGTGTTAACACATTTAATTCCTCAAGATATGGAAACGTGTTCCAAATATAATTGTTCTGGTTAAAGTTGTAGTTTGGACTAGATCATTTCACTAGGTCCTAGAATCGTTCTATTATTGGAACGGAATATCTTTCAATTAATGGAACGGGCTTGTTCCATTAGAGTCTGCAGTAATACTTTATAATTGTTGAGTAATTTCTAATAATAATGTTCAGAACATGCTAGTAGACCGTATACTGATAGTAATAACTTCAACTGTTGAACTTGCAACATATAGTACAGGTGTATAGCCTGTAGGCTATGCTAGGATTCCTCTAAAAGTGAACAACGGGATCTATTATTGGAACGGATCGTTCCAAATTCCATTATTGGAACGGATTGTTCCAAATTCCATTATTGGAACGGATCGTTCCAAGTTGAAACGGCAGCGTTCCTACTAAGAACGCTTTATAGGCTATACAGTCATGTTGCCATGTTCATTAACTGGTAACATATAGTAGTCTATAGGTGTGGCGTGTAGGCTAGACTAGGATTCTTCTAAAAGTTAAGAACGGGATCTATTATTGGAACGGATCGTTCCAACTTCCATTATTGGAACGGATTGTTCCAAATTCCTTTATTGGAACGGATCGTATAATATATACGCTTTATATACAGTCATGTTGTCTTGTTCATTAACTTGTAATAATGTTCAAACATCAAAACTAGTAGACTAGGATAATAATTTCAACTTGTCAAACTTGTAACATATAGTACAGTGCCTGTATTCTCGTACAAGTTACGATATATCGTAGGCTTCGGATTGGTCGAGAGGGCCATCTCGACCGTTCCGCAGCCTACGATATATCGTAACTTGTACGAGAATACGGGCCCAGGTGTGGCGTTTAGGCTAGACTAGGATTCTTCTAAAAGTTAAGAGCGGGATCTTATTATTGGAACGGATCGTTCCAACTTCCATTATTGGAACGGACCGTTCCAAATTCCTTTGTTGCAACGGATCGTTCCAAGTTGGAACGTCAGCGTTCCTACTAAGAACTCCACTCAAAGCCTAGTGTTTCTAGCTTTTATAGAATGTCATTTGGTTCCTATTTTAGTATTAGTTTTTAGGCCATTTAGGTCTATTACTATCATAGTGTTTTTGCCATCACTGGTTTAGGTTCCAAGAAATTTAGAAAGCACCATGGCTGATTCCTGAGCAGAATGAGGAGACTGCTGGCTCCATCTCCTTTTATGCTGGTTCTGTTGGTGCTGGAACATGACGTCACAAATATATACCACTTGACGTCATAGCTACCACATAGCAACCACTCTTATTGTAAACAGTATTATCAATAATTATCTTTTAACAATGACAAATTAATTAATAAATGTTCACAAATTATGACGTCATAAGTGCTCCTATATAATAATGATCATTAACTTCATTTGATAAATAACTGCATTTTTTTTTTACCTGTAGGCCTGTCTCTGTAGTTTTTAGTGTTTTTCTGATTTCTACAAAGTCTGTCACTTAAATTAAGTTGGTAATTCTGAATCGTAGCGTAATGGTCTCACCACACAAATTCATTCGCGCATATCATTATAAAGTTTAAGAACAAGAAAGTTAGTCTCTTTTTAAAAATTGTGGCTCTTTGTAGCAGCTCCTGTGGTGATTATTACGGAAATATCATTTTGATACCAATTTGATTCTGTGATGTTTTGTTGTAGCAAAAGCATCGAAATGATAAAAGATAGATCTAACAGGAAGTCCTTGCGCTGGCTGTAACAAGGCTCTTCAAAAAAACGAGGTCAATTTTTCTCTAGGTCGCCCGGGGGAGAGTGGGGCAAGAGCTTATTCTAGGCTAAAATAGCAGGAAAGCAAGCAGATTCACATACCTTTTTTATTTTTTATTTTGAAAGAGAACAGCAGGATGGTTAAAATGATATATAGGGTTATTTACATTTCCCCATTTTAGGAGTGCTGGGAGGCCTGAGCGTATGGGTCATAATACATGTAAGTCTATGGGACGGGTATTATGTGTGGTGAGACGTAATAGTTCTATCATCACATGTATTCTTTTTGAAGGATAATACAGTGATAATTCAATTCAGTCTTATCTTAAAATGTCACAGTTGTTTGGGATAGCCTACTCCCTTTTGACGCTCATCGCCACACTGCCAATGACACTTTATTGTTTTATTTAAAGTCGGCCAACGCCGTGACCTTTACAATATATATCTATATTACACAACACAGTATAATAAAGTGTATAACCTCGAAATATAAAGTATGATCGCTAGCACTTAAAACAACCAATAACACATGTTACGGACAATTAAATCTGCATAATAAATAATTGTCACGTGAACAAAACCTAAATAACACCCCTTCAATATCATTTGTAACATTTGTTCATGATTGAAAAAAATATTGTGTATTAACGCATAGTTATGATATATAAAACACATCTTACCATCTCTATAAAGATATGTGAGTTGTTAACACTCAAACTGTCATCACTTATTGAGCTGTTAATCGATTAATGTGTTGTGATAACATTGGTGCATCACGTTGATGACACGCCATGTTACACGCCATGTTACTTCGCCAAGTGCTGGACACACATCTTTACAATTTGGAAACATTTGTACTCTCAGCAAAAAACTATTTATTAAATTTCCTTTTTTTTCATCTAATGTGACACATGGGTCGCAGTAATTCAATTTGATAATTTAGCGCTGTAATTAGGCGCCTCGTAATAATATTATTAGGCCCCTAACTATATAATAAAAAAATTATAGTATGTATAGGCCTACACATCTATGTTGCTACAATGTACTGTAGCATTGTAAGTATCGTAACTCCAGTTCGTGTTCATCTACTTCATATACAAACTACAAGCTTGCTGTTATTATTCAGCCATAGTACAATTTTAACGTGCAGCAATGTAATTTAAAGAATTATTAGGCCTGTATAGCATCTAAATAAGACGTGCTACTATGTGATATTTTCATTATTTAATGTTGAGCAATGTATGACATATATAAAGGCATTTATCATGGGAACAGGAAAGACTACTCTGAGCGGTTATGCTATTATTAGCACGAGAAGAAGAATAAAAGGACACCTTTTTCTTAACACACATTTTATCGCTGAAATGGTTTAACATTCAGCGTTTGCAAGTAGGTTCAATCGACTTCGCGTCATCACTGACGCACGTGAGTTAATGTCACGTGTAGTGTGAACGCCCGTAAGAGTGTTATTGGAGTTGATCACATAGCTTGAGTGTCACTAATTTTTTTCCATCTCTTGGTTCTTTATGTGAATATTGTGAGAAAAACATTTGGTAGCAAAATAGCTAGGCTACATGATTCACTTTCCTTGGAGTTTTGAAAATAAACCGGTCATAATGTATTTGAGCACAATCCTCATCATTAATTAATGTGTTTGAGCAGGTTAATCCTAATCATTAATTAATGTGATTGAGCAGGTTTCTTGATAAAATAATTTATATCAAAGGAAAGATATTGGCCACAGCGGGACTGGAACCCGATACCCCCGGACTCCGAGTAAATCACGCTAGGCATGAGCTGTCCTGGCGCCAGGGTAGTTGATTGGTAGCGCAGATGACTCAGAGCCAGGGAGTATTCCCGGTTAGAGCCTAGCTGTGGCCGATATATATTTATGGTGCACATGTGCAGTTACACAAACTGTTCAAGTTCATGGGATAATGACGACAGAAACGTATAACAGATTCACGCCGCATACAAAAGAAAAATAATTAAAAAAAAAAATTAAATACCACCAAGTTAACATGTTATCGGTCAAAATTAAAATACATATATATAAATATATATATATCTAAATGTAATTTTTTTCATTTAAAAATATCTTTAAAATAGTGTCATTATATTATTTACATATCAAAGCTAGAGAATACCTATTCTTACGTCTGCCTGACAATCATCGCGCTTACATGATTTCTCCACGACCGGCTGCCTCAAGGCCTCAAGAGTGAAAAAAAATTGTGACTTAATGCTTATAGCAAATTAATTATAAGTAATGAATGAAGATTACATTACATTTCAACATATCGTAATTTTTTAAGTAACAAAATATATTTTAGACTAATTATGCAAATTATTTTTTTATTATTATTCTTATTTCCAATAATATTTTTTAGGTTAACAATGACTCCTGTGAAATCACCTGCTGCAAAAAGATTGGGGTTCAGTTATTCACCTCATAAGATACCTTTGCCAGTCAGCACACATAAAACATATCATATGAGCAAAAAGGATGATGCCCTGAATGGGGCGATGAAGCACTTCAAGTCTTCAAAATATCTGACAGGACTAAAAACGTTGTATACGTGCATTCTAGCAGCACGAAAAGCAATCGTCAAAATGTTCACTGCAATAATCAAGAAAGAGGTAATTTATCTACACATCGCTAATTTAATTTTGCAAATTAATTGATAAATCTATATGTATTAACTCATTCCTTTTATTAAGTAATAAATAACTAATAACTGTAATGAACAAATTTTTACATAGATGTTGATAATAATACATATGTAATTTTTAATTTATTATTATTATTAATTACCTTTTAGTAAACAATTAATGATTTATTAGTATATATTACAACAAGTCACTTTTCCGTGAGCTGTAAACTCTATGTAAATGTCTTTACAGCGCAAACTGTACCTGAAAACTGCCTGCCTTTTGAGTGCCAAAATAAATTTGGAAAATCTACATAAAGATGTTTTGAGATGAGCAGCTTACGGTGTTATGCCAGGGTATGGGGATGTGTGGTGACAATTGGTGAAGGCTGGTTGATAATATAGAAGGAGTGGCGATTTGTACGGCAAAGTTCAAATAGGAGTCAATGGGAGCCCGTCATTTCGTAAACGAGGCTGTCCATAGAAGATCAGCCTTCATGGCCTGACGCCTAGCCGTTATGTTGACATTGTGGCGGATCGAGGGGGGGGGGTGGAGGAGGGGGAGGGGAGGAGGGGGTTGACCGCCGGCGCTCGCCCTACCCGTTCCGTGTCACTAAAACAAACAAATAGGCCACCCCCCCCCCTTCAGTGAGATCATGCAGCCCGCAAAGTTAAGTAAAGAGCTAGGGAGCGTTGTTGGGACTATTTATACCATGGAGAATATTAAACACCATGAAATAAGTTAACAATTACATAATTGATCGTATAATGTTTCACTTTGCACGGTATATATGATTTACATCAGCATAAAAACCGAAGACAGCCTACAATATAGAAACTGTGTATACTTACATAGTCCATAATGCTTGGGAAAAGCGCGAAACAGTCACTTTTCCCAAATCCTGTTGGGTAGATTCCCATGACATGTTTTATCTTTAGAAGAGTATTCAAAATTTCAATTTGATCAGAGTTTAAGTATTGGTGTTCCAAATTCAGATTTAATTTCCGCACAATTCCTGTGACATCCATCTTGCTGAGAGCATCTGGCTGCTGTGTGCTTGGACCACGTCGTACTTAGGGAGCTACCATTTAATTGTGGGTGGGGGGGGGGGGGTACTAGGAGCGCTATTACTGAGTCTTTATGTAGGCCCCTATTCACAAGAACTTTAATGCAAATTACATTTTTAACATTATGCAGGCCAACGTTAATAATATTAGCGCATTTTTAGTGCCTTATTTTCTGCAACTAAATGTTCCAACCCCCTCCCTTGACAATAAAATGGTAGCCCCTCAGCGGTAAAAAACTCGCTGCTAACGGCTGCAGTATATAGGGCATCACCCCAGCCAACACGATACATTGACCCAATGCTGGGTTAATGTTGGGCCGACGTCGGAGACGGCAGGCCAACAGTAACTTAGCACTGGGTCAATCTATAGTGTTTGACACACAATGTGAGCCCAGCAAAAAAATACATTTCTCCTATGTTGTTTCAAAAGAAATCATTGTTAAATATATTTTTTTCAATTATTATCATACAAATAAAAAATTGTTGTACATTATGTACTATGAGTATTTTTTTATACATATGTAATACCGAGCAGTCCTTTGAAACTTTTATAATTAATAAATCATTGATTGATCGATTTATTTAAGGTCGGGTCACCTAGCATTACACCAACACAGAACAATGTATCGTGTTTGTTGGGAGGTAGGCACTCTACAGGTTAGGTCCAACTAAAACGAATCGCGTCTCCGCCGCTGTGCAAGTTAGTTCAAATGTGACCGTAAGGAAACAGGTTTGTTAAGATGGACGCACACTGTTTACTTCTGAGAAGCCATCGTTCGTCACTTCAATCGTTTCTTACGGCTATTAAAGTCATTAATACAGTCTAAAATATCTATTTGTTGTAAGTATATGTTATATATAATATGTTATGACTACTGAATTGGTGTGAGATAACGTACTATCATAGTTATATCGATTCGACAAAAACTCCTGCCCGCTGCGGCATCATCCGGCCCTGGTCTGAGAGTGACGAAGCCACCAGTTGGCAACCATTCGTCCGGCCAGACCCCTGGTTAAGTTGTGTACGTCCCGGCAAAAACTTAAAAACTAAGCAGACATTTCAAACCAGGGAAAGCATAAACTCAGTATAATCAATTGCCTAGCGGCTTCATTTTACCTCAAAACGTCACGGATGGTGACGGACTGAAGCCCCTTTCGTCATTAGTCCATTATACACTTAAACCGCGCCAAGACTGGCGACGTGCTTTCCCCTCAGAGGATTTCGTTCAACTGACCAAAAAGCCGCACCACTCGGGCGAATTCCCCCACCAAGTGCAGCCGCCAACCAACCACAACAGTGGCGGATCCAGCATAGGGCGTACCCGGCGTACGCCCCCCTTATTGGTGAGAATGTGCCTTACGTCCCCCCTCTTGCACATTCTGGATACGCCACTGCACGACGCTTGAAATTACCTACCTGACCACAAATTTATATATGGAAATAAAACGTCACAAGGCGATTTATACTTGTGATCATAAATTCAGAAGACTGTAATGTCACTGAAGTTAATTGTATTAGAAAGCAGGTTAGACAAGAGCAAATGAAATGATCAACATAGAGCCAGATTATAAACACCAGAGGAGATTTAGATAGATTAACTCAGCATGATAATCCCGAAAGACAACCACTGCGTATTTGGGCCTACTAAAATGAGATCCCCAATAACCGCATATACGCCAATATAGTCTACTAGCCGTAATCTATGACAAAAAGTTTTTAACTCGTATTAGCACAAGTATGTAGCCTATGGTCTCAGGTGTATCACATCGTCAAAGATATTGCGAGTTTAATTACAACGTCATTGGGAAATCACTGCTTAGCGGCGCCTTCCTGATGGGCTTCATATTTGCAAACAGGAAGAGTCAACACATCTGAACTCGGCCAATTGACATGTTTTAAATATAGGCTGGACATTGTGAACATCGCCAAAAAACACAGGCAATAATCATGGGTTGTTCGTGGCTGTTGTAAAATGTATCTATCTATCTATCTATATTTTTATTATTTAGTCATATTTGCCTGTAAATAGTCTACTTTGAATGATGTATATATTTTATTTTTCTGTCTATATTCATTGCTTGTTTTCCTATTTTGTATATTAAATATTTTGAAGGATGATGGGTGGATTCTCATTGGGTTTAGGCCTATCTTCTTGAAATAAGAATATTGTTATTATTAGACTTTTACCCATGACTAAATACATGGTGGGCTAATCCCTTTAAAGACGTCAGGATTATATGGGTAAAACCAAAAATTGGGGTAATTTTGTAGCTTCAAAAATGGCAGTGAGGTGACCATCAAAGAGGAGGAAAACTACTTTATGGGTTTGGTGCACCGATCCCAATAGAGCATAAAAAAGTCACTGGCTGCGCTATAAAATTTTTTTTTTGCTTTAAAAACGTCATTTTAAAAAAGTTCCACCATTCCACTTACTACTCCGTTACCAAATCCAAACCATTTAAAAAATCATGTTACTTTGTTTAGCTTGACATCACACTTTTAAACGTGATATCCTTAATACTAAACAATAGTACCTCAAAACTGCTAAAAATTTAGGAAAAATTGATGGGATAAAGAAAAATCCTTATTTCAACTCATAAATGGGTGCTCTATTTATATATGGGGACAACGAGCCATGTTTTAAAAGACTATATCATCAATCATTATGACCGTAAAACCCAAAAAATTTGACAATTCACCACTCTGTTCCCTTTTCTTGGTAACAGAGTAGAGTGGAACGGAGTAGTAAAAATAAAAGTATTTTTGGGATTAATGAAAATATATGGGCAATAATTCAAAGATATATCGTACGGGTGGAAATAGTCCCCATAGCAACTGTTCTAGGCATGCAAGCATAAAACCAAACTGGTTTTTATACCCACAAGACTAGGAAAGGAGTAGTAAAAACAAAAGCATATTTTCTAACTTTTTGGTAATACCTGTTTCGAATGACTTTTCACTCAACAATATTAATTCTTTCAAGGCGAAAAACTCGTATAAGGCCCTTCAGTGTGTCAAACTACACTTGATATAATTTTACTTCATAATAATTTACTTGATGGGGCATGCTACAATGATGGTAGAGGAGTAGAGTGCAAATGTGGAGACATGTATATTCATCAAAACTATATATAACGTTAGCGATATCAACTTTAAGTCTAAGTTTGATTATTGATTAGTTTAAGTGAACAATGTCTAGCCATGAAATGTAATTGTTAGAATTATATTGTGATTTTGTATCCTACAGTGAAGTTTCAAATAGTGGAATTTTTTCTGGGGACATGCCATTTTTCACATGATATAGTCATAAAGCTCTTATAAAACCATATATTATACAGTTATATAGGCCTATATATTTTTTTTACAAATAATCTAAACATTATTAAGTAGTAGTCTAATGCACGTGAAATTGCACCATTTATTTTTTATATTATTCTATTTAAATCAAAATGCGGACCTTTTAAGTTCCGGGGACACTCGTTTTTTGTAAAATTACCCCAATTGTTGGTTTAACCCATATAGCAACACATTATTTCTTGAGCGGTGACGAGGGCCCTACAATTATCAATCAGTTTTATAACTAAGTTTTCCTAGCTGACTGAGTTGGTTGATTTTTTTAGATTTAATAAATATTTTTTCCTGGTTACAATTCTAATTCCTTTTTCGAACAAAAAGGCGGAATATCAAAGCCATGGATGGTATGTTTCTCAAAGTAGAATAAAAACTAACTAACCGCGTAGTTTATACGCATGTTGTATCATTAAAATTGCATACCACGTACAATATAATTTTCGTCACTCAATTATCGCCCACTCTCTATAGTTGCAGTCAACTTCCACCAGCGTTGGGTGTTTTTCGCTGATTTCTCAGTCAATTCTAAATCAATTTCCATGATATTTTGCAAGCACTCTTTCCAACTATTCCGGCGCCTACCCTGAAAATTTCGTGAAATTTTAATGAGTATTTCAAAAGTTAGACCATTTGACATGTAGTGGAATTTCGCGATTGAAGCTGATAGCGTTCAATGGGTTTATAGAGGAGCGTCATAATTCGCAAAAACTACATGTCAAATGGTCTAACTTTTAAACTACATAATATTTTTTCCTGAAATTTCCTGGGCAGGTGCCGTAACACTAGAAACTAACGCTTGTCAAATTTCATGAGAATCGGATGAAAATTGCTTGAGCAATGAGCGAAAAACATGCAACGCGAAAGTGACAGATTTAAACTTTAAAGTGACTTTTACTATAGACACTTGACAATAAAATATAATTTCACTTTTTCATTAAATCTTTTTGATGAATTTTATTCTACAGGGTCTCATGATTTTGAAAAGGCCTAATTTTTCAAAATCGGATAGATTAAGGAATATCTTTAGTCTTTAAAGGTTGAACTTCGCAGTCCTCCTCACGGAGTATCAGGCGAAGGGTTTGTGCTGAGCGGCCGACCAGACTAATCGCTCAGTTGGCTCTTGAAAGCTGCTATTGATCTGGATTCAATAGCAGCTGGTGGAAGATGATTCCAATCGGGTATGGTTTTGTCTCAGCGTGGTGTTAGCTCTAATATGTTTGAATGATTTTTTATGTCCACCACGAGTTCTTTCATCTGCTGGGGCTAAAAGGTCACTGACAGGTACAGCAATTAATCCTTTCAAAATTTTGTACAGGCTTGTCAGCCTGAAGTTCTTTCTTCTAGTTTGTAAGTCAGTCCAGCCTAGATCTTGGATAAGAGCTGTTACACTTGATTTACGCTGGTAGTTGTTAGTTACGAAACGTGCAGCAGCTCTTTGAATTTTGTTTAATTTATCGATGTCACCTTGCATGTATGGATCCCATACAGGACAAGAGTATTCCAAAAGTGACCGAACCATTGAAAAATATGCAATCTCTTTTAATTTTGAGGGACATCCCTTTAAATTCCTCCTCAAGAAACCCAGTGTGGAATTAGCCTTACTCGCAATTTTAGAGATGTGATGCTGACTCCCAAGTAAGGTGAATTTGTTACTTGTCCGAGTGTGACCCCTTTGAGCTGGTAGTCTGATGCTATCTCTTTAGCCCGGGGTCTCTTCACTCGGAGAACAGAACATTTGGATGGGTTGAATTTTATCCCCCAAATGTCTGCCCAGCGCTCCAATTTTGTTAAGTCCTTCTGTAGCTTTTTTTGATCGTCCTTAGATTTTATGGGCCGATAAAGGAGGCAGTCGTCAGCAAAGAGTCGAACATCAGATGAGACCGAGGATGGGAGGTCATTAATATAGCATAGAAATAAAATCGGGCCAAGTACTGTACCCTGTGGTACACCAGAACCTACATGAGCAGTGTCTGAAAAGCTACCATCTACTACTACTTTTTGTGTCCGAGTGGTGAGAAAATTTCGAATCCAAAGTAGTGTAGGTCCCCTAATTCCGTAATGATCAAGTTTGTGTAGTAAGCGTTGGTGGGGAACTACATCGAAAGCCTTACTAAAATCTAAAACAATTAAATCAGTTTGAATTTTGTCCTCGTAATTTTGAACCAGATCTTCAGTGGTCAGCAGTGAATAAAAAAGTTACGGCCAAAAAATGGAAATGTATTTTGTTTTTTTTGTGTATGATAACATAGAGACACATTGAAATAAAAATTAAATTGTGATTTTTTACTGTTTTTTTATGGTGATTTTCTACTGTTTTTTTATGGTCTGCACTGTACTGAAATGATGTAGTTACTCAAAAAACGTTCAAATTTAGCACAGTGATAGCTATAAAAAACAGAAACAATATGCTTTTTTAATTTGTTAAATATCTCAAATAGTTTTGAGAAAGACCCTATTGTCTTTTTCGCCTATGCAAATTTAGTTTCTGTAAATATTATGGAACGTGATTGCTCGTTAAATTATTTTTTTCGGTGACCTTGACCTTCAATAATGTCAGTGAAAGGTCAAGTTCAAATGTAAAAAAATGCTAAATTTCACTTTACGCCAATTTTTTGTGGCCGCGAAAAAAGCAAAGCTTGCTTGTTTCCGTTGTCGATATCATAGATATAGAAAGCTCGGAATCTCACACTGATGTCTTTGTGTACCAGACTCCCTCTACACTATAATGATTACTGGTTGTCATGAGGGAGTTCGGTACACATCACTGTCCGAAATGTGAGATTCCCAACTTGTCTATATAATACATCTAGCAACGGGAACAGGTAACTGTGGAAAAAAGTATCTGCTACCCCTTTGATTTTCATAAAATTTTACAGGAATATTCTTAAATATATACTTCAACTGTACCCATAGGTTATTTTATTGTACTAGGTCCCAGAACAAAAGATTTAGTTATAGAAGTACAAGCTAATTTTCAGAAATCTGTACATTGGGTGATAATACAGCTTTTGCCGTTATTTCTCTTCCAGACCCTAGTTCTAAGTTAAGACCATCATAAAAGTTATTTTTCCAAATAAACATAACTGATTTCTATGCTTTCAGAGACCATAATATTTATAGCCTTTTTTTACATATACAAAAAACGACCAAAAAAACGACATCATAAATTTGCTTTTTTTAGACCCCAGTTTCATGTTTACACAAGTGCCTATCTATATACTCGCCGTCCAATTTAAAGTCAACAACCAGGGGAAGTAAACGAGTTTTTTTCATTCTCGTAAGCGGCCTATAATAATATTAATAGGTCACGAGCAATCTGGAAAATAATGTACCAAATACGAGCCCCTGGGGCGCGTTTTTGGTACGTTATTTCGCCGATTTACGATTTTTGTTGATGCGCGTTTTTGGTTCGTTATCTTCCAGATCTCTAGTGACCTAATTCCTGCCGCTTACGTAAATGAAAAATACTTGTTGACTTTCTTCATTTGACTCCCTCTTTAACATGTATAGGGAGGATATGAGCACTCTGACCCACTCGTTTATTCTCAACAATCCTCTATATCTGAGCGAGAATGATGTTGAAACGGGCCTCAAGATCGCATGATTTTCGGCGATTTCTCCATCAATTTTGAACCAATTTCCTTGAAATTTTGCAAACGTCATTTTCTATTAAAACAGCGATAAAAATATCGCACAATTATATTAAATATTTCAAAAGTTAGACCATTTGCCTTGTTGGGGTTATAGAGGAACGTCGTATTTTCAATTAACTACATGTCAAATGGTCCAACTTTTTGAATACGCTCAGGGCTCGACAAATTTGGTCAGGAAGTCCCACTGGGCTACCAGTAGAGCTGAGCTGGTAGCCCGGAAATAAAACTGATGGCCCTGTTCCCTACCTAAATTAGGCTGACTCAGTGAAACAGCGAGGACACTGAGGGGGGGGGGGGGTATGTTAAAATACATAGTGAATCATTTATTATGAGGTTCAAAGAAAATAAGCGGTACAATAAAGCTTTGACAGCGTTACTAGGCCACACAAAGTTATTTACTGGTACTTGTTTTCCAGATTCAGTGCCGAAAATATATATATAAAAAAATTTCAAATTTCAAATTTTTTTTTTTTTCCGTCATGTGGATTTATCCATTTCAACGGTAAAAATAAATTGAAAACTGTTTCTTCCTTAGTGTGCCAATGCAATAATAAACAGTCATTACTGAAGTCGTCAGTCTGACACAACTTAACATGAAGCCAAGTGCCGACATCAGGTGTGAAAAATAGCTGTGACACATCAAGGCTGACACTGTGCACGCAACGGCTCTGTTAATGTGTCACACATATAATGCATATATATAATACACTCTAACTCAACCCGAAACACCTGGATTGATCATCATATAATACATTGCCAAATAAGAATTTAACTAGAGCCTGACGGCACTGATGTAGAGGTTGCGTCGGCCTTCAGGGTTATTGTTCTACGGACAGCTAAAATGGAGCTGTCTCACAATAATTATTAAGGCTGCCTAACTTTTTTGCTTATTTTAATCAAAAGACCCAAGTCATAGAAAGTGGTGTTTATTTTATTATTCAACTGTTTAAAGTATTGAAACCCAGTGGGGGTTTCTGAACTCTGAGCTTTAAAGACTGAAGTTTGAAGTCCAAAGTCTGAATTCTTTAAGTTCGAAGAAATCTGAAGTAGCCTATATTGTCCAAAGTCTGAAATTCAAAGACCGAAGTTCAAAATCCGAAGGACGAGGTCTGTCGGAAGTATATATAAAGTCTAAAATCCGAACTGTAAGTCTAAAGTTCAAAGTTTGAAGTTCGAATTCTGATGACTGACGTTCGAAGACTGTCCGAAGTCTTAAATCTGAAGTGTGAAATTCAAAGTCAGAAGTCCAAAATCTGAAGTCTGATGTTCGAAGTCTGGCCGAGGTCCAAAGTCTGAAGTAGGAGTCTGAAGTCTGTCCGAAGTTTGTCTGATGTCTGTCGGGGCAGTGTTGTTCTAATGCTGGCCCACCGTCGTCAATGGTGACATACATTGGACCGGCATCGGCTTGGCTTCTATTGGTGGCGTGTGCATATCCTGTCCTACACCCAGATTTTACACACAGTGCTCGTCTTGTTGTGCAGTTATCCAGCTGGCTACGGCAGCGTGTGTTTTGCTATTCATTCACGTCTTATCTCTCTCAGTTTGTCCAGGGCCACTTTCTCTTATTTCGCCTCAACACTGACACTGAACAATAATTTGATGTTGGTCCACTGTCTATGACGCTGGCCGAACATCTAATCAATGTTGGGTCAACAGCTTGTGTTTGTTGGGGTACAAGTGTAGTGAGGCAACAGCCGCGATCGCATAACTACCGCTACTGCAGATTATCTATGCAGTGGTCAGTATAATTGCACATACAGTTTGGTCAATTTTTAGAAATTAGCGGGAACACTTTGAAAGGAAAAATAATTATCGGAAATATTTACCGCCCACCTAGAGACATTAATCAAAATTATATTAGGTTTCTAACTGAACTTGAACCAGTTCTAGAAACTTTAAACAACAGGCGTGGCGAATTAATCCTCACAGGTGATTTCAACATAGACCTGTTAAAAGTAAATGATAAACAAATGTACAGTGATTTTTTTGATCTAGTCACATCTCATCATTTCATCCCACGTATAACGTTCCCTACAAGATTTTCTGAACACACAGCCACATTAATTGATAATTTCTTCTGCAAACTAACAGCTAAATGTGCAAATTCCCAAACAGGAATCTTTGTAACACAACTATCTGATCACCTTCCATACTTCATTTTAAACACAGAAACAACAAAAATAACACCACCCAAATACATTGAAATAAATACAAATGACACAAACTCTATCGCACTTTTGAGGCAGAGTTTAGCAGCTGCAGATATATTTAGCTCACTAAATACAAATCAACTGTGTGATCCAAACGAAAACTATAATCGTTTAAATAATTTAATTATGAAACTGCAGTCTAAACATTTGCCTGTTAAATCAATGAAGTTCAATAAGCACAAACACAAACACTCAAAATGGATTACACACGGTATTATCAGGTCAATAAGATTTAGAGATAAACAATATGCAACACTGAAAAAAACCAATGTAGCTGATGCAGAATATCAAACATTAAAAAGTAATCTCGCTTCTTATAACAAAATACTAAAAAGAAGTATTTACAATGCAAAGAAATCGTATTACTGTCAACAATTTCATAAATATAAGCATGACATAAAAAACACATGGGCGAGTATCAAACAAGTACTAAATAGAGACCAGAAACAAAATACATTCCCAGATGTATTCTATCTAAAAGGCAAAGAAATAAAAAACAAACAAGATATAGCAGATACGTTTAATAACTACTTTACAAACATTGGGTCAAATCTCGCCTCCGAGATTCATGCGCCTGAAGATGCGTCTTTCAAAGATTATCTGAAAAATCCAGCAAAGTGTACTTTTCATTTTGAACCTGTAACTGAAGCATCCGTAATGAAAATAATAAAACAATTAAAGTCTAAAAGTAGTTTTGGCTATGATGGATTATCCACCCGGCTACTAAAAGAAATTCTTCCTGAAGTAATAAAGTCAATAGCTTTGATAATTAATCAATGTATGAACACTGGTGTTTTTCCTGACAATATGAAAGTAGCGAAGGTTATTCCTCTTCACAAAAAAGACGACAACAATATTATTATAAATTATAGGCCCATTTCATTGCTTCCTGCTATGTCTAAGGTACTAGAAAAAGTCATTTGCAATCAAATAAATGACTATTTCACATTAAATGGCTTATTTTGTAAGAACCAATACGATTTTAGACCCAAACACTCAACCGAATTAGCTGCTTTGCATTTAGTTGACGATATAGCTCTTCAAATGGATAATGGAAGTATCCCTATCAATGTTTATTTAGACTTTTCGAAAGCTTTTGATACCCTAGATCATGAAATTCTTCTTGACAAATTAAAGTATTATGGTATACGTGGAACTGAAATAAAACTATTTAAAGATTATTTGTCAAACAGGAAACAGTACGTTCAGGTTGGAAATACAAAATCAGACTTTAAACATATCGTAACAGGAGTACCGCAAGGATCAATTTTGGGTCCACTGCTTTTCCTCATCTACATAAATGATATTGAACTTGCAAGTACTTATTTTAACATCCTTATATATGCGGATGATACAACACTATCAAGAAGTCTAACTGTTGATGATTTCAAGAATATTGTTCTGCTGAATTTAACTCTAAATGCTGAACTTGGAAAAATAAGCACATGGCTGAAGGTGAACAAGCTGTCACTAAATGCTAAGAAATCACAATTTATGCTTTTTCGTAGGTCCACCCGTAAATTTGACATACCTCAAATTAAAATAGATAATACACCTTTAAAAAATATAGATAGTTTTAACTTCCTTGGTATAACTCTACAAAAAGATTTAAAATGGGAAACCCATATAAACAATATATCTTGCAAAATTGCCAAAACATTGGGAATAATGAACAAATTGAAACACTATGTGCCCAAACATATATTGCTGACTATATATTCCAGTCTCGTTCTGCCTTATATACACTATGGCATTTTACTCTGGGGTTACAACAAAAACAGAATTTTCAAGTTACAGAAACGAGCAGTTAGAATAATAACTCTAAGCAACTATATTTCACACTCGGAACCAATATTCAAGACCCTAAATCTACTTAACATAGATGACATACACAAAATGAATCAATACAAATTTATCCATAAGCTATATAACAGCTCACTACCAGCATATTTTAATTCTTTACCATTAACCTCTCTGAGTGATATTCATCAGCACAATACAAGAAATAAATGTTCTTTTCTAGTCCCTAAAGTAAAACACGAATTTGCCAAAATGACAATTCGCTACGACATACCACATCTCATGAATAAAAGCCCGTCACTGATCCTTGATAAAATACACACACATTGTCTCGGTGGGTTTAGCTCTTACATAAAGAAATGTATGATAAACAATTACTCTGATACTTGTTCCCTATCAAATTGCTATGTTTGCCAAAGATTACATTAAATCACATTAAATTGCATTAGCCCCCAGAGTTCTTCCATAACCTCAGCTTTAACATCTTATATGACAAGTTTTTCAGTAAATAATAATCAGAGTTCAAAAATACTGTCTGGTTATTTTCAAATCTATTCATTGTCATTTGAGTATGTATGAATGTATTTCTGTATGTATGTATCCCGGTGGCCCCCGTGATAGCGGTACAAATATTGTACCTTAACGGGGGTCTCCTGACACATTACAACAAACATGTACAACTCCTATAATTCTGATGTATAATTTGATGTCAAATAAAACTTTTGATTGATTGATTGATTGATACATCGGCGCTTAAAGACTGGTGGCCCGGCGGGCTTTTGATGGATGAATGGTGGTGGCCCGGCACATCAAACTGGTAGTCCCGGGCGTCCGGGCACGGGATTTGTCGAGCCCTGTACGCCATATAATTTCACAAAATTTTCCGGGCTGTTAGGATTTGAATAGAAAATGGCCTTTGCAAAATTTCAAGGAAATCGGTTCAGAATTGACCGAGAAATCACCGAAAATCATGCGATCTTGGTTAATTGGACGGCGAGTATACTATGACACAATTATCTGGAGTGCATGCTTTTCATTTATTTCTCTGTCAATTCTGAACCGATTTCCTTGAAAATTTGCACAGAACATTTCCAAGTCATGTCCTAAAATCGGTAAAAATTTCGCAAAATTATTTTTTATTTCAAAATTTAGACCTTTAAAAAAGTCCTACGCTCCATTGTTATGCAAATTTTGCCGCCATTACCGACAACTGTATATTTAGTTATAGCTTGGTCCATATCACATGCAGATAACGGCACAATAAGGGTGTCTGACTATTATTAGAGTGATCTAATGTTTCAGAAAATTTAGTATGCAAATTAGCGCCGCCACTACCAAAAATATATATTTAGTTATAGTTTGGTCAATATCACAGATAACGACACAATAAGGTTGTCTGCATAGGCTACTCCCCTATTTTAAGGGTTGAAGAAGACATTAAAATTTTTAAAGTGATCTGATGGATTTCAGAAAATTTAGTATGCAAATTAGCGACGCCATCACTGCAAGATGCATATCTATATATAGCTCATTCAATATAAAGATTCATTAATTTTTTCAAAACATACATGTACAGTCGGTGTGTTGCAGAAAATGGCATCACTGAAAAATGGATTTCACTTTATAAGTAACTCAATATACTCATCGTTGAAAACTGAACACCTGAACATTTCTATCCTTTTCGAACATTTTAGAGATTGACCAGAACCACTGTTAAAATTAACGTACATTTAGGTTAGAAAATAACACAGGATCATAAATTTGTGCTTGTTAAGGTAAGTGAACTGGTCTAAGCTACATGCATGACATGGACGCATATTGCTTATTTCTAAAAAGAAGAGTAGACAAAGGCTAGTCAAGCAGTAGCTGATTAATCACACTAAATTTTCTAATTGTTATTGATTTATAAACGTTGTTAATTTTAACAATAACTGTGATGTAAATTTAACAATGTTATTAAATTCAGGGGGGGGAGATCAAGAGGTGGAAATTGTGGGTTCCGGGTCCCCATACTTTTTAGAAGATCTGCAGCCCAGGGGGGGGGGGGGGGTCAAGACCCCTCTGAACCTCTCCCTGTGCTCGCCCCTGGATAACTAAGCCTATCGAACGTAACAATTATGCTCAACAAAATGTCATTTGGCTTAAACTTCCACGAAATATTCAATTTGATTGGTCTAGGGCCTACTAATGTGGACTACAATACTAGTAATTAGTATAAATTCTAATATAGGGTAAATACAAATTATGATATAAGTCCCTCTATATACCCACTGAAATCATAAAAAAAAGTATTTTTATTTTGGCTTCTTAATATGACCATATGATGTAAACATGTCCATAGACTAGAGCTGCAAAAGTTTAAAAAAATGTGTGTTGCACATTTACCAGTTAAGCGAGATATGAAGACAAAATTCCCGTATTTCTTATTTTGGACATGCATGTCCGAAATAAGAAAGTGGAAATTTCGCCAATATAAAAATACCGTATATCCCCGTGTATAATGCTATGTTTTTTCTCAGCTATTCATGTCACAAAAAGGCACCTCGTATTATACATAGATGTAGAATTTAATACAATTTGTTAGCTCTCTAGCGGTAAGTTCAGCGGTAAGTTCTCCAGCGGTAAAACGTATCTTTAAACGTAGGCCAGTCAGCGTGTTTTGTAAGCAGGCCTATACACACGATACTTTGCCTTTCCAACTAGTAGCAAACAAGAGACGGTTCACCCAATGCTGGTACATTGTTGGGCCACCATCTGCGACGCTGACACAACATTGCACCAGCATTGGGTGAATGTGGCGTGTTTGCTGGGGGCCCCGTCTCACATTCCCGCCGACGCGCGTGGCACCTTTGACAACCACGGGCAGATAAATGACGCCGTTAGTCTGCAACCAATTCACACTCCTGACCTGTTCATTTATATTAATAATGATTTATAATCTAAGATCGCCTTTCATATGAGAGTGTTCTATTGTGTAAGACAAATCTGAACATGATTTTTTCCTATTGGAATGAGAGAATGCGTTGACGAAATATAACAAGATATCACTGATTATATCTCCTATCGCAAATTCTATACATGTAGGCCTCAGAATGTCCATATTGCTGGGATAACATTAACGCCTACCGCTGTTGCCGCGGCTGATACAGTATTGAGCAAATGGAGGTATCTGTTAGCTGTAGTTCATGGAGCGCTGCTGTGTTATTGCACCCTGACACCTTATACAGCCATGCACACCTCTTGTGTCGAGACAATGCGCTAGTCTGCAAATGTTTTACAATCACATTTTATCTTGAAATGTTCTTATTTGAGCACGACGATATTAAAATATGGTCTTTGTAATAGAAAAATTGAAATAATATAAATTTGTTGGCGAAATATAAATACGGGTATTTTAAAATCAGTGTGTATTGTAGCCTATGCAGGCCTCAGAATGTCTGCCCATCAAGACAGTCCCGATGACATCCGCTCTGCCGTGGAAAATAAAAATACAGTATCTGCTTACTTTACAAGTAAGCAGGTACTGCCCTTTGGTTTTGCAGAGCTGTACTGTTGCCGCTGTTCCCGTCATTTAGCATCGTCCATGCAGGTCTGGCGGGGCTATTTATTAGAATAAGATAATATCCATGCCTCACATTTAGATGGCCCGTAACGCTATCGACCGGGACGCTGCCGACATCCAAAATTTGAGGTCGTATTATACAGAGGGGTAGACGTTTTTCAGGTAATCCGAGGCCTCAAATCTTAACTCGTATTATACATGGCGTCGCACTATATGCGGGGATATACGGTACTGATTTTTGATGATTTCAATATCCGGGTCATGGCGGCCATCTTTAATCTTTTGGGGTCAAAATACCACTTAGTCAGCCTTAGGCTGCTAGCCTCTGCCCATAATATTACTTGATAATTACATGTACAAATTTGATTACCTGCTAAAATTATAATCAATGTATAATTCTTATTTGAAAAGTGCGAGGGGGAGCATTCTTGGGTGTTTACACTTACATCTAGTTACAGTATAGACTAGTGCATCCTTTTGTTTTATTTCTCAGAAATGTTAGTAGACTATTTATTATTAGAAAATGTCAATGAATTTATTATGATCATTTTTCAGATGAAGGCAGTGAGGACCCTGTCGACATACTAGGAATCTCTCTGGCATCAGAGAGTCATCTTTCTGATACATCCAGTGATCTTTGTCTGGGAGTTGTTACCGGATGCCAGCTGATTAGACTCCCTCTACCCCGGCTGAGGGACATAATCTCATTACAGATAACTACAGCTCCACCATCCTATAATTTCTTGTTCATCACAGGGTATGCTCCTATTTTCAAAAAATTCCTTTTTGCCATATGGGCCGCTAGACCCATATAATATGTCATGTATATATTTCCAGATTGACTAACATTGACAACATTTTGATAATATGTATTTCATAACATTTTAATTTTAGACTATTAACAACATGTTGATCTTTGTACATTATCTGAAATATCACAAATTATTAACATTCTATGATTTTTGTAATATAGAATAAGATGGAATATTAAGACATTTTTTTAAAATGTTTGGTGTAATGACCCATGAATTATATGCAGTTTATGAAATGCTGATATTTATCCACCAATTCTGTTATCTTTTTTTCAGATATCCAGTCACAACATCTCAAGAAGAAGACATTCAAGTCAGGCAAATTTTGCAAGGACAGAGTGTTATACGAATACAGAAATGTTTTGGTTTGTATTGTAAAAAATCTATGTTTATTTTGTGACATTTTTATAGAAATTAACCTCGTACTTACATTACCTAACATGTTATGCCATTTTCTCAGTGTCCCCAATGGTGTTTGCTCGTTTTCAAATATATAATTATGTGAAACCTGCTATAGGCATCCATCATAAGTATATTTCTAATTTAGAAGGGAGCATTAAGCTACCAAATAATACCCAGGAAAAGACAGCCTCAATCCTCACAATAGAAATTGAAAAGTATTTACAAATACAGTCCAGTTATTTTTTCAATTGGGGGGGGGGGGGTAAGTGTGGGCAATAGGGATTTATATCATGCAGAAACCTCACATTTCTAAGAGTGTTTGATGCCAAGACCCCCAAAAAAATATCTTTGTTTCTGATTGCCCGATCCACCCTATTTGAACCTCTAAATTTTTTATGGCAATTTCTAGAAAAAAAAAAATTGTGTGAACAGCCCTTTTAGGGCAATTTGGCAGTTTTTTTAAAGTGTAATTGCAAAAAAAAGTTTCCCTACCTACCTTGTTTTGAGGGGCCATGTAACCGGAATCCCCCCCAAAAAATCTCTAACCTACCCATTTGGGAAAGCAGTGTAGTCGGAAACAGAGATATTTTTTGAGCGGAATGCATAAAACATAATTTTTGCATGTGTAGTTAACTTAACACATTCTCCAGCCAGATTACTACATGTATGTTCTTCTAAAATGATTCAATTTGAATTTGAAATTGTTCCAACTCACTTCACGGCAGATCCGGCCAAACTGACCGCCATTTTATGAGCACGGTAGCTTGAGACTTCTATTTCGACACTTCTATTTCGATTTCAGCTGCCAAAAACTTAGTCAAACTTAGGTAAAACTTAGTCATTAATAATAATAATAAGTAATTCAAATAAAATTTCAGCGGAATTTAAAATTGTGATCTGTAAGGATATATTTTTTATATTGTAGAGAAACCGCGCATTGGAATAATGTGCAATGGAGGTCACTGTCTAGGATTTATTTTTGCACAGTTTAGCTGCAAGCTGGCAGGTTTGAGGGAACTTATCTCAGAACAGGTAAATGCATCAAGTCGTATTAATCGATAAGCACTAAGCAACAAGCACATACATTTTTTACAAGCAAGGATTTTTTTATTCAGTTTGCTAGATTGAGTTCTTTGTAAATCTTATTCTGTCTGTAGGAAATTCTACAAAGGTAAATATAAAATGTTGTGTATAAAGCCACACAAACATTTGCTGTGCTAAAGTATTAGTCAATAACGGCATGTAAGAAAAAATATAAGCTCCTGTACTCCTTTTATTTTAGAGTTGTAAACTGTGATAAAATATTTATATTCAACCAATCCAACGAATAATACCCTGTGCTTCCTCAACCAGTATTAAACTTATACAAACCTACCACAGGTCTTTAACTCTTGTCCTGTTGAATTATTTGCTACTATTTTTCATTCATTTGAAAGTGGAATTCAATATTTTAACTCTCGTCCTGCTACACCCATATACATGTATAATATACAGTTTATTTTATTTGTCATTTACAGTGACATATTATTTGGCTTAACATCTGCTTGAAACTGTATATTATACCATATATTGAACAGTTTCAAGCAGATGTTAAGCCAAATAATGTCACTGAAATGGATAAGGTAGATGGTAGATGTTCAGTCAAATAATTTAACCATTTCAAGCTTGATTTTACCATTGTCATCTTTATCCACTACAAGCCGCGAATTGCTGTCGCAATTCTCGACTTGTAGTGGATGAAGATGATTCGAAGCGATTGAAAAAGTAAAAAAAATTGCCATGTATTGGTAAACCAGTTTCATGGAAATATTCAGTCTAAAACCCCTAGTTGTAGGAAAATTAAGTCTGTTTTCAGGGATGTGAAATGATGCTTTGATGCATCGTGAGGGCTTAAAGGGTTGAAAAATGTGTATTTAAAATAAAAATTGCAATGGTTTTCGTTATTTGAAGCTGGAAATTGCTTTAATAATTTCAGCTTTAAATGAATGAAAAATACAATAGAAACAATTCAGAGACAATTCAGCAGGGCAAGGATTAACACAATTTTCAACTTGAAATGAAAAAAACAAAATTTTATCAATGAAAAATGGCCATCTCCCAAATTGAATTATTTGATTACCTTAGCAATACATTTTATCAATTTCATTAGCATTTTCTTTCACACCTGCACACAGTTCTTTGTGACACTTCCACTAGAAACATCCCCCTGCAGCGCGGGGAATAGCTTCTTGGAGTAAAAGGGTTTAAATTATGACATCATTGAAACCATATGTCAACCTCAAGTTCATTATTTTGGCATAGGCCTATTGCAATTTTATCATTTACTATGATCATTGAAGTACATCATCACATGTATATATATATATTTATTTTATTATCAGTCATCTGGTGTGCAGTGAATTGTACAGGTTGTCAGTCAATATTATACCAGTTTTTAGCTAAAATGCAGATTTTTAAGCCTACCTGGGTAAAAAGATGCAAAATTTCCCCGGAATCATTCAAAATTCACATTCAATGAATTTTGTGTGAAAATTAAAGGTCTAACCCAGCACTTTATGTCATAAACCAAATTTTGAAAAAATACCCCTTGACATAGTGATTTAGGTGGAAGGGTCATGAAAATACATGTATATGAGCTTAACAAGACAATGATTTATGTACCATGACTAATCACTCCTTGACGTTTAGAACACTGAGCCTAAAATGTTACCTAATTTGTGATGATTTTTTTGTAGTGTGAAAGCATTTTTGTAGAACAAGGATACAGTGGAGCATACTTGTTTACTGATAGGAATAGGTGGCCTATTCGATGTCATCAAGAGGAATGTTTCACAATCATTGACATTCTACGCAATGGTAGCATACAGCTAATATTTGATTCCTCTAATAAACATGATGAGAGCCTGCTATTATTGTCTTCTCCAGAGTTCCACAAAAACGAAATTAAAGATGCTGACGAAGGAGATGGTTCTCCATATACTAAAATTAAACCACAAAATGGGTAAGTGTACAATAGCATGATGAAAAGTCTCAAATGCATGTTCCATTTGTTTATGCACCACAGAACTATGTCAATCTGACTAGAAGTACTGTATGTACTCATTTCTGCGGTGATCACATTTCGCACAAACCTGAATTTTTGATCATTTTACTATTTTTTATTTCAGGAGAAAACTTATTTTTAATGTTGCTATTTGTCTGATAGGCATATCAGTATCAGTGGCTTATCAAAAAATAAAATAAGGAGACATTAGATATTTGTGAGTTCATGTAAGAGGGCAGCCCCTTGTTCCACAGGGTCCATTGTGCTATTTTTAAAGTCGGAGCCTTGCTGAAATTATTAAGAGGCTGCTTCAGTAGCCTGAAGACCCCACCTGGATATGCCTGTCATCTGGGTATTATTATTAACTATACTGGAGATATAGTCAGAGCAATCATTATTAAATTCAATGTCAAATTCTTACTTAAATTGTATGAAAATTCTATAGTAAAAGCTGCTATTCCACCGTTGAATTGAACACATTGAAATGATTTGTTTTTAGCATACAACGACAGCTGTCATTTGGCACCGTCAAAGACACCAAGCGTCAACATGTGATAGACAAGGCATCTGGTAGGAAGAGGTGTAAGGCCAAACAAATCTTATTAAGTTATGTGCGAGCTGAGGCTGCTGGTCATGCTTTAGCTCTGAAGGCTAAGCTCACACACATGGGATACAGTGTATATCTGGTAAATGTTCTCCGGATACCTCGTCTCACTCAATAATATTCAAGTTTATTGAATGTCTGCAGCAGCTGTCCTTTGAAATGCTTAAAATCATGATAGTGTTGCACACATTGAACAATAAAAACAGTATAACAGCTCAGGTATTTAATGTAATTATTAATATAAGGTATATTAGAACGATCTCAACAAAACTGACTATTTTTTCTAAATCACTGGAAAAGATGTGTGTAAATTGTATATCTTACACTCTTTTTTTTACTTTTTTTCACAGGATGTACATGAGATTAAGTCTGGGATTGACTGGCAAGACTCTATTAACTTTGCTGTTAGTGAGTGTGAAGTATTTGTCCCGCTGGTTACTCCGTGCTATGGTGAGACTCAGTGGACAAACAGAGAGGTATAGTTTTTGGCAAGTTTTTAAAGTTCCTTGAAATTACTTGAATTTGTGAATTTTAACCCTTTCCGTGCGGCTCCAGGGCCCCAGTCGAGATCCTAAGCGCTCCTTTTTTTGCGGCTCCCAGACCACAGCCGGGATTATGTACAGTTTATTACTGATAATTCCAGTACTTACAAAGCCATGTGTGTGAATGCAACCAAATTGTGTTGGGGAACATTCAGATGTCATTGTGTAACCCCTGCATGTAGAATGTATCCTTGCTTTACCAGGGGGGGGGGGGGAGGTAATAACCCTTTATTAACCCCTTAAAAGCTGTAATGCCGTCACAACCTGTTTCACCACGCTTTAATTCCTGGGAAGGGGGTAGGCCTGTATGTGGTGCTTAATCATTTTGATTTTACAAGCATGACCCATGTCTAGTCGCAAATAATAACATGATCTGGGATTGTTCATAACTAAGTATCTCCTCAAGGTCATGCCAAGGTAACTTCAAGGTCATTTCAAGATTAAATTAACACAAAAATAGACAAATTGGGAATTTTTTTCATTTGTGAACCCATTTAAAATGTCTTGTTGAGGTACCCTTGTGAACAGGTGAAGAACAAGTCCAGACCATGTCACCCTTCATACCCAGTCACCCAATGATATTATCTATGGACAGGGATAAATAACTTTTACACTAGAAAAAATAAAATTTTGAGATGACCTTTGAAAGTTCACAAAATGTTAGTACTACTTGACCTCGCAATGTCAATAACCAACCCTAACATACATGGGGAGAGGCTCAGCTGAGATTAAACAGTATATACTAATGTTCAAAGTTAAGATCTTCAGTAGAATGCAATAAACAGTACAAAATATTATAAATTATTAAAATTTGTGTTATTTGACCTTGGAATGACCTTGAGGTACTATGCCCGAAAAGTCTTAACCCCAGTCCATACCACCATTGATAGCCATTTTGCCATCCTTATGATGTGATTGAAGCCTATCCAAATTATGTAAATATGGCCTTTTTACAATTTAATTCCGCAAATAATGAGATTAGCCCAGGAATATTCCGCATGGGAAGTGTTTAACATGGTCAAGTCACAACATATAACAGTTTCACAGATTTGAGACATGTAGCCAATCTCCCATGGGAGGCCACTTTGCAATTCCATGAAATTTGGTAAAAGCACGGACATGAAATTCATAAATATTTTGTATTATTTCTAGGTGAAATTGGCTGATGTGTTGTGCAAGTATATTCTACCGGTATGTTTCCTTGATCATTGGCCACCAAGATGTCTAGGTATTCAATTTGCAACTACTCAATATATTCCATGGAAAACTCCATCTATAAAAGCAGGTAATTATCAATCCAGTAATTTATTTATTAGCTTATAATTGTAATTAATCTATTTTAAAATTTTCCAGGTGGGAAAATGGAGCAGTGATTCCATTCCATACCGATGAAAATATTCCTCCCAAGAGTTTGTGACTTATTCTACTGGTATATTTTTCTAACATCTTTACCCACTAAGTTCTTTTATTTAATTTTCCAAAAACTTGAAATTGTGCCTTGCTGCCACGATACGCAACTTACAATAGTTGAAAATTACTCATATTTGACTCATATTCTACAGACGTCAGATTCTGATCCCCGCACTGTAAGAATAAAAATATTGCTACTGGCCGTAGACCCATAACAAAGGTATTCAAATGAATCAGAAAGAGCTAACTAAGACATTTATGATGATTTCAAATTGAAAATAACCCTTTGGCCTCCAAGATTTTCATAAAAAAAACTCAATTTCTCACAGATTTAACATCACTTTATGTGTCCCCAAAACTGCTACTTGACATGAAACTATTATAGTCATGCTTAGTGATCCAATGTTTAATTGCTAATTTTTTTACTCTCAAATATATTTTTTAATCAGTGATTCATACTGTCCCTTTACACATGCGAATTTATGAAACAGTCTATCTTTATGTTATGTGATTCTTCAGTATAATCTATTTTGACAGACGACTCCGATAGCAAAGAGGAATGTCAGGATATTCATATATGGAAGTCGTGTCATGTGGAATATGTGGCCAAGAATATAGTTGACAGATTGTATGACCCTCAAATGCCAGTGTCAGTCCTGTCAAAGAGGGTATGTAGCACTAGACAGCTATTTAATTTAATTTTTCACCCACTCAATGCTGTGTTTCGCGCAACCACGATACACAACTTCAAGTGTCTGAAATTTTTGTGTTTTGTGAAATTTAGGTGCCAACATATTTCAGTTCTTATACATTTAAGACCACTGGTTATACAGGTGCTAATAAAACACAGAATGTCTACTGTAGTCAACATCAAGGACTTAGCCAGGACATGATAAAAGGGAGTCCAAATTCAATTTTTCAGGGGTTTCCATTTGGGCCGGCGGTATCTCTGCCTGTGACGAGTCACATCGCCGGCAACTTCAGATTAGGGCCTACCCCATACCAGCGTTATTTAACGCTGAAGGCTGAATAGAGCGCTGATCAATCCGTCAATCTCAATAATCACTGAGCCAATGCAATGAACAGTCAGCACTTTTGTTGTAAGCAAAACTGACACGCTGCCGTCATTCTGACACAACTCAACGCGCAGCCTACTTAATCCAGGTGCCGACATCAGGTGTGAAAAATAGCTGTGACACATCAAGGCTGACACTGTGCACGCTATGGCTGTGTTAATGTGTCACACACATTACACTCTTACTCAACCCGAAACACCTGGTTTGACTGTAATATATTGCCAAATAAGAATTAAAAAACAAATGTTATGGTTGTATTATCATTAAAATTATCAATGGCAAACGTGCGAGGCAGGCGTCTTCGATGTTGACCCAGCATTGAAGTTAGCAGACGCACGGGAACAGTCGCGTGTCTTCACGTGTATGGCTGTGAATGTGGTCGGCACGAGACGGCGGAGCACTGTTGTTCTAATGTTTGGCCATCGTCGTCAATAATGACCTACAATAAACCGGCATCGGTTTAGCGTCTCTAAGTGGCGTGTGCAGACCCCGTGTGTTGTGCTATTCATTCACTCTAATCTCTCTCAATTTGTCCAGGGAAAGTAGTCTAATGGAGAGACATGGGGTTTTCTCGTGTCTATTTTCTATTAAACGAGCCTGACCACAACAAGCGAACCTGTATGCAAAATTTTTCTTCATCCTGGCTGAAAATATGCTGTCCAAAAGACGGCTTGACGGGTCCCTGGCTAAGTCCTTGGTCAACATCAGAGTAACGGTCTTACGTTTTCTGTTGATGTATCTAGAGAAATTTTCACACTATCACTAAATTTTAAAGAATATCATTGGGATAGAAAAATTGCCCTCAATTTTAAATTATAGGTTATTGAATATTTTTTAAGTATTATATTTAAATTTGAGGCTATTTTCTTGCTAACAACATTAAAGCTGCTAAAATAAAAATAACACCATACATTGCTGGTTCGTAACTGCATCCTGGTCATATACCACATCCCGAGATGTTTGAAATTTGTAAAGTTCCTATAATAAACAAATCCCCAGCTTTATTTTCAATCTTGTAATCAAATTTATTTTAGTGAGACATACAGTAACATTGTTGTACTCTAGCCACATTGTGATTATCATACTCCATACCATCTGTAAGCTTCATTATGGAACTGCATAGTGTCGAGATATGTCAAAATTAAACCTTTTTTTATTTTTAGCAGTCAGTGTTGAAGAGCTGCCCAGCTGCATTACCAGAGGAGTTTTACGAGCTATCACAGGATCGTGAAGGGTGTCCACTGGTGGTTGTTTGTCTGCATCCAAAACAACAACTTCTGGTATTACCTGTCATAATTTTACCCGATAACCATTTGAGCTCTGAAGTCTAAAACTTTAATTTCCAGTAACTTGAAATTGTGTGTTGCTACTGCGATCCACAATTTCAAGTAGCGGTAGCTGAAAATTTAAGTGTCAACTTAAGTGCACAACTTCAAGTGGGTGAAAATGTACATTCTATAACTTAGCGGGTTAAGATGATATAATGAACTTTTCTCATATTGAATAATAGTATCAAATAGTATGAGCATTGAACAGTTGAGGACATGTTTATAACTAAATTTGATTACCATCATTCTTTTTATCTGTTCTTTAAATCTTGACCTATAGGGAGAAAAACTGAGGTCACTACTAACAGAAATTGGCTGTGAGGTTTGGTGCTCAACTGAGGAAAATTTACCTGATGATTATGAACCAAAATCACAAGAATTACTTTTCAGCCAGGAAAGTGGAAAGAACGGGGAAGGAATATTTGAAGGTACAAATATTAGGTCTAACAATAAATCTATAATGCTGTATGTCTCTATGGATATACAAATATCTATGTGACACTGTGTGTATATACATTCATTTCTTATATGTATATCAGAACAGTTGTAACGTATATTTTATTATAAGTGTGTCTGCATATATAAGTAATAAAGTAATGATTTTTCTGGTTTCATCTTCCTCCTTACAAAATACTTTTTCGCCCTTGTGAGTCATGATTTTTCGAAGCGATTTATCCTGTTGAATATAGGAGAGCCTGTGAGACAAGGGTTAAAAATACACAGCCCTGCATAATAGTACTTAAATTACAATTTTTTTTAAATATTAGCATTATTATTTATAATTACATATTTTTTTCGAAATAATTTACCGTATTTATTCTAATAAATGCCCATATTCCAATAATGCCCACTCTTCTGATTTGAAAATAAAATCCCCGATCATGATACACTATATAATCATTAAAAAACAACACTAATAAGCGCCCACTCCTCTAGCCTCAGGGGGTACGCTCGGGCGTTTATTAGAATAAATATGGTACCCAGTTCATTTGAAGCGGAAATTTGATAGAAAATAGAAATGATCATTTGAAACACTAGAGGCTGAGCACATTCCGAGACACATATTTAAAGATTTATTATAAAGTATTTACTGAATATCAACTAATATTAATAAATCATTTTCTCATCTATTTCTTACTTGTATTTAAACATCACCATCAGAGGTTATAGAAGACATGACACTACTTCAAATAGAGGGTGTGTCACACGGGAGCTGTGCCTTCACAGGTTCATATATAATCTCCTTGAATTCATCCCTATTCTGACACAGGACTTATCCTACACTATCTCAATGTTGGGCTGGCATCGTAGTGACGATTTAACCATCTTAACTCTTTAATCACCAAGTTATTTAATTGGAATATTCACTCACTTGAAGTTGTGTCTCGCTGATGCGATCCACAACTTCAAGTGAGTGAAAATTGTTCTGATTCAGCGAAATGTAGGTTGAGTATTTTCAAATCTTGCTGATTGATGTCACGTTTTTTCTTTGAAATGTTTAAAAGCTGATATGTAATGTGCTAATAAAAACATGTAAAAAAACGAATAAAATCGTTACCGGCTGTTAAAGGGTCAAGTGCTAAGCGTTAATATGCAGTAATCATTTTTAATCCATATTATTAGCAGATTAGATACATGTGTATTTCAACATCAACATTTGCAATCAAATATATGTAATTTTCACTCACTTGAAGTTGTTGGTCGCTGTAGCTAGACACAGCCTCAAGTGGGTGAAAATTTAAATAACATATCTTGGCAGGAGAAGATTTAGGCTCCATCATTGCGTTTATGCATGGCATGTTTTGAATAAAATTATGCATCTCACCGCTAAGAACAGCAATAGTAGTGTTTTTTTTTTATAAGTCGATCAAATCACTGTTGTTGGAAATAAAATGGGTGTTTAAACATAAGATTTGCAAATGTTCGGTCACAAAATATGACTATTTTCACCTACCGGAAGTTGTGGGTCGCGATTGCGAGACACAATTTGTGGGTGAAAATTTAAATTATTTAATTTAGCCCTTTAAGTGTTAATTGAATGAGAAATAGTAGATGTATAAACCATGAAAATATGGACGTTTTGAGCTGAGGTTTTATTTGCTTTCCTATACTTGGGTATTCATGAAATCAATTTAATTAATTTAAGGGAAGCACCTCGCAATTCAAGGTGAATACAAATGAGAGTAAATAGCTGGGTGCTAGGACCGTAAACCCTTACAACGCTGAAATATTTTTGTATAAACCTTGGAGACCAAAGGATTTTTACCCCTCAGCCATTATATTAGGACTGTGGGGTATAGCGGGCGGGCGGGCGGTGCAGATGCTTGTAAGCGCGATAACTTCATAACGCCTTCACTTAGGACCTTCATTTTTTTTACCTCATGTGGATGACACTAATCTGAAGATGAAGTTTGACATTCAGTGACCTTGACCTAATTTCAAGGTCACGGAAACCAAAATGGCTTGTGAATGTGATAACTTCATAACGCCTTAACTTAGGGCCTTCATTTTTTTACCTCATATGTATGACACTAATCTGAAGGTCAAGTTCGACATTCAGTGACCTTGGCCTGATTTCAAGGTCACCAGGTCACGGAAACCAAAATGGGTTCTAAGCGTGATAACTTCATAACGCCTTCATATGTATGCCACTAATTTGAAGGTCACGTTTTACATTCAGTAACTTTGACCTAATTTCAAGGTCACCAGGTCAAGGAAACCAAAATTGCTTGTAAGCGTGATAACTTCGTAACATATTCACTTAGGGCTTTCATTTTTTTACCTCATATGTATGACACCAATCTGAAGGTCAAGTTCAACATTTAGTGACCTTGACCAAAATGGCTTGTAAGAGCAATAGCTTCATAACACCTTAATTAGCTCTTTTTGCTTCATTTGAATACCTAAGTTATAGGTGTACAGCCATTAGAAATATTTTTATTCTTTCAATGTGGGGATCATCTTTATACGTCAGAATACAGGTCTACGTCAGATTCTGACGTATGAAGACGATTCCTAATTTGGCGTATAAAACTATCCCCGCACTGAAAGGGCTAAGCATTGAGATAGTGTCGGGCTAACGTCATCTTTACTTCTATTTATTGTCACATGTAGCACTTCAGCTTCAGGGGAGGTGTTTGAGATGTGTTGTGATGCCTTGCTGAGCTTTTTTATTTATTTATTTATTATCATTATGATCATTCGTGTTTCCATGTACGTCGCTTTTTATATTTGGTGGCATGTTTATATTATTTTAGGTTCTGAACTGTGGTATGTTATTTTTTTACATTAGCAGCAATGAAAAGTTATAATACACGCTTGTTACATGACAATGCTGTACATAACTAATATGGAAACATATTCTAACCCATCACCAATAAATCAAATACAATCATTGGACAGATTGATACAGAGCTCTTTGCTGACAAACATAGCAAATTATCATTCATCACTGTATATTTTCAAGCCTGATTTGCACTAAAAAATTTCTACGTTCTTGAATGATGCATTTTGCATGGTTACTGGAATGTGCAAATAATATATTAAAAATCATGCATGTTTCCACTAAAGTGTGTTTGTGAAACATATCATAACATATACTACTGGTAGTATGAAGTTCAAGGACATTTGATCATACTATTTATTATCATTTTGTAGATATGACATGGTTATTGAATAGTCGTTGGGTATTTGACTATGATTTAAACTACAGTATAATAAAAGGTTATCATACAGTTTTGATAAATTTCAGAATTTGAGACATTTAGCTCCATTCAAACTACAAATACCATGTGAGAACAATAGTCTGAAGTAAGAGATTGTATGTTTTGCTATGACCTTTGGTTGTTATACCATAGATAAATTTGATTTGAAAATAAGTGACGGGTGATTTTCTACGTTCAGTTTTGAAACACACGATGTAGTGAAAAAATGTTATCATACATGTATGAGAATGTTGCTAATCAAATTTGATTTGATTAAGAAATAATGGCCAGAATTGTGTATCGTTTCGCAACACATAACTAGACAATTTTTCCTTGTATACATGTTATAAAGCTACCATGAGCTTTGATAAATTTGGGGAAGAAAATCTATGTGCCCCATTATCCATGCAAGATTATCCATTTATTTCATTACTTTTATTTTCTGACCTTGGTGCATTTATGTTGTGAAAATGTTTTGTGTTGTGAAAATGTGCAATGCTTCTATACACCATACTAGTTTGAAATATTGTTCTTAGCAGAAATTATCATCAGAATCTATTTCTGGCCAAATATAAAAACAGTTTTTACTTCAATTTGTCAAGACTTGTCCTGACCAAGAAAAAAATCCACAATCCTGATCAGTACCAGAACCAGATTTTATACTTCAGAATTTATAACTTAGTCACTATGGTTCTTTGATATAAAGTATAGAGATTCACTGTGAATGTTTTATAATATGTGATATTACTGTCAAAAGGCTTTTTTATAATTTAAAAAGAAATCTTGTCTTGTATCATTGTGGCACGGCAGAATTTAACCTGTTGTACTTTATTTCCATCTATCGGATTTCAAATTAGTTCAAATCAAATAAAATGACATAGAAGATGATCAAATATTTTATGGTGAATGCCAGTGTTTCATATAGGTAGCCATTTCTAACATGGCGCAGCAACGTGCTGCCCCTCATGGGCAACCATATTGCCCTTCTAATATTCAGAAGACGCCATGCCCCTTTGAACTATTGTTACTTCGCATTCAACCACAACCAAGCCTGATTAAACCTATGTAAACACCATTGTCTGCGTTCACATCCATAACGTATTGACCGATAAAGGTGTGTGCATACTTGGTGCCATGCCCCTTCTGAAACCTAGATGAAACAGTGTCAATCAAAAAATTCAAATGGATAAAAAATGAACAATGCCTAAATACACTGTAGTTATCATAAACATAAATCACAGTCATGACACATGGTTTCAATACGTATATTTTTTTATTTTCAAGATATTTGTCTCTCCCAAGTTCGCTTATCATCTGAAAGTGACCAAGACAAGGAAAGATATGTGAACTTTCAGAAAAAGGCTGATGAGGCGGGTGTGGTGATCATGGTGCTGTCAAAGTCTTTTGCCAAATCAAAATACTCGCAGCAACAGGTATGATAATTAATTTGTGTGCTCACCCTTGTGCTGCTGAATTGCTTGTTTCTATTTTTCATTCATTTGAAGCTGAAATTGCTAACGCAATTTCCAGCTTCAAATGACGAAAAATATTTATGAAACAAGAGCACACTCGACAATAGCCCGCCGCCATTATTGAACTTTAAGTCATTATTGCGGCCACAAGGTCAAATTATTGTTGTAAAATGCGAAATATCGGAATAAATCAGCCATTTTGAATTTTTTTTCAGCCATTATTGAACTTGTCCAAGAACTACTTATTAGTAACATGCATAACAAATTTGAAGAGGATATGTGAAAAACTTTTCAAGTTATCGCGCCCACAAGGTCAAATTATTGACGTGAAATGAAAAAAAATCACAATAAATCGGCCATTTTTTTTTTTTTTCAGCCATTATTGAACTTGTCCAAGAACTACTTATTAGTAACATGCATAACAAATTTGAAGAGGATATGTGAAAAACTTTTCGAGTTATCGCACCCACAGGGTCAAATTATTGACGTAAAATGAGAAAAATCGCAATCAATCGGCCATTTTTTTTTTTTTTCGGCCATTATTGAACTTGTCCAAGAACTACTTATTAGTAACATGCATAACCAATTTGAAGAGGATATGTGAAAAACTTTTCAACTTATCGCGCCCACAAGGTCAAATTCTTGACGTAAAATGTGAAAAATCGCAATAAATCGGCCATTTTTTTTTTTTTTTGGCCATTATTAAACTTGTCCGAGAACTGGTCATTAGTAACATGCATAACAAATTTGAAAAGGATATGTGGAAAACTTTTCAAGTTATCGCGCCCACAAGGTCAAATTATTGAAGTAAAATGTGAAAAATCGCAATAAATCGGCCATTTTTTTTTTTTTTTTTGGCCATTATTGAACTTGTCCGAGAACTGGTCATTAGTAACATGCATAACAAATTTGAAAAGGATACGTGAAAAACTTTTCAAGTTATCGCGCCCACAAGGTCAAATTATTGGCGTAAAAGGTGAAAAATCGCATTAAGTCGGCCATTTTGAATTTTTTTTCAGCCATTATTGAACTTGTCCGAGAAGTGGTCATTAGTAACATGCAAAACAAATTTGGGAAGGAAACATGAAAAACTTTTCAAGTTATCGCGCCCACAAGTAAATGTTAACGCCGACGCCGACGCCGACGACGCCGAACTTCAATTGCAATAGCCCACCTTTTTTAATTAAAATTAAAAGGCGGGCTAAAAAATAGACATCTTCATTATTGGATTAACTAAGCATCTACCAAAAACTATTTTATCGAATTCAGTGATATTTCTATTGATGTGAGACATGCTTGAAACCGTATATATGCTGTTCCATCAGCACGAGGGCGAATTACAGACCATTCAATAATACTATACTCATATGTTACCGCTCCTAGCACCCAACTCTATAGCTACATTACCATTCACCCTGAGGTGGGAATTGCGATAGCTTTCTACACCACAGTATTTAAAAACAGTAAGGGTTCGAAATTAGCAGTGGTCCTGTGGCCCGAGACCACCAAACATTATTGCATCCTGGCAATTTCCGCCCTTAGAACATATAATAAAAAAGTCTGGCCTTATTTTTTACTTAAATATTACCAGTACTAAATTTAGAGTTTCAAATGAAGCGGAATGAGCTGACTAAGACATTTATGATGATTTCATATTGAAAAAGGAACGTTTGGTCCCCATGCATTTGGTCTCCATAATCCTGATGTCTGATAACAGAGATGAGAACATGTATGATTTGGGTGTAGCAGATACGATTTGTAACATCCAGCTTGACTAAATTATTTTATGATTTTGATTCCGTCCGTATCAGAAATAATGTATAAGAAGAGGACATTTGTTTGAATGTGATGGCCGGCTTCACATTAAACCAGATCAACCAAGTTTTCAGCAATTCAATTAGCATAATGAGATAATATAATCACCCAATTCTTTCAGTGTGAGTACAGACTTTAGAAGTCAGAATCTCACAATCCTCACACTGAAAGAGAAAAATACTGTCTATCGCGGCGGAAAGTACGCTACTTTTTTTCTTTTTGGACCCCGTTTTTGGCCTGGTGCGTATTATCCACCGATGCGTACAATATATTGATTTTGCTGAGATTTGTCCCTCAAAATTTTGATAAATAGGCAGTCTCACGTCTCCCGAGTGAACTGCGATCTCCTAGCTCCTTGTATTTTCGCCCAAAAATGTCAAATTACTTCAGCAGCTATAATAAAACCGTTTGTTTCTAATACACTTAAGATGTCTAGTGAAATTAACATTCCATAACAACCTAGCATTTATTTCTCTCATTTATAATGCCGGATTGCCCGTAGACCCATAACATAGGTATTCAATTGAAGCGAAAAGAGTTAACTAAGACATTTATGATGATTTTCAAATTGTGAAAAACCCTTTGTTCCGTTGGTTTATATAAATATATTTTAGTGCTTTAACCCTTTGACCGCCAAATTATTTAATTTGAATTCCCACCCACTTGAAGTTGTGTCTCGCTGACGCGATCCACAACTTCAAGTCAGTGAGAATTGTTTAGATTTGAAAAAAGGAGGTCTACTATTTTCAAATCTTGTTGATTGATGTAACGTTTTATTTTCAACATGTTTAAAAACTGATAGGCATTGTGCTAATAAAAAATGTTAAAAAAAGGAATATAATCGGTACCGGCGGATAAGGGTTAAAAAGAAAATGACTGTTTTATGTTGGCAAATTAAAATTTTGCAGCTGAAGTTTTTATCATAGTCTGGAGGTCGGCATCTGTGCCATATTATGATTGTGGCGATCATTCCCTACTGTGTTATAGGTGTATTACTGTGAGCATAGAAAACGAGTAATTCCTCTGTGGTATGAAGAGTTCTGTATGCCGTTCTGGATGAGTGTGCTGATTGGAACGGGGACATTTGTGGTGAGTGTTGTGGGAGCTTGTTGAATACTGGGTACATGTACAATACATTTTACATTTCTTTATTTGTAAAACATAAACATGTTTCTCATTCATTTGTAACAAGGCCAGCTTCAAATAAAGTTAAATTGCCACAATTTATGAATTTATGCCAATAATTTGTGCCAATTTGTAAAAATCCAATAACAGTGTGACATTACACAATTCAAATTTAGTTAAATATCATTTTTTTGAACTGCATCTATTTTATTGTGTTTACTATTTTATATTAAATTATTTCATACGTTTTAAATTAAATATAAATATAAATTAAATATGAGCTGTTATCAGAAAATGATATTACAGTACTTTAGACAAAAGAATATGCTCATAATTATTTCACCTATTTGAATGTGAAAAGTGTGATACAGTTTGTTTTAAATAATAATGTAAATAATTAAAAATATTTTTTTTTAAAAGAATGCTTATGCTGAAGGATTTGAATGTGAAAATTGTGATAGTTTGTTTTGAATAATATGTGTCAATGATGAAGGATAGTTTATTTTTAAAAGGATGCTAATGCTGAAGGATATGAGGAATCCCTGAAAGACAAAGTTAAACGTGCTGTACACTGTGGAGCAAGAAATGCCATGGCGGAAGAAGAAAATGAAGCCAAGATCATTTGTGCTGTATGTTTTTCTTCCCTTCGCGAATGATACCAGACTACTGTGTAACTAACAAGTTTAATGCAAATTTTTTTTTAAGTAAAATTGCTAAAAATGACTACTGATTTATTGTTTCACATGTTACTTTGTAATATTCAAGGTGCTTGTTTTCTATTTTAAAATTAAATAAATCCTGTGGTCAGATCTAAATTATTGATTTTTGTTTTTTTTACAGGTGAACTGTCTTAAAAAGAAACTACCCAAATCCATCTATGTCTTTATTTCTGGTGGCACCAAATTTTTTCATAAGACTTCTGATGGAATTTGCAGGTCAGTCTACTTTCATTACTTTAGAATTTTGTATTTTCTGCATTTAACACTTTAAGCTCCATTGTTTGTTTTATACATCACATTGGTAAGGGAGGATAAAAAATACAAATTTATATATATATATATATATGTTTTATGGACAACATGATATAGTGGTAACTATAGTGAAACTGCCGTAAATCATTTAAACAAATGAGAAAATGAAAGATAATAACAACGAGGGAGATACAAGATCGCTGGCAGCCATGTAAATGATATTGCACCAAGTGTCTCTCATAGACACCTGTCAAAGCGAAGGAGACTTGAACACGAAGCATACAATTGGATGTATTTTATTTATTGAATACAATACAGGGATACATTTTATTATGTTACCAATAAATATATCATATACAGGCATTACAGTGCCATATGAAGCCTCTTATTGATCCTCCCTCGCTTTATAGCTTTATACTTACTTCCTCGGTCATGACTCTTAAGGCTTAAACTGTCATTGACTGCCCATAAGTGGCAGTGCTTTCAATACACATATTTAGTACTGTGGTGATTAAACTGTCCCTGGCTACAAGTGCGTTAAATATGGATAGCCTATGTTATAGCTAAGAATGTCCCCGGATAACAGTGGTTATGATGCATAGCTGCAATTATGTAGGGAATAAAATGCATCTGCTAGAGTGTTTCTATGTGCATCCTTAACCCTTTCAAGCCATTGTCATCATCATCCACAACAAGCCGCGAATTACTATCACAATTCTCGACTTGCAGTGGATGAAGATGACTTGAAGATAGTGGCAAATTAAAAAAAATTGGCTATTATCAAAACAGTTCCATGAAAATTTTCGGTCTAAAACCCCTAGGTTTTTTTAAATTAAGCTATTCTTCACAGATGCAACATGCCTCATGATGCTTTAATGCATCGTCAGGACTTAAAGGGTTAACTATTCATACCAAGCAATGGAAAAAGTATAATCCATGACAAGGAATGTTCTAAGCTTTCATCTGAGGTATTATATTATACTTTGAAATTTTTATAAAATCAATACATTTCATAAAATCAGTACCGACGGGGAAAAGTTTGATGAGTATAGCACACAAAATGCTATGAAATTCCTATTTGCTAATCAAGTTTGTAATTGATTAGCAAACTATTTTTACATCAGAGATATAAGGATGTCTGGCAAGTTACAAAATTGTGAAAATTGCTAATCAATAATTTTCTACCACTTTTTTTCCTGACCGTACATTTCTATTCACCTTGAGGTGGTAGATGTGCCACAATTTAAATCTCAATCTGAATGAAGGTGAAAGAAAAGCTGGGTGCTGGGAGGTTCAACAAAGAGCTAGACCAGTTGATAAAAACAATTAGATTACAAACGCCACACTTTGATTTCAGGGCCATTGGGAGCTGTTTGGCTCAACTGAAGGGTATACATGTGGTGACTGGTGGATTTTACGGAGTCGGAGATACAGTGGGACGGAGTTATCACGATGAAAGAATAAAGATGAAACAGCCAAGTAACCTATGGCACATACTACCTCACAGTGATGTACAGGTGTGTTTTAAACATGTGTGGTGTAGATGTTGTGTCCCAGCAATAACAACATGTTGACCCATTGTTGTTTTAACCCTTTCAGTGCAGGGACCGTCTATAGACGTCAAAATCTGACCCATAACATAGGTATTCAAATGAAGCGCAAAGAGCTAACTAAGTCATTTATGATGATTTCAAAATGAAAAAAACGCTATCTGCATGTCCGATAATCTTCACCACCTGAGTGCACCTTACACAATAGAACCAGTCCGATTCCATTGGGACTCAAACTCAATCACACCCTTATTCTTGGAAAATGACAACAATATAACTGACTGGCCCGAATGGACGAGTCACTTTTGGTGAAGGAAAATGGGTAAATTCTGATGTTTTTGTATGATTGAAATGGTTCACATTTATCACCGATATATGCATTATGATTTTCACAAAGATTTGGATTATGGAATTGTGTATTTCTTCAGACAAGTAAAGTTTTGATTTGTCCATCAAAATACTTGATGTCGAAGACTCTTTGATTTATAAAATAATTTTCTGTAACTTTTTAGATATATCATAGTAGAGGATTGCTTATTATTTACACATTTATTATTTCAAAACAGAATTCATATGAGGCTATAAATTGTGTCAAAAATTATAATTATTATGGTTTTTTTTGCCAGGACCGTAGCCGTCAAGCACGCCAGAACAAGGACAGATCATTCCAGTTAGTTCCTTATGGCAAAACTACCTTCAGTGGAAGTAGTGTCAGGGAGAGAGAAACTATAGTATCAAGATTCTGTGATATATGTATCCTTATCGAAGGTCAGCAAAGTATCCATTATATTTCCCGGATTTCTGTGTAATACTGCTAGATAATTTTTTAGATAATTATATATATATGTCAGGTAATTTTTTATTATGTGGGATGGGAGTTGCAGTAGCAATTTACACCTCGAAGAGTAAAAATATTTATAAAGGCCGTAGACCCATAACATAGGTATTCAAATGAATCAGAAAGTTCTAACTAAGACATTTATGATGAGTTCAAATTTAAAGAAACCCTTAGGTGTCCATTGTTGAATTAAACATATTTCAGCGCTTTAGGGTTAAAGAGGTAATAATTCTGCTGGCATACTTTACAGGAGGTCCCGGAGCAGCACATGAAGCTGAGGAGTTCTCATGGAATGACCACGTCGTCATACCCGTACAATGTACAGGAGGCGCTGCTGGCGGAAAATTTAATGTTCCAGAAAAAATATTTCAGGTCTGAAAAATCTTTTTATTTGGATATACATAGTGTCAATAAATGTACCATATAATTAAAGTCTAATGCTTTAAGCCATCTTAGAAGAAAGATTTAGTTCTGATGCTTTGCTTGATTGTCGACCAGCTGTAATAAAATATTGATCAATTGAATTAAGTGAAATATTCAGTATTATAGAAAACTGTCTATATATATATATGGCATACCTTGATTTAAATTATGAAACCGGCCAAGGTGTCAAATCTTGTAAAATACGTGTGTTGCATTGAATGCTAGCCTTCTAGTATTTAACGTAGACGTTATCATATTATCTTGTGCTGGTGAATTGTTTGTTATTACTTTTCATCCTTTTAAAGTTGGAATTGCTAATGCAATTTACAGCTTGACGAAAAATAGTTTCTTTTATGAAAAATAGGCACTTCCCCTCTTGAATTATTTTAATAACTACGGGTAAGCATTTATCACAAACTATTTTCAATGACTTTTCATTCATCTGTGTGAAATTTGCTTGCAGACATATATAATTTATGACACGTGCAACACACGCACCTTACCGGGCTGAGGCCTTTTATTGTCACCTATAGTGATAAAAAGTTACTTCAGCACAATAGGACTTGCCAAGAGTGGTACATTTTTGTATTTTTTTTTCAGATCCCTCCAGGTGTGTTTCCAGAAGACTGGAGGAAACTACAAGATAAAGATGTCAGCTCAGAAGTGGTGGCGCACGCTGTGACAGAGATTGTGAAATCCCTGGTGGAGAGGCTCAGTATAGACTCCCCCTCAGCCATAGTGCAAGAACCCTCCTTATTTGACAGTGATTCAACATGTTCAAGCAATACGGATTACAATCCACGCAGATCTCCTAGAAAACGAAAAAGCAGCTTGACAAGAGCAAAAACTGTCATTTATAAAAAATGTATGGAGGGGTAGGCTGAGAAAGTTTCGGTGTTAGTGACACCTGCAAAGGTTTCCTAGAATTATGAAAAAATGCAGCTAGTGTGTCATGCGAGTAGACCTCGTTGTCGCAAGTACCTGTAGAACATGGTTGCCTTTTTGAGTTGCATAAAATCAAAAATAGTTTGAGATTGCTTGCCCGGGTATTTCGTTACTGCCAATTCATGCTGTGTTTATTCCTCTTACAAGTGCTTTAACTAATATCTCATATTTGCAGATCATGCATCTTTCATAACTGTTATTGATTTATCAATGTGCATCGAATAGCTTAGAGAAATAATGTAGGTGTACCGTTAATTATTGAGAATTACTGTTATTCTCAATGGTCTGATCTAGATTTTAGGCCTCTGATTGGTCGACCAATGAGAGGCTTAAGATTAAGTACTGTTATTTAGGTACAATATAATGTACGTATTTGCTTCGTTGAAGAGTTTATGTAATATTTTACCATCACAGTATTGTAGTTTTTCTATGTAAACACTTTGTTATTTGAACCAGACCTTGTTATTTACAATTATGAATACAAATGATTTGTGTATCATTAATGTCATTATTGAGAACAAATTGTAATACTTTTATGAATGCCCTGGTTTTTTTTAATATTATTTATGTTTTAAAGAATAGAGCATTTTTTTATGCAAAACATTTATTCTTTAGTTGTTGTGAAATTGTCACAATTATGTAGCACATTCCAAGTACTTGAAGACGAAGTTATTTTCAACTATGAGTGAAATAGATAAATTGTCTATAAGGGTAGGCCTAATGCATTCCTTAGTGAATTCCCAAAATGTTTGTTTTATTACTGATTTTCACTGCTCCTGGTACATTTCTTCTATTTTTTCACCTTTTTGATGTCCATAATGACCTCAATGTCAGGACTACATGTGTAAATGTGGAAGTGAGGATCCAAGTCTGCAGATTCCTCATCAAAACTGTCAACCGTTTGGATTGGTTATCAGGTGTTAAGAAACACCTATGATAAAATCCCTTAGAAGTCTTTAAATGGATAGGCTGTCACAAGAGGTTGAAATCAGGTTAGTGTAATGCTGGTTCAGTTGATCGTATAAAGTTATTCAATATTAAATTGAAATTAGGTCTCTGTGTCGTGTTTGCTGGGTGATTATAATAAATTTAACCAGCATAAACTCACTCAGCATAAACTCACTCATCCACTCACTTACTCGCTCACACACTCACTCACTCACTTACTCATTCGCTCACACACTCACTCACTCGCTCACTCACTAACTCACCCACGCACATAATAACTAGCTATGTAAATTGATATTACAGTAGAGCCTGCTATGAGTAACCACCTTTGGGTTCTGGAGTCAACACTGGTGTTTGCTACAGGAGGTTCATTTGCATTAAAAAAGATTTTGAGGAATGATCAAGAGTGGCTGCTCATAGCAATAGACCAGCTTCATATAAAGATTCAGACCGATAAAATATTGCTACTGCATAAAATGGTTGAAGTTAAGACATACTTTCATACATGAATTAATATCTTATCAAGCTAAATTTAATACCTAACATTCATAAACTGCAAGACATGTTAACAATAATACTAGCTTGTAATAAGGAGAAGAGTAACCGAAATTTCAATATCTGTATTTAAGATGTGATGATATGTTTCTAGACGTCTATAGATTTATATATGGTAATATGTGTGTTGTTTCATTTGGGCCAGTATTGATACCAAAGATTTACAATGATCAAACTGTTTGTAGATGTTTTTGCTGAAGCGACTTACTTGCCTTATTTGACTGTGAATCAATGTATTTAGTGGCGTTCAAGTTGTTAATTGTTATTGTTCCATTACATATATGTAGTATGGGAGAGTTACTGAAAAATGTTAATGTGGTTAAAGTTGACTATATTCCTTACAATAGTTTACCTTTGTATAGATTATGAGACAAATATGTATATTTTTTGTAGATATATATTTCCAGTGTAGCTAGTCTATTATTTTGTTAAAAGTGATTTGACAGTCCTTTATGCACGAAGGTTTTCCATTATGTGCTTTAACGAAGATGACAACGCGCTATTCCAGATTTTTAGTTTGTCATGATATCATGATCTCATTATTTTAATATAGTCGCTTGTGAAATGTATATTTTCTTCAAAATGTGACTACAATTAGCATCCTCTTGTATACGAAAAGGCATTTTGTGAAGTGGCAGATACACCCCTCTCATATCCAATGGCACGTTAGGGTTTGACACAAACTTTTATGAGCAGTGGTCCACAGGACCATCAGCTCAGAGGATCTGGTGGTCCTACAATTTTTTTAGTGTTCCTGACAACAACTAATGTTACAACACTTGTAAATCTTGCACCAAATTTTTTCATGCTTGCGATGTGTTTCCACATCGTGAATTTTGTAAAACCACAAAAGGCATGACAGGAGACAGTTCAAGGATGACTATCGATCTCAATGTCAATAATTCATGACCCTCATGATTACGAATACGTGTTTTGTTCCGTCAAAAGGGTGAGAGCGGGTACATTGTTTCTGGTATTATCACCCTCGAGTGGCGACGATTGTTTATATCTTTGGGGCATGTTACGATTCTGATCAGGGCTAGATATTTTGGTAGTCCACAGGACCACTGGATGTAAATGTTTTGGTGGTCTGACATAATTTCTGGTGGTCTCGGACCAACGTCAGCTGTGAACACTGCATGTTAATACTTAAATTCAATCATCATAGATTACACTGACATTACTAACATACCTCATATTATATTGATAATTTGCTCATATAATTATCTGCCTAACAAGCACTGTAATTTGAAAATATATGTAATGTTAACAGAAAATTGTTTAACCCTTACAGCGCGGGGATCGGCTTTAGTCGTCGTCTGTAGCGTCAGATTCTAACAACTAAAGTCGATCTCCGCACTGTAAGAGTAAAAATATTACTAATGGCCGTAGACCCATAACATTGGTATTCAAATGAATCAGAAAGAGCTAACTAAGACAGTTATGATGATTTCGAATTGAAAAAAAACCCTTTGCCCTTCAAGAATTTCACGAAAAAATTCAGCGCTTTAAGGGTTGAATACCCTCTGTGTGTTTCCGCACCACATACTAATAGAAAATGGTATAGGCCATCGTAATTATTGAGGTTCGGAGATTTTGTTTAAGACATTATAATTGGGTAGTTTATAAAATCAGTTGTGTTCATTCACCTTGAGATTCACGTCTAAATATGGAGAATATTAATCAGGAAAATTATAACAATCGACAATAATGATGATTTATCAGCTTATAGATCTTTTTAAAAAGTCTTATCAAATTTGTTTTTGAACGAGCTTTAAATAAAATCTTCAAGTTTTCACTTTTATACAAATGATTTCATCTATTAAACTGAATATTTTTCTGTTCTTTGTTGAACTGTGTGTCTAATTGAAAAAAATAAGCATCACTTACAAATTGTCTATTAACAAAAGCAAGCTAGTGTAAGTTATTTTAACCCTTAAAGCGCTGAATTAATTTGTAAAAAGACATCGTAACCAAAGGGTTTTTTCGCTATTTGAAATCATCAGAAATGTCTTAGTTAGCTTTTTCTGATTCATTTGAATACCTATGTTATGTGTTTCCGGCCATCAGAAATATGTTGATTCTTACAGTGTGGGGATACATATATTCTGTCGACTAAAGTCGATCCCCGCGCTGTAAGGGTTAATCTTTGGGTATTGTATATTATGGCTCAGTACGGTAATTACAATTAACCCTTACAACGCAGAAATATTTTTATACAAACCATAGGGAGAAAAGGGTTTTCTTCAATTTAAAATCATCATAAAGTTTTGGTGAGCTCTTTATGCTTCATGAGAATGCCATGTGCCACTATATATATTTTACTCTTTCAGTGCAGGGATCTATGGAATTTTATGTTTATAGACTGCAAAATTTGACGTAAAAATTTGACGTAAATTTGGTCCCCGCACTGAAAGGGTTAATCTTATAGTAGGCCTGATATTGTCAATTCTTTTTGATGTTTTACCCTTTAACGACCTTGTGTTTTTTTCTGCGCGGGTGGCATAATTTGTTTTGCCTAATGTTTTCTTATTACGGGTTGGTCCGCAGCTTTTAAGTGTGAGATGACATTTAGCAGTGTTTAGTGGACCTGACACGTTGCATTGAAAGTGAAGCTACTATTTCTTTAAAAATAGCAATCAAAAACTTTTTTACTAATACATGTAATGCAATTGTTGTTTTATCGTATGCAATTTATTGATACGTTTTAAAAAATAAATTATGAAATGTTTGTGACGTTTATGACTACTTTAACGATTGTTCAGCGAGGCCTGAATAGCCTCCCAACAGGAATATTTGAAAAAAATAATTGAGTTTTAAATATGGAACTGATTTTTTGTTTTCTTTCCCACAATGTGATTTGGTACTCAATGTTCATTTTATCTAAAAATTGAATTGTAATTACCCCTTTTGCGGCTGCATTGTTAGCTCATCCGGCCTTTAGGCCTAGGGTGATCTTATGCCATCATGTGTCGTCTGTCCACGATTCACAAGAGATGCTTCTCCCCCAATTCTTATCTAACTTGAATTTTGTTTGGTTTGTTTGAAAAAGCTCGTGTCTGTGCATAAGACTCCTCACGGATTTCGGAAATTATAATTATTAATTAACTTACAACCTAGTTCATTCGGCCTTTAGGCCTGGGGTGAGCTTATGCCATCATGTGTCGTCTGTCCACGATTCACAAGAAATGCTTCTCCCTCAATTCTTATCTGATTTGAATTTTGTTTGGTTTGTTTGAAAAAGCTCGTGTCTGTGCATAAGATTTCGGAAATTATAATTAATAATTAACTTAGAACCTAATGACTTAATTGGGACACCCGGTCCACAATTCACGAGAAATGCTTCTCCCTCAATTCTTATCCAATTTCAATTTTGTTTGGTTTGTTTGAGAGAGCTTGTGCCTAACTTCCTCACGGATTTCAGAAATTTTATTTATTAATTAACTTGCGGCCTAATTAAGACCTAATTAGGACACTCTGTCCACAATACACAAGAAATGGTTCTCCTCTCTCAATTCTTATCCGATGTCAATTTTGTTTGGTTTGTCTGTAAGAGCTCGTGCCTATGCATAGAACTTCCTCATGCATCCTGACGATATTCACGAATTAGACCTGATTTGTATCTGGCCAATACGGAAATGCCTAACAAAAAACATTCTAAATCACATGGCCAGGCCAAGGAATACTACACATTGCCAAACAAGTGGAATTGTAATGAAACTAGAAAGAGTTGTTCGGAAACGAACACGAAAGCAGCCCTCCGTTATCGCTCGACCACTATTTTAAAATACCACTATTTTAAAATTGTGGTATATGATGGCTATGTAAAGTATGAGGAAGCAGAAATTCATAGATCAGCTATCATGCAAGATTTCCAAGATAGTGAATTTTTTTTTTTAAATAGCCGACTGGCAGCCATTTTGGATTTTTTAGTGTGAAATTTATCATCGGTTATCCTTGTGTGAGACATTACATTTTGTTTTATATTCATGGTCCAGTCATTTTGCATTTCTTGAGTTAAGTAAATATTACAAAATTCAGAAATTGTTTGATCCCGAAAGGTAATCAGGTCATTGGCTGACATAGCTGAACATATTTGCCAATTTAAAAGAAAATCTGATAGCAACTTTTTCCTGAAACGCGCCAACGAGCATTTCTTCGTTAGTGGCCATAGTAATTAAAGGGTTGATGATATGGGGAACAAAATGTCACCAAAACAATTCCCCAGTGGTATGTGATGGCTATGTGAAGTATGAGGAAACAGAAGTTGATAGATTAGTAGCTATCTTGAAAACAAATAAATGCGGCGGACCCTGTGGAATACAGTAAGCAGCCTGCCTCGGCGAGGGCTGCTTAATTAATACTAATTCAGCTACAGTTAAGACCTGATAGGGGTTTGACTACATCACTAAAAAGCCAAGTTTGTTCTACAACGTGGATATTTAGGCCCGACTTTCTGTGCTCCTGTCAGTTTTTTCTGGTGAGATATATTGACTATGCACCGACCCAATGTTTGCCTCAATGTTGAGCCAGCGTCGCATACCATGGACCAACATAAACATTGGGTCAGTGCATCGTGTTAACTGGGACTGCACACACAGTAAGAACGATGATCTGTTATATATAATCAACAATATTTTGACATAGATATTATGCATATATAACGTTACAATTTGAATAAATTAACAATAATTCACAATTGTTTCACACTTTCCTAGCGTGGGATATTATCCATCCATTTAAAATTCATGTTGATTCAAAGGCTGATACGCTGTCCCAACATTAAACAAAGGGTGGTTGATACAGTCACTACATTTCTGCTGGTATCCTTTGTATTAGACAAAAACAAACCTACAATAACACAATAAGACGCAGATCCAATGTTGTTTTATACTGGGCCGACATTGTATTGCATAATTTTTTTTAATTAGCTATGTTAACATAAACAGTACGAAAAGAGTGTCTCTACATAGCCGAGTGTGTGGCATATATCTCGAAATTGTTTAGACCACCCATTTACCATTTTAAAATCCCATTTTAACACTAGACTAGCTACAATCCGATCTGGTTAAAATTTACATAGTTCATTCCAAGTTCTAAATAATGTAATTACATGTCTATACTTCTAACGGTAACAGCCATCACCTTGAAACCCTGCAAATGGGGCTTTTGGGTAAAATCATAGGAAATAACGACATGCTCCTACAATAGTGGGTTGTCACGGGATATTGTATGGTATTTGAAAATACCTCTCCTCTAGCCTACATAAATATAATATAAAAACATTGTTTGATATTCTTACAATCTGATTGTAAAAATAAAAAGTAGAAATCAGCATTATAGGTTTTTAATAATATTCAATGAAGATACAATAATATCTGGCAGTTTAACAAGTAATTATAATCAACAATATTTTGACATAGATATTATGCATATATAACGTTACAATTTGAATAAATTAACAATAATTCACAATTGGTTCACACTTTCCTAGCGTGGGATATTATCCATCTATTTAAAATATATTAGCATTATATCTTCAACAACATCACGATTATTAGAAACAAGTACAGCAATGTTTTCTATCCAATGCTTTAAACTTATTTTTTATTAGGCATTAAATAAATATTAAATCAATTAATTACATTATATACTGTTTATTATTGGCATCCTATGGAGACCTTGCTATTGTACTTGTTTTGATCACTCTTCTGTGTGGGAAGTGAGCCCCCTGTTAGATTTACCCAGCGGTTGCGTTGTGTGATCCACAAATCTTCTGGTTGACATATCTGATGAGTTACCCAGACTCAGCAATAACTGCAACATAGGAATATCAATGGAAATTAACCCTTTCAGGCCTGAATTTACCATTGTCATCTTTATCCACTACAAGCCGCGAATTGCTGTCGCAATTCTCGACTTGTAGTGGATGAAGATGACTTGAAGTGGGTGAAAAAATAATGAAAATTGCCATATATTGTTAAACTAGTTTCATGGAATTTTTCATTCTAACACCGCTAGTTTCAGTCTGTTTTCAGGGATGTAAAATGATGCTTTAATGCATCGTGAGGGCTTGAAGGGTTAAAGCGTAATGATAATCATACTGATTAAAGGTGCGAATTGCGGCAGCAATTCTCATCTAAAGGTGAAAGAGATTAACCCTTTAAGCCCTCACGATGCATTAAAGCATCATTTTACATCCCTGAAAATATACTTAATTTTCCTACAACCAAGGGTTTTAGAACGAAAATTTCCTTCAAACTGGTTTACCAGTACATGGTAATTTTTTGTATTTTTTAAACTACATCAAGTCATCTTCATCTACTACAAGTCGAGAATTGCGACAGCAATTCGCGGCTTGTAGTGGATGAAGATAACAATGGTAAACTCAGGATTGAAAGGGTATAGCTTGGTGCTGGGAAAAGTATCTCGGCACAAGGCTCGGTAAACATACGTGTACACAGATGACACATTCGTAATAGCGCATTTCTGATAATAGCAACAGTAACGTATAATATTCACATATCGTCACACTAAATGAAACTGAAAAGAAAAATGGGCCAAGTCATTCTTTTACATTTATCATATAAATAAAATAGCACCTTTATTTTTCACAATTCTGACCACCACTAACATATATCTATTGATAATGTTGTGCCAATGTCACGAACACATTTTTTATCAAAAATGAATGATGCTATTTTTGCTTTGGTCTGAGGATATGATAATGATGACAATATAACTCTTACCTGGGGTTTATGGCGGTATGTGTCCTGCGATGTCTGAGCTATTGTACCCAGGATATTGCTACCATGAGGGGTGGCTGAAATAAACAGATTCACATTTCATTTATTTGACATTGATTATTACGAAACGAACAAACAGCATAGTGCATGGCATTACACATGTTACACCCTCTCTAAAATCATAATACATGCTATATGATCATGATGATTGCTGTCGTGACAGCCACTTTTAACACTTTAATTGCTGAAATATTTTTATATAAACCAAGACAACGATCGAAGGGTTACACTGTATTTTCAATTTGAAATCATCCTAAATGTCTTAGTTAGCTCTTTCTGCTTCATTTGAATATTTATGTTACGGGTATAGGGGGGTGGTCTACGACCATTGTAAATATTTAACTCTTTTAGTGCGTTAAATTGGTAACATGACTATAGTAGTTTTTAATTCTTGTATTCGCCGATCGAATCCCTGTTATTGGGAATGAAATGAGTGTCTAAACATCAAGATTTGTAAATGTGTGGTCCCAAATAAAACAAATGGGAGTATGTTTTACCCATTTGAAATTGTGGGTCGCGGTAGCGAGACACAATCTCAAGTGGGTGGAAAATTAAATTATTTTATTTATCGCTTTAATGATTAAATATTAAATTATAATGTCATACTTAAGTTATATTTATGACAATTAAAACAAAATAATTATGTTTGCACACAACAAACATTTATACATCATGTACATCGTTACCCCGGAAGTCAAAGGATAATAATTACCACTTTTTTTTGTAAGTTGGCAACTGACTTCATTCAAATCCAAACCCACTGGGCGCACGACGTTGCTGCGACGTTGAATCAACATCAATGTCGTGTGCCCAGTGGGAAGGAACGATATAAGTAACTGAATCGCCAGATTTTTCCAAAATTTAAAATTCCACCTACAAAGCCCATATATAAGTATAAACATTTTTTCAAACCAACTAAAATGCCACAAAAAGATAATAAATTGTTTGCATGTAACGTTAGGTTTATCCTTAACATATTTGGTGCATTTGCAGTCGACATACTACATTTAAAAACTAGATATGGGGTCCGGTTCTAGGACGATTTTTTTACTAATTAGTGTTGTACTCTTGAAAGTTATGTTAAGAGCCAAGCATAAATACACTACTATTAGATGAATCTTCTAACTATTAAGATCGTGTCAGAACACGGCTCCTGTTTAAGGCGGACAAGGCGAGCACAATCCTTGACCAAATGAGGTCGGAGGCCTTCCCACTCGCATTAGTATTTGCAGCCATGTGTTGGAGTATTACAGCCAAAGCAAACAATTTTAGACATCACTTCTCAGAATCTGGACTGGTATTGGGGGGAGGGGGGGGGGGGGGAGGTGGTTACTTCAACAGATTAATCTTACGCCTGTGATTGATCGAGACTGCCATCTTGACCAAACACACGCCGGCGATATATGGGTCAAGCTGTCGGATAATGCGAATCGTCGATCTGCCTGCGAGAGCTCTGAAGTTTGTAAGCTCTCAATAAACTCACGACGTTGAACCAATGCTGGCTTAATGCTGGACAACTGTATGCAACGTTGGCCGAGAATTAAACCGACATAGATTCAACGCACCGGGTTATTTGCGTCTGCGTTTAACCAATGTTGGTTAATTATTGGCCCACGGTCTATGACGCTGGATCGGCATTAAAACGGCATTGTTTCAATGTGCCCTGTTTGCTGACCCAATGTTGGCTTAATGTTGGCCCATCGTCTGCAACTCTGGCCCATCATCACGTCAGCATTGTATCGACGAAGTTTTTTCCCAATTTGAAATCATTAAAAATATCTTACTTATTAGCGCTCTCTGCTTCATTTAAATACCTACGTTATGGATCTATACGGCCATTATCAATATTTGAATCTTTCAGTGCGGGGACCGACGTCTGGCACTGAAAGGGTTAAAATAAATATACTGCTGATTTGATGTAGGTCCATCGTCTGCGACGCTGGACCAACATTAAACCAGCAGTGGGTCAAGGTCTCATGTCTGATGGGTGAGTGGTGTGTAACTTTCACTCACTGTCGAGCAGTTGTCCATTAGGACACGTCCTCGGCTGGTGTTTGAGTAGTCGTCTTCTCTGTCTCAGCACACTCAACTCCTGACACATCTTGGCTATTACACGTAAAACAGAGCGCTTTCCTTCTGCCTGATTACAAGACAAGACACATAATAGATATCATAGAAAAAAACATGTAATAGATAGTCACCAAAATAAAAATTGTTGTGTCATTTAATCCAGATATCATGGAAGTTATAAGTTGTGCAATCTCGAAACATTGAACGGACAAAAATTGTTTTTTTTATTTTATCCTTAATTTCGCATATTACCAAACATAATTAGGGCTAAGGCCAAAAATAAATGTATAAAGATTATATAATGATTAGTGGCATAGCTTATAATTTGAGGACAGGGATCAAACATCATAACATATTTAAATGAAATGAATAAATGATAAATCTTCATTTTGTTCACCTTTTTTCGCATATTGATCCTCAATTTTTGACGTCTCGCTATAGAATTTGGTGATAATTCAAAATTGTAGACAGACTGAGGGTGGGTTTTTGCTACTTCTTTTGAACCCTTGGAATGCGTTGCATCGTGAATATCGACATTCCCAGTGCGGACTGCAGTCTTGTGTACATGTTGTTTTGAAGTGTTTTTCTTAGCACCTGTCTTTTGTCTTACAGTCCTGTCGGTGATTGCCTTACACTTGTCGCCTCCATTATGACGCTCACGTTTGACAGTAACCTTGTTAGTCCGTCTGGATTCCCCTTCTTTATCACACCATGACTTAGCAGGTTGTGCTGAAGGTAACTCGTCATGAAGGCAGGACACCTCAGATGGCTGAGGCGGACAATTCTGCTCCATCGCTGCGAAAGCTTTGATGCTGCGAGGCGTTCTGGGAGACTTAGTGACCACCCAGTTCATCTTACGTTTGTTAGGCGTCTGGACGGTGAACACACGTTTTTGTCTGTGTGGTGAGGCAGTGAGTAGTCTGCTCTCTATGGGGGGTGGTGATGCCCTGCCAGGTCTGTCAGGGGTCTCTGGACATACTGCGTCTGACACATCTATCTGTAAATAGAAATACCAAAGCATTACACTGTGCTACACGATACTGTGATCATGGTAATGGGATGCACTGCACTGCATCACACAAAACAATGAAACACAATACAATACAATGCATGCAATGCAATGCAATTCATAAGAGACATAAGACATATGTCTCTTATGTCTCTACATGTATGGGTATGAGCAGAAATACATAAGTGTCTTATGTATTTCTGGTATGAGTCAGGAAGACATGCATAAAACAAATCATTTGTCTAGATACACAAGATGTTATATTTCACACGAAATCGCAATTCTAAATACTATGATTTTGGGTACCGGGTAACTGCCATTTTTTTTGTTTAATGTAAATTTGTAATTTGGTTAATCAGCAGTGATTTTAAAAATATTCACTGTGAGATTCACACACCACACACCAGGCGGTAGTGCTAACCAATATTTCAGGGCCCCGCCATCCAGTAGAACTACAAACCTGCTCTGGTGAATTCTGAACTAATGTGACATTGTGATGTTGAGTGGTCTGCTTGACCTGTGCTTGTATTAAGCCCACATTCTGAGGGGTGTCAGTCACATGGTAGTTATCAGGCTGAGATACCATTGACCCGTCATCCAGCAGCACCCTACAAGTAACATTGATTTTTTTGTAATATTTTCAATATAATACTTACATTAACCCTTAAACATGTTGAAGGGATGATTTTTAAACCATTTTAAACCATGGAGACGAAAAGGGTTTTTTTCAATTTGAAATCAGCATAAATGTGCTTTTCATTCCTCGTTTGAATACCTATGTTATGGGTCTACATACGGCCATTATAAATCGTTTTACTCTTACAGCGACGTCTGTAGACGTAAGATTCTGACGTCTAAAGACAATCCCGCGCTATAAGGGTTAATATTGTGCTTTTAATGCAAGTAAAATATCTACAAGCTTGTACTGTTTATCATATTTCCATCGAAATTGTCAGGTCATGTGTCAGATTAACATTTTGCTCGTTTGGTCGAAATAATCGTATCTACGAATGTACAGTTCTCGTTCATCTTGTTCGCGACGACTTCCCATAAAAACACGAGATGTCGTATTCATTCAAATGATTGTGCATAGGTCTAAATGAAAGGCTGAATATTTTCTTCCATTATTTTAATCCCTTTTCCGCTACGTTATCTGATATAAATTATTCACCCGCATAGAGTTGTATCTACCAAAAAAAACGAAAATTACTCATATATGTGTTTAATTTGAGACCAAACATTTGCAAATCTTGATGTTTAACCCTTAAAGCGCTGAAATACTTTCGTATAAACCATGGAGTCCAAAGGGTTTTATTCAATTTGAAATCATCGTCTGATACAGCTCTTCCCGCTTCATTTGAATACCTATGTTATATGTCTACAGCCATTAGACATATTTTTACTCTTACAGTGTGGGGATCGACTTTAGTCGTCAGAATCTGACGTCTACAGACGTCAGATTCTGATGACTAAAGTCTACCCCCGCGCTGTAAGGGTTAAACTTACACACACATTTCATTCCCAGTACCATCAGTGATTCAATCGACTAACAAGACGGACTAAAAACGATTATAGTCGTACTTAGCTCTTAAAGGGTCAATAGCTAAAATATAAATACCTGTATCCTACAGTGGATTGACTGTTAAAGTCGATGCCATCTTGACAGGCCAATTCAACCATCAACTCATTCCTCCTGAATGGTGTAGCAAAGGAAGATTTCTGACTTTTAGGAGTTCGAGCTTTCAGCATTCCTGCCATTTCTAAAGTTCTTCTTGATTATAGAAAAGCTGTAAAATTAAATCAAATCGCAATCTAATACCAGAATGATCTATGGTACTCACAATATGTATGGTGTCATTTTATAATACTACTCATGGTATGAGATCTTTCATAATTTTGATAACAGCTGGTCACGGTTACAGTAAATTACTTTATTAGTTTTCCATTTTGTGGAGCAATCACTTTTATTGCATTTCTCAACATACAAGTATGCTATCCATACCGGTATATTTTAGCTATACTAATGATTTGTCAGAAAACGTAACTCTCGTCTGCAAGTATCATGTCTAGTTTTATCGTTTGCACAGAAAAGACGAGACTATCACCCAATCTTGGTTCAATGCTGGGACACAGTCTGCGACGCTGGCCCAGCATTGAAACAACATTGGGTAAACACCCCGTCTGTCTTTTATATTAACCCTTAAAGCGCTCAGTTATAGCATTTTCACCCACTTGACGTTGTGTCTCGCTATTAAATTTCAGACCTAACATTTTCAAATCTAGATGTTGAAGCATTAATTTAACTCCCAGAAACAGTGAATTAACTTGGTAATAAAGCAGATTGAAAAACAACTATTGTCGTGCTTACTGCCTAACGCTTAAAAGGTTACCGTAATTTGTAAAACATGTCACAATCAATACAAAGTCGCGAGAGAACACGAGAGATTGGCCCAGTGTTGATTTTTTTAAAGCGCTGAAATATTTGTATACAAACCATAGAGAGCAAAGGGATTCGAAATCATCATAAATGTCTGAGTTAGCTCTTTCCGCTTCATTTGAATATCTGCCTAGGTCTATTTTACTCTTTCAGTACGGGGATCGACTTCACACACGTGATAATATGACGTCTATACGTCAGAATATGACGTATAAAGTCGGTTCCCGGACTGAAACGGTTAACGCTGTTTCCTCATTCATGCAGCATTGGGTCAACATGCAGCTAGCACTGTGTTAACGCCATGTGTTTTATGTGGTGTTCTGATATGACATGATGCCTGCAATTAGCATAAGTACGATCAGCGATGCTAACAAGATTATCATTGCAGTGTGACTTCAGAAATGATAGTCACTGATGGGTCATTGATTTTCTTTTCTTTATTTATCTCTAAATTTAGGCTCGTCCACCGGCCTCGCTTCGTCTGTTTTCAGATTGATTACATTATATCACAATGTAGGCCAATTACATACCAATTTTTTTTTCACGAAATAACATATCTGACTATAGGTAGGATATATTATATTATTTTCGTCCGTATGTATAATTTATAATGATGTGGATGTTCTAATTTAACTTTATAATGATCATTGTTCTGTCGATTACCAGCATATTCTGACGGATAGAGAAAGTGATAGAGAAAAATATATATTCAAGGTGGAATGTTGCAAAATTGGACGTATTTTGAAAACATTATTTATTCTGATTTTATGAGCAGTTCAATTAATTTTTTTTTATGATAATAATTTATCATTATTCAAATGTATGCTGATAATGACAAACATAAAATTACAATTTAGTGGGGGTTTTATATCATGCAGGCGAATAGTGGAGCGCGATATGTATTTATGCTGTGCTGGTGTATTAATGATAATCGTGTCGGAATAAAAAGCACACGAACAAGACGTATGCGTCATTGAGATCATAGTAATTCATTCACTATATACTGTATATTAATACAAATAAATAATAATGTACATACACGTGTATATACACGTAACGTTAGATGTAGACACCCTGGAAAGCGTAGCAACCTAAAAATACAAATTTATATGTTTAAAAACAACATTCAAAACGATATGGTATGTAATAAAAAAAAAATTATACATACCTTCGTTTATTATTTATTTATTTATTTGTTTGTTTGTTTGTTTGTTCGTTCGTTCGTTCGTTCGTTCGTTCGTTCGTTCGTTCGTTCGTTCGTTCGTTCGTTCGTTCGTTCGTTCGTTCGTTCGATCGTCCATCCATCCATCCATCCATCCATCCATCCATCCATCCATCCATCCATCCATCCATCCATCCAGCCATTTATTTATTTATTTATTTATTTATTTATTTATTTATTTATTTATTTATTTATTTATTTATTTATTTATTTATTTATTTATTTATTTATTTATTTATTTATTTATTTATTTATTTATTTATTTATTTATTTATTTATTTATTTATTTATTTATTTATTTTCACGCAAATATATACCACCCATCCTGGACGGAAATGGTCACAGTTGTTTTAATGTAAAAAATCCTATAGGCTTATTTAAATGGCATGGGCGTATAAAGCAACATGTAATATTTAAAAAAAAACATTTTATTGAATTATCAGTTATTATTTTCTTTGTCACTCCATTGCATGTGTTTGAAAATATCCCCTGCAAAACATATGTAAATAATTCGGAAAAAAAATTTGTCCTAAAAAATTTTGGGGGTATTTTTTGGGGTATTATTTTACTTTTTAAGTATAACAGCTGATAGCAATATTTATGATGGTGACATTGATATCTGCGGTGTATTAAACCTTTCAAATAGTAATTAAGAAGATTGAGTAATAAGTGGGACTTCTATTCAACAAAAATTTATTGCACAAAAAATACTTTTGTAAACATTTTTTGTGAAATCAGCTGTAAATAATTGTTTGATGTTCTGGAAAAACATTCTTAGCCACGTCATTTTCTGCAACGACAAAACAACAACATATAAAATTCCATCTTTTCCTGTATTTCCTATTTCTAAAAAAACAATTCTCTCTGTTTTTTTTGTCCATGTGGTGGATCTAACATTACATGATAATTATGTAGGTCCACCAGTAGCCTACCTATCAAAGATGTCCAATACATCAGGCATTAGCATTAGGGTGGATACACCGCCCTCTAAAAATATGGATCCACTTTGAAAATGGAATTGATGTACTGTGCTTCTAATACTTTCGGACAATTGTTTACAAAAATGGTTACTCATTAAAAAAAAATTATCAGGTGTCCTGTAGTGCTGATATATTACACTTTCAAAAAGTATATATTTTGATATTCTGTGCAAAATTATCAGGACTTGAATCCATACATGTTTAGCCCATGGTGAAAATAAGTGATTAGACACATGTGTTGAGAGAATCGAAAATACTTCTCGATAATTTACGCTGCTCGAATATATATTAAATATATCGAAATATACATCACATCAGGGCACATTGTATAATGTGTTCATCCCGTTTTTTCACATTGCGCAATGTGTAGTGTGTGCACAACACCACAAAGTCTTAGTCACAAACAAGTCAGAGGCCATGGAGATTGGACGTAAATTTTCTAGTGAGAAATGGCACAAGCTGTAGCCTTAGATAATTTCAATGTCAAAATCAAATACAAAGAGTCCTCGGTTGTGGCAAGGGTGCTCTACAAAAAATGTACAAATTATACAGACAAACGGGATATATTAAAGATAACCCTTGTAGAGGGGACCCCGTGTCACAATTGCTCACAGAGACGCAGCTATCACAAAGTGGTTTGAAGACCAGAAGATCCAGGTTATTCACTAGCATCCAAGTAGACCAGATATGAATCGTATAGAGCCTGCCTTGGCTCATGTGATGAGAGAACTCAGTCACAACCCTCCAACACCTTCACGAGAGCTACGAATGAGGGTCCACCGGATCTGGAATGAAATACCCAAAGATTCCTTGGAGCGACTATATGATGGAATGACCCGTCGCGTTGATGAGAACAAGGGGATAGTCAACCAAATATAAATGTTCAGTAAATTATCTTATTCACACACAAATTTAAGAATAATTAAGACATTTTTGACTGTGCAGCAGTGATTTAAAAACAATATTTTAAAGAAATGGTGATTAATAATAAAGTGGATGATAATAAAGTGTCAAAAACGTTTTATTGCTATTTTTGTTAGTCTATTTTACTCAGAAGGATAGTTTGAGAATTTCACATATTGTTTCTACATTTCAACCACGATGCCATCCCCACAGAATTTTCTAAAAAATAATTAAAATATCATGTTTTTACTGACCTACTTTTTGACGAAAATTGATACCTTTTCCCAGATTTTCTTGCACAATAATATACCAGCTACATACTGTTGCTAAAATTCAGGCGAATAGATTCATCACAGGCTATTAACAACTGCAGTATTATGTATTAAGTATTAAAGCTTTTATAACGCGCCACATATCTCATGTGATTCATGGGCGCCGAGAAAAACAAATGTGTCACTGATAGGCTTTACACCATTAAACTACGATAAGCCTCTTCAAACAAACATGCCTTTAGGGACCGCTTGAATATGTTGGGGTCGTTTATATCCCTCAGCAATGTGGGGAGAGAGTTCCACAGCTTTAGAGCAGTGATCGCAAAAGCTCGATTACTAAATGTTCTGGTGAATGAATGCGGTTGTGTGAAAATAGGTTGATTAGTCGATCGCAGGACTCGGTTTGGTTTATGCAGCACCAGTAACTGAGATAAATAATTAGGAGCCTTTCCGTGTAGGCCCTACCACAAGGAAAGTCAGCAGCAATATCTTATATGTAATTCTCTGCTGTGTCGGTAGCCAGTGAAGCTGCATCCTTATTTCAGAGATGTGTTTATGGCATTGGATGCATGCAATTACTCTTGCGGCCGCATTTTGTACGCGCTGTAGCCTTGCGAGCTGATACTTTGGCAGACCTTGTAAAAGTGAGTTGCAGTAGTCTAGTCTTGAGATAACCAGTGACTGGACGATCTGGCGGTGTGGTGCGACCTTACGCGACGAATGTTTTTTAGCCAAAAATAGCAAGCTTGACACACTTTACCAACTTTCTCATCCATTTGAAACGTGCTATCGAAGATAACACCAATATTCCGTGCGGAAGAAATTGGTGGAATGCTGATGTCCCCAATTGTTATGGGCTCGATGCTGATAGATTTGGTATTGTTCAATGACAACAGATAGACAAACTCGGTCTTATCATCATTGAGTTTTGGTCTGTGCATAACCATCCATGCACGAATTTCCGCAACACAAGCTTCAATTTTGGCAAGTGTGGCTTTTCTATCTACATCATTACTAATGTGAAACGCGATGTAGATCTGGGTGTCATCGGCGTAGGCCCTATAGCTGATAGCTGACACTGTGTTTCCTAAATATGGCACCTATCGGCACAGTGTACTGCGTGAAGAGGAATGGGCCAAGGACCGAGCCTTGTGGGACTATATATCCATATGCAGTATGTATAATGCATGTGGTGGATCCATATTTTTGAGGGCTGTGTACAACTGACATTAGGATTAGGGTGAAAAATCTAAATCGGTTATTTTTTATACTATTCGCCAGGTGGCACCCAAAATAGTTTGTCAAAAAGGCCTGTGTTATTATATGGAACCCCAAGTGTCATGGTGGCCCATGCAGTCTCTTTTATCATTATTGCCAGCCAAAAACTCATCAACCCTTTAAGCACAGCACCTTCGTCGCAGTATACCACAACCACATTGCCAATAAAATTAATTGAGAAAAGTGTGAAAATCCATCACAATAAGGCCAATAAGGAAGGCAAGATTCGAGTTTTAGTTCAGTAGGTTTATAGGCCCTATTAGGCCATCTTGCCCCATCAGGTCTGACAGTCAGACCATTGGCCGACCGGTAGCAGACAACTGGATAGATGAAGATGTATTAGGCCTACTTTTTACAGGAATTTCGCAAAATCAGGACATAAATTTCCATTCATCTTGAGATGGGAATTGAGGAAGCAATTCACATCAGCAATTTGTGGCGACTGGTATCCTTCCTCCTGCCCAACCGTGAGTAGCTATCAGCCCCTACTTATTGCACTCTCAGGCAATTGCAGCTTGAACTGAAATGTAGGGCCTATGACAGTAAGCATGGTAAGGCCTATTTCTTGTGTGTAATTGTAGCCTACAGATGTATGTATGTCCAATTGATATAAAAGGCCGCACCTGCTACCTCATATCAGTGGTGTCCAAAAAATAAATTGACGTTTTTTATAGCAAAAATGAAGTAGGCCTAGCCAGTAGAAAAATATATGAACGGCGATGCACCATAATTAAGGCATTAAATTCGCAAAATTAGGCTATAGGCCTACCCTTTGAACTCTCACGATGTGGGATTTCAGCTGCCCCCCCGTAGGGTAGACCGGGGGAAAACGGCGCATGTAAGCAATTGCTCTTATATTTTAAAAAATGTGCAAGCGATCTAGCAGAACTTTTATTTCTTGAAAAAACTTCTGTCTGTCCTACCTCTTTTAGCAAAATTATTTTTTGGGTAAACACCTTTTGGAACAAGTAATAGCAATGTATTATTATCAATATCCCGCGCCATTTTCCCCCGCCAATTTGGGGTAAGATGATCAGCTGCTATAAATTAGGCCCTGAATTAACCAATTATATATTAAACGCATTTGCAATTCTATTTGAATGTTTCAGCAAGTTTCTTGTATTGAAAATATCGTTATTATTTTATATTGCCATAATATTTGCGTTTTTATTATCTTATTGCAATAATATGCCTGGATCTCATATCTGTTGAAATTGCACCAAGATGTAGGCCTACTTTTAAACGTAAATGGACTATTCAAGGTCAATATAGATTACGTGTGAGTACATATTGGAAATGCAAAAAAATACAAACGAAATAATTGAATTGAACCTATTTTCATTGCAAAGCCATTATAACACAGTAATAAGTAATAACCCAGCAGACATAATACCCTGAATCAATGTTGGTTTAACGTTGGTCCATCGTCTACTACGTTGAACCAACATTGAATCAACGTCTTGTGTCTGTTGGGGGGTTAACTAAACATCACAAGTTAAAATGTTGATGTGCAATCATGCTCATATTATTGCAAATGGGATGGTGTAATAATTCCTAATAATTTATTGATGCCAGATCCAAAGGGAAAATCTGTTACCGCCCCCCTCCCCCAGCAATAGTGTTTAAAATTATCCGGTATCACTAAAGATTATAAATACAAAATTTCTATTAAATAGATGTTAAACCAATTGGTTTTTACTCATGTGATGTAGAGTCTACTCATTAAAAAGCGTTACGAAGGGGGAGGGGGGGGGGGGGACCCGGGTCAATAATCGTCCAATAAACCGTTACGTAGCCTCTGGATCCGCCACTGAATGAACACCGTTTCATATCTCCTTGGTGGAAAGTGTTGTACGCATTAATTGTCGCATTTATCAGTTTATGCACCAATTGTAACCACATTGCCAATCAAATAGGGGTCTAATTGAAGATTATCACACCCATTTTTCATCACTACACTGACATAACAGTCTGATGCATGCAGTGATGCCAGATGGTAGGCCTATCGATATGAGTACAACTTGAACTATCATCATGGACATTTCAGCAAACATGAGACATTGGCCCAACGTTGGATTAGGCTACTGTCATGACTGCTGACTGTTGGGCCAACGTTGTAGACGTTGGGCCAACAGTAAACCAAAGTTGGGCCAACGGCAACGTCGTCTCATGTTTGCTGGGATGGGGTTTGCTACCCTCTCGTTCAAACAACCACCTTACCTATTTTAGGCTATTTAGTCTATTTAATCCAGTTTACCTGTTTACACTTTCAGTTTTACAATCTTCACAGATTCCTATTGATCTTTAATCTAATTGTTAAATAAATTAATTCGATCAAATTGCATTAAAAGGGCCGCAATATTCCCGTTTGTCTGTCGGGTGCTCCCGCCACAACAAATCAGCAGACGACTGCGTGCTTCCCGTAACCTGCACCTGTCCTTGACCTCGCGGTCACATGAATATTCATGAGGCTAGGAGTGGGAGACGTCACGGCTATGGCACGCCCACCCGTCTGTATGAATGGTTACATGATCTACGCTGGATTGTAGGAATCAGTAGAACGCTGGAAACCAAGGCGAATACATCACTAATTTGAGGCTTTTGTCTACGGAGAATAATTGTAATTTGAACCCACTGTGCGTTGTCGGCACGTGTCTCTTGAAGGGGAAGACGGCGCGTGTGGAGAAGGGTTCACATTTTAGAGCAATCATACAGAAGCTCGTGTACAGTCTACCGTCAGTCAAAAACTGAACATGGCCGAGGAAGGACAACAGAAGACATTCAACATGCGAAAATCATCAAAAATAATCATCATTGGAGCTGGTATTGCCGGTATTGCAGCAGGGAATATGTTGGCAGAAGCTGGCCTGACTGATTTTGTCATTTTGGAGGCATCGAATCGAATAGGAGGACGAATACACTCGATCGGTTTGGGTAAGTTAGCTGACCTACACTCGTACACTGGCTTGCCGGCGGCCGCTCAGCTGTTCGCAAATTTGCATGTTGACGGTTTGTTGTTATTTTGTTGCCTGACGCAGTGACGGGGTTCTGCAATCGAAACCCCCGATTTTTTTCCTGTGTATTCAACTCAAAAGTATAGATACTTTTCTATCATCTATCAATATCAGACTATGACTATGTATTACTATTAGTATTAGGCTTTTTATAGAGTCTATAGACTTAGCTATGATAATAAACGTTACCTGTCTGTACACAGTACAGTACACTCACACTGCATGCAGCGAGGGCACCGCACAGCGTATGCCCAGGCATTGTATAACCAGTGATAACCAGGCGGCTACATGGCGACTGGCCAGTCAGCTGATCGTCTTCACGGACTTCAGTTCGGACGAAAAATGTTGTCTGTTGCAAACTGAAAGTGAAAGACAATTCAAATTCACAATGTTTTCATTCATCTTGAAAAGGCCCCATTAAATTGAAAATGAAAGAAAACATTTATTGTAGGCCTAGATCTAATCAGTGTAAATTATGTAAACGTTGTCGTTGTTGTAGAGATCCCCGAATGCCAGATTTTGGGAATCTTAACGTTATAGACTCTAGACAGGTCTAAATTGGAAAAAAAATTGGCAAGATAAACAGACGGATTAAACATGTTAAACATGAATGTTAAAAAAATTACAAGGTAAATAAACGGGTTATAGTCTATCAGGTTATATTAATAATACGTGCCAGGGTCAGGTTGTTTGCCTACTTTCAGATAATTTAGATCTAGGCCTAGTGCCCATTTTCTGATGAACTGTCAACATGATGACGGTCGTGCTGTAAAATAACTATCGGCGATGAATTGTATACTGTATTGTACGTCCTCCCCGTCTAGACTTGGGGGTTTTGTGCCAAACTAATGCAATAGGTTCATGAGGTCAGCCCCTCACTCCCCTCAGTCATTGTAGCGGGTCCATCTATTCTATGTAGAGCCTATAATGACATAGCCCTAACCAGCAGTGGGCTGTACCAGTCTATTGTTACGACGCTACGTGACTTCAAGTGAGGTTGATAAAGCTGTCTAGACCCATATGTCACTCTCTAGATACATTACCAATTTATGTGTTATAATTTATATATATCTAGGGACATAGTGTCACCTTGGATATAAACATGATAAAAGGGTGTATCTGCCACTTTACAGGGTGGCAGGTAGACTACACCCTTTCATATCCAAGAGACTGCAACTTTACAAAGTGGCAGATACACCCTTTCATATCCAAGGGCAAGGGGACTACCTCTACAAAGTGGCAGATACACCCTTTCATGTCCAAGGGAATGCCACTTTACAAGGTGGCAGATACACCCTTTCATGTCCAAGGGGAAGATGTATAATTGACCTACTAGTCCAAGCAGACACGACGTTGAATGAATGCTGATTTAATGTTGTGTCATCTTGGCCCAACATAAAACAACATCAAGTCTTGCGAACTCGCTAAAAGACGCGGAAAAAACACACGACACATGTTGGCCTGATGTTGGTTTACTGTTGGCCCAACGTCTGCGACGTTGAGCCAACAGTAAAACAACATTGCAAAGCAATAGTAAGGTAACAATGCTATGATTGCGTCACGACATCTTGTGCTTGGTTAGGAATTGAAAGTGTAAGTTACACATCTTCAGTCACATGGCAAGGCACGTGCTGTGACGTCAGACGTCAGTTATTCAGGCTATGGGATAGCCGTGGACCAGGCGACTCGCTCCGTAAGGCTGATTAAAGCTAGTTATGGGAATGCTCCCACCAGATTGTGTAGACAAAGGTGAAGTAAACACATTATATATCCTCCCAGGTTCTATAATGCTAGTGGCGGTGTTCATCTTATCTCCACACCAACTCCTGGGGCACTTAAGGTTTAAACTTTTGTGTGAGTTGGATGGAACCAAAGAGGGTATATGAGCATGTATCCTCTTTGATAGAACTATAGTCCACAGCAAAGTCCCTCACTGTTTCGTCAAGCGTTTGGTGACCTCACGCAGTAATTGACTTTCTTTTCACTGTCTTTCGAATGTGAAGCGCTCTGAACAGCTTCCAGCTGGATACATGCGCTATACATGCTATACAAGATTTCATTCATTCATTCATTCATTCATTCATTGGACCAATCAAGGAGGTTAAAAAGAGTCTTAACCTCCTTGGATCAATCAAACGCTGGACTTTCTTAGTTTAACCCTTAAGGCGCTAAGAATGCTACGTGATGCTACGTGAATGAACGTGATTAGGTCATTTTATCATGTTCATGATCAACAACTATCAAATGGTTTAACAAGTGTTTAACCATTTCACTGCTAATCACGACTGCAGTCTTTTATAATATGGTTATCAGCTGATTAAATTAAAGTTTAATTTTGGGAATGGAATGTGTGTCACTGGACATATTTCTGACGTAGGGGTTGCTATACCTCTCAGTCGGTCAGCGCCATGTTGGAAAACGTTGATTCGGATTCCCACTGTAAGCGATACACGTGGTCCACGACCCACATCTTTACTGTGTGTGGCTGTCCACGGCCAGACTGACCTGACCAGGGCTTGTCCTTGGCCGACCTTTCTGGACTCATTTGCTCTTGTGTCATCCAGGGTCAGTGTAGACAGACCTGACCTGTGTCCATAGGAAAGCGGCATGTCGCCCTAATGCTGGGCCAACCTCTTAGACATTGGCTCAACGTTAGGCCGGCAATGAGACGGCATCTCGTGTTTGCCGGGTTCAGATGGCAGGACAGGCTGTACCGCCTGTGGTTATATTGATAAAATTCCAGGTCAGTCTGACCTACTGTACAACCAGGTATCTTTGAACCTGCTTTGTTCACCAACCTTGTCATTCACACGTGACAGTATGTATACCCAAGGAAAATATAATTAGATTCTATTTTCCTTGGTATACCAAGTTTTGGTATAGTATGCCTACAGTACCTGTCATATACTGTATACATCGTGATCTGAATAATAATATTACATACACGTATATTAACCCTTGTAATGCTAGCAAGACCACAAGGTCCAGAAAACACGAGACGTTGACGCGATGTTTATTTAACCCTTTAAATCCTCTGAGCCGGATACATAGGCCTACATTCAAAACATTTATTTTCTTATCTCTGAACAATGACTTAATTTACTAAAACCTAGTAGTTTTAGAACATGTAGAAAGGAAATTTCATGGATCTGTTTAATAATATTTTTTTCTATGCTACCCACTTTAAGTCATCTCCATCCACTACAATTCGCGGCTTGTACAACATAGTAGATGAAGATATTTCAAGGTTGATGTTGGGCCAGCGTCGCAGACGGTGGACCAACATTAAATCAACATTTGGTCAGCGTCTCGTATAGCATTTGCTGAGTATTGTCGTTTTAAATCCGTTTTATTTGCAGATTTAATCAGTTATTGAAAATGAAATGTGTGTCTAGACACATTAAGATTTGAAAAATGGTTGATCTCAAATAAAACAAAATATACATATGGGTAATTTTCACTCACTTAACATTGTGGGTCACGGACTCACGGTATTGAGACACAACTTGAAGTGGGGGGAAATGTAAATTCTATTACCAAAGCGAGAGAAAGGTTAGGTAAACAAGTCAAGTGATCCGTGCTGTGGGTAAACAGGTAAACATCAAAGCATTTGTTTTTGAGATCAAACATTTACAAATCTTATGTTTAAACACTCATTTCATTCCCAATAACTGTGATTTAACCTGCTATTAAAAAAGCGATTATAGCTGGTGCTGTTTGGCATGTAGGCCTAATCGTCGTCTAAATAATTTCTCGGAGCCACCAGATCAGAACCTCAAACAATGTTTCTGCGTATCTCTTTTCGTTACACTATAGAGTTAATAACTCTATGCCTTTGGTGAGGTGTCACTAAACAATTATGGTTTGCTGTAAACCCGTTTATTCGGTGTGTACAGAGCTATTTCCATGTTACGTTGGTCTGATTTGACGACTCATGATGATGTTTGACAGAATATGCCATACCAGTTCTAAGTACTGTAGTAGTGCCTATGGAGATAGTACTCACTATCTCCATGGTGGTAGCCCTCGAAACAAGACTATTACGCGGCCACAGGGCTAAACTAAGTTAATAGCGGTAACTAGTACAGATTCCATATCGAACAAATTCACTTTTTAAAAATAAACAATTATATGATCAGACCAAGAAATACTTGTCAGCCTGCCATGTTTTTTCTAGATCACTGTACCGGGTACTACTCAAAACTTAATATGTAACTCCCACCCACTGATCAGTTTACATCATTAACCTTGTTAAAACGTTAACATTCATAATTAGGAGGTCAAAATTGTGTTCCTAAATGATTATCTGATCTGATAACGTGTTTGCTTGACAACCTACACAAAGACACGTAGCGGCCTACGTGCTGCTACCGTGGTCTACAATGAGTACGTGACTCAATACCAGGGACTCATCAAAGTCATGTGAACAAGTTCTTACGGTACCCAGTCAAGGCACTTTGATGGTTTAATACCAGGTCATCGTCTGGGACACTGGCTCAACATTAAAACATCACTGAAGTAACGGCTGGTGTTTGCTCTGGCATTATCACAAAAACATTCAAATTGGTTTACCATGTTAACATGGCTAATATGCCCTGTAATCATGATAAAACTTGATTGATATAGATATCTATTTACCGTGTATTATAATGATGATTGATGTAATGTTATTTGTATTATACATTAGTGATTCAATCCAAGTAATTGTACTCAAATCCGTTGGTTGGAACGAGCTAATTATTTATTATATATATACATTACTCGTTTTCACTTTTGGAAACACTCTGCCTATGCTGTTTTGGCAAGGTTGATTTTGTGCTTTGTCCGAGAAGAACAGTTTTCTATTGCATATCTACGATCGTGACACACTTGTCTACGATTATTTCAATAAAGCTTCCGCAATATGCTAAGAATTTAACATTTTGCTAGAAAAATAAGCGGACAAGCCGTTTAAGTTCCATCAACGCAAATGCACCACCTACGGTATATTGTGATTAAAATTAATTGAATAAAAAACGGTGGATAGTCCACCACAACAAGAACTTTCTGAGCCTCATTTGAGATAATTATACTGAGTGTGAAAAGCTGAAATATTAAAAATTGATAAACCCTGGAGACCAAAGCGTTTTTTTCAATTTAAAACTATCATAAATTTCTTCAGTTAGTTCTTTACGCTTCGTTTGAATATATGTAAATGGGTCTACGGCCATGATAAATCTTTTAATCTTTCTATGCGGTGATCGATTTTAGACGTCGTTATGACGTCTGAAGACGGTCCCCGCGTTGAAAGTGTTAATTAAGACTCTTCTCCTGCTGTAGTCGTATATACACGGGCTGAAGCTAATTTAGAACCAAATATAATGCCACTGAAATTGATATAATAATTTGTGGTACCTAAATAACGTAATAAATTTCTGTTATCCAAATACTTTAATTTGGGAGATATCTATTTAATAAAAAATAGTAAGATATTTCGCTATTTGAAGCTGTAAATTGCGTTATCATTATAAATTTCAGTTTTAAATTTATGAAAAATAGAAACAAACAATTCAGCAGCATAAGGGTTAAAATCAAAACATTTTTATTCGTCTTGAGACTCTTCAAAGCAAATGATCCCTTTGTCGGTTAATACGGAGCACTGCTGGTAATGGTCAGTTAAACACAGGTAGTGGTCCTGTAGTAGTATGACAAGTGATTAACCTGTTAACCCACATTCTGGAGAGGCCGTGTGGCTGACCGCTTGACCCTGAGTGATATGACCTGTCCACAGCGCACTTGTCAAGTTTCTATCTGTGTCAGTTATATCACTCACTCAACCCTTAAAGCGCTGATATATTTATGTACAGAACATGGAGACCAGAGGGTTTTGTCAATTTAAAATCATCAAAATCATCAGCTCGGTATCGACTTTATACGTCAGATACTGACGTATAAAGACGGTCTCCGCGCTGAAAGGGTTTGAATTGTAGACCGCGCCGCCTCTTCAAAATAACCAGCTAAACCCAGCGGGGAGCCTCCGCGGCATTTGAGACAAGTAGCGTGCCTGGCCTTGTGCCCACGGGCCATGGTTTACCAATGCTCGCTTATAATCCACAAATGATCGTTCAATCCTCTGAGGCACAATATAAAACGTTTTCCAAAACAAAAAAAGCTCGGTTGGGCGAGATTTTAGTACTAGAATCAATACTGTGAGAATCGTCGTGTGAAAAACTGGTCCATTTTTTTGTGATGTTAAATAGGGTGTGGGTAACCGTAATTTATATTCAAATAATGGATACATCATGTTTTTTCTTAAAATTCACTTCACAATGATGTTCGATTTGAACAACAGTTAGTGAGTGTGTTTAAACTCGACAAGGTTGATATATATAAAACATGGTTCATTAAACATGTTAAAAGATGAAAGGCTAGACAATTACAGTTAATCATTGATTTTGAAGTATCATTCGATTCCCATCTTTACCTCCAGGATCTCTTTAGATCCTGTTTGTTAAGCCTTTCAAGCCTGAATTTACTATTGTCATCTTTGTCCACTACAAGCCGCGAATTGCTGTCGCAATTCTCGACTTGTAGTGGATGAAGATGACTTAAAGTGGGTAACAAACGAAAAAAATATAGTGTTATTTTTTAAACAGTTCCACGAAAATTGTCGCTCTAAAACCACTAGTTGTAGGAAATGAAGTAATTCTTCACAGATGCCAAATGATGCTTTAATGCATCGTGAGGGTTTAACCCTTACAGTGCGGGGATCGACTTAAGTCGTCAGAATCTGACGTCTGTAGACGTCATATTCTGACGACTTAAGTCGATCCCCGCACTGTAAGAGTAAAAATATTTATAATGGCCGTAGACCCATAACATAGGTATTCAAATGAATCAGAAAGAGCTAACTGAGACATTTATGATGATTTCAAATTGAAAAAAACCCTTTTGTCCCAATGTTTTTTTTACAAAAATTGTCAGCGCTAAGGGTTAAAAGGTTGATGTAGTCCTGTTATGTAGGCCTCGGGGTGAATATCCTTTATAAATCGTTCCACATCAGGACCTGAGGTTTTATCTCGTCGATCCATATCACGGATAAATTAAACAATGTGCACATGGACTGGACAGATAAAAGTCCAAGCTATATTATAATGATTAGCTAGCGGACAGCCACTACACGATACTGAACAAAATCATCGTCGCAGACGGTGGCCCAACTTTAAACCAACATTGTGTCAATATTTAGTGTTTGTGGTGAATGATAAAGTGTATTTTCAACAATTTAATGTTCTACATTTATAAGCATATTTTTTATCACGTATGTTTATGTCATGAAATATCGTCAGCTAAGCATTAAATAGTATCTGCCACTTTTTAAAGTGCCAGATACGACTTAAATGCTTAAAATGATGAAGAGAATTCTTTGTATTATTGATTTTTCTCTCCACAACCTGGAGTGCCGTGAAGTCTTTATAAAGAAATGTGTACCTCGTCAACTCGTCGCAGACCATCTAGTTCTCAAGACAATTGTTGCTGTCATTTGTGTCACGATTGAGTTGTAAGTTAGTGTCTTGATTGACAAGGACATATAAATAAGGTGTTGTTGCTAATATGATATCCAATATGTGTACTTCATAATGATCAATCGTTATCATATTTATCATCTCTTTTCATCATTTAACCCTTTGAAACTTTGAAAGTTTTGAAAGTTTAAGCGTAAATTCAAATATTTAAATTTTCACCCACTTGAAGTTGTGTCTCGCTGACGCAACCCACAACTTTCAGTGGGTGAAAATCAATACTCATATTAGTTTAGGTTCAGACCAAACATACGCAAATCTTGATTTTAAACACATTTTATTCTCAATAATAATGAGTTTTGCGGCTAATAAAAGAGATTAATACGATTAAAGTCGTTATTAACGTTGGAAGGGTCAATGCGCTTAGTCCAAGGTTGTATGCCTAAGTTGATTACTTCTTGAGCGACATTTACCACTGTATACCGCGTGACGCGAGTCTGGCGTTAGATTTAATTGTGTAACTGTCGAGTATCCTAATCTATGGCACTGGCCACTGGGTCGTCCTGAAAGCGCCTGCGAAGCTTTACCACAACAAAAACAAGCCGTTGCCATGACATGAACCATCGTTCTCATGGTTCTAGTAGAATTACCCAAGGACAGCGTCGCCTTCAACAACCAGCGAAATTTATAAGAAGTTGACATGATACATATTCTACCTTGTTGTACGGGTAACTTAGATCATGAATGTTACACCTGAATACTGCACCGTCTGTTACATGTACCACTGTGTACACTACCTGTGTGAGAAGTAAATAATATCTTTTTTATTTCCTTGCTGGGTGTGACACTGTAGATTATGCCTGGTGGTCACGATCCACCTGTTGCAAGCATTACACGCATACGCAGTAAACACGAGAAGCCAATGCTGGTTAAGTGTTGGCCCACCGTCTTCAACGCTGGCCCAACATTAAATCAGCTCTGGGTGAACGTCTCTTGTTTACTGGGTATCTGTTACGTGTGAATCTATTATTGATCCAGCATGTTGCGGGGTGTCGTCATAATCAGGATAATGTTTACGGATTATCAACTGTTGCTGGCAAGACAACATTAACTTCTTGACTACCCGGGACACCATTAACTCTTTCAGCGCAGGGATCGACTTTAGACGTCAGAATCTGACGTCTATGGGACGTCAGATTCTGATGTCTAAAGTCGACCCCCGCGCTGAAAGAATTAAAAAAATTAAAATATGGGTTGGCCGTAGACGCATTTAACATAGATATTCAAATGAAGCGGAAAGAGCTGACTAAGACATTTATGATTATTTTAAATTGGAAAAAAAACATTGGTGTTAAAAATGTTTTTTACAAAATATTTCAGCGTTGTAAGATTTAAGTGAATGAAATATACTTAACTGAAAATTTCACCAGGGTTTAAAAAGTCACAAGATTTCAAATGATCAAATGATGGGTTGGAGGAATGAGCGGGTGTGACTTGTATGGTTTGTCAGGTGTAAAGCGGCCAGTACATGACGGGGGTCAAACGAAGGTCACATTAAACTGTAACTAATAACAAGTCATGTCGTCCCCTCATTTTAGGCGGCACATAGGACACTTTACATCAAAGAAAGCCATTTAATGATTTGTTCTATCGCTTTCACTCGAGTCTTAAAAAAAAACCTGATGGTGTTCCTGATATATATTAATGCTTTGGTGCCATTATTATATAGTATGCATTGGTAATATCCCACTGCAACTTTGGGTAATTGGTTATGTCATTAATATGATTCATTTAAATAATATGTCGTGATTAAATACTTGAACGTCCATTTTGTAAAAACTATCACTGTTTTATTGTTGATGGTGAAAGCGTCGTTTAGCCCACCGTGTATCTTATTCTGTGTATGGTATATATGTGTGTGTTGTGCCCACCGCGTATATGTTTATAGTTTTATTTGTGTGTTGTGCCACTGACTCACTTGTTTCAGCTCCGGATTTTTACCGGAATGTATCGGGATCAAATTGCAGCTTGGTCAGATCAAGACTTGGTCAGATGTTGGACATCGTGGCTGTGCATTATACAATGCTCGAAATTGTTCAAATGACTGAAGTGTTTCTTTTACTTCTGTGGACTATAAATAACTTTTCATATCTGTTCTCGAAGAAAATTACATTTTTTTTATCATTTGTGATTAATTTCCCCTGATTAATAGCTTCCACAATATTAATGAATCCGTCATCTCGGAATAAAAAAACATCATGCAATTCTCAGCCGCCACTTTTCACTTAATTAGAAATAACTTTTTGTTTTTCTTTGAAGCCTTTAACATCATGTTGTGCCTTCTGATAAGTCGATCATTTAATTTGACTGACAAAAGTGAAAGCCTTGCAACTAAAATTAAACCTCTATTTTTTTTTTAGAAAATTGTAATCACACTTTATATCGCCGTTAATTCTCAAGAGGAATTAAATAATTAATTAGAAAAATTATAAAGTTGTTTCTCAAATTTAAAAAATATTAGTATTTTTCTGCAGTTAGAAAGATGACTGACCATTTTAACCTTAACATTAAACTCTCGCGATCCACAACTTCCAAGTGTCCAAATATAACTCCCCCAAGTCACAACACATGACTGAGGAGTGATACTGCTTTTAACAGTTTAAGACATAACTCGTTCATGATTGTGCAAAAGAAGTGGTAATAAAAACACACAAAAATATAGCATAGCCGACATCAATGCTCAGGGTTTACAATAATTTTACCGTAACAATCATGATTATGGTAAATTACTTCATTACATGTACATGTAGATATACATGGTGTATAATTCACATTGAGCATGCAGTTTAACCCTTTAAGTCCTCACGATGCAATAAAGCATCATTTTACATTCCTGAAAACAGACTTGATTTTCGTCAATCAAGGGTTTTAGAATGAAAATTTCCATGAAACCGGTTTACCAATACATGGCAATTTTCCTGTATTTTTCACCCGCTTCAAGTCATCTTCATCCACTACAAGTCGAGAATTGCGACAGGAATTCGCGGCTTTGACAATGGTAAATTCAGGCTTGAAAGGGTTAAAGCTCGCCCAATTACACTGGTATACAATTCTGACACCCCGACTGTTTATCTAATGTTTAGACGTTATCGCTTATAGTAGAAGGTCAAAAACTGGATTATTACTGCCGTCTACAAAGTCGATAAGAAAGTTATGTATAATACTCCTGGTTTTACAATAAAACTTGTTTCGTCTTGAAATGATCCAGAGCACACCTCTCATTTATCATGTTTATGTTGTATAATGTCACCAAATAAACATTGTACTCTATAGAAATAAAGCAGAAGCATTGGTAGCCGTTTTATAGATAACATTGCATATTGCGTCTTAATTTGCTTGTGTTTTTCTCCTTGTGCCAGGACAAAGGTATTTGGCATAGATATTGTTAGCACGCGTAACTTGTCCTCTTATATTATCAGTTTATCTCTATTATTTATAGCAATTTCCAGTTTTAAACAGCGAAAATAAAACCCTTATCCCGTAAGTTAATTTGTTTATTTTTTCACTCACTACAGTGACCCACAACTTGATATAAAAAAATTGAAAATCATGATGTTTAGCTGTCACTCATTTCTTTCCCAATAGCTGTGATTTTGACCTGCTAATAAAACGGGTCAGTTGAGCAGATCTGACCTTTTGGGCTCCAGCGTGGCGATAAATATAGAACATGGTAGAAATGTCAACAGTGTAGAACGTCAATATGCTATCACGACTGGATTCTAATAATATCACTTCCTTGTCAGAGCAAGATAAACATGATAAACTATAGCGACATTGTCTTAAAACAGAACACGATAAAACCCGTACATGTACATCCTGAGGTTTTTGTCGAGATTCTAAAAAGCGCTGGAACATATTTTATATTATTGAATGAACAGATTCAAGATGTCAGTATGGCGCAAGTCCCATCAAAATGTATATGTTGCTGTGTAATTTCGTTCCATAACACATCTAATCTTGTTGATTTTCATCTTCAAGTGAAGAAATGTGGCTGTGAAGTGAATTGATTTAATATTCTAATCCTATCCGACAGCTTGAATTAATAGGGCCATTCAGAATAGTTGATGTTGAAAGGTGTCGGTCTTTATTCGAAAATGTGGGTGTGGCATGGGCAGGTGGCCAGTGGGTGTATGAAAATAATCGGAAATCGAATTCAATTCCATTGTTTGTAGGGGTCATCGAACTAATAAGATACGAGTGCTGGGAGTGACAAATGTGTGGAATTATCCTGACTGTCTACTGGTGGTCTTCAAAAAATAGTGATTGTGGATTTAGGCTACTTTTCTGCAAATGCAGGCTAAACTGGATAAGGCAGGACAATATCCTGATTGTGAGAGTAATCAGATGACACTGTTCTCAGGGGATGGATTTGAAAATCGAGCCGTGGCGGTCACAGGCCGGCACACTACCTCTCGGTCACAGAGGCTCCCCACAATACTGAATTTTACGAATGAACAGGGAAGAAACATTTGTTTCTTTTACACCTGAATGCCAGCGCGAAAGCGGGTAACGAACCCACACTCTCTTGACTTTTCAGGCAGGCAGCTTTACATCAACCACTACCCCGGGAACCCGCCCTTGTTGGTCTCCAGAAATAACCCAGCAAACAGTCGTTTGCCCAATATTGGCTGAACGCTGGCCCACCGTCTTCCTCGCAGGCCCGACATTAAACCAGCATTGGGTGAACGTCACGTGTTCCCTGTGAGCCCAGCACTATCTAATATTTGATGTTTGTAGGTATCACGTGTACATGTAGTTTACTGTCCCTCCCAGAATGAGAACCAGTATTATCTACTTTCTAAGAGCCCGGCTATACCTGTTTTTTGCTGTGGTCTCTTGTCGGGCCGCTGGCAATGGCTCTGTTAATCTGGCAGATACATGAAGCGTTGTCGTAATGTTGTATTAGTGTTGGTGCAGCGTCGCTGACGGTGGACCAACATTAATACAACAATAATGTTGCTCCAGCGATGGAGCGATCGCAGGCGATGGACTGACATTAACCCAGCATCGGGTCAACGTCTCGTGTCTGTTGAGTACAGGTATTTGATGTCAGGAAGACATCCAGGGCATTAATGAGAATCTCATGTCTCAACCACCTTGTCTCAATGCATGCATTATCCGCCTCTTTATGAATCTACGCACGTACATTCTATGACCATGTGTCATGTTATATGCCACTGGAATCAATTACATGCATAAATTTGATATATATTTACATTCAAAATAGAATCTATTTTCCTCTATAATCTCCGTGGCTGCAGCTATATACTGTACATACATCTTACGATAACATTTTCACTATTACAAAAAAGACGTTTACAACCTTAATTTTATATTTATAGTTGACCCTTTCTCCCCTAAGACTAAGGTATCTTATTCAAATTTTCACCCACTTGAATTTGCGTCTTGCTACCGGTTACCCACTCCTTTCAAGTGCGGATAAAATAGTTATGAATATTGGTTCAATTTGAAACCAAACATGTATAAGGTTTGCAGACCTGGAATAGCATTATAACATGACAGCTACTTGTCACAAGTTAATAGACGTAGCCATTATAGCCACTTGTGCCTCTTTACAAAAACATCAAGTACCGTTTTTTGTTCCGTTCGTTGCTTTCGAAGTACTTTTATCGTTCACGCCATTCATGTGAATGGATCTCCGATTAAAAAATAACTTAAGTGAACATTTTTTGCCTCACAGGCTAAGTTGCAGGGTAAATATTTCGAGGTACTTGAGCGCGACTATGGTCGTTTGTTTTATTAACCGATTAATCTGAACACCGAACAATGTGTTCTACAGCTGAAACGTCAGTGTCGGGGTAATTGTTAGATTTTTTTCGTCCTGGCAATAATTTAAATGATCAACCCCGATCATAACAACCAGTAAATAAACGGACTTTAAACTAGTGTTTGAGGGATAGGTGTATAATCACGATGTTTGCTGTGCACAATCAACTACCAACCACAAAGTGCTATCACTGATGGTGGATACGACGCTAATAATTATATCATGTACATATCATATTGTTTCTACAGGGAATATTCTAGCTACCAGTAGTATTGATCAGTCTTCTCTTTTCTGCGAAACTAAAAATTCAAAGTGATTCAAGTGTTTGCTATGTTTCCTGTACAATAGAATGCAAACACCTTCAAATAGAGATATCTGCGGTCACTTTCTGGACTAAACAGACTGTTGTTGAGTACTTGAGTGTATAGTAGGTCATAGTCCTTGACACTCTAGATACTTTTCCTGCTCAATTGTCATTGTCACTGTGCAGTTTTTATTCAATTAAAGCTTGAATTTCTAACGCGAATTCCAGGTTCAACTTATGGAAAAATAGGCGGTTACTCGTTCCATTTTTTTAAATATTATCTGAGAAACACCCATAATCTATTTTATTTGATCAATTTTGGTGACATTTATTACTTAGAGACTTTCTGGAAAATGTATATACAGACCTAGAGGCGTAAGGGTTAACCCTTAAAGTGCTGAAATATTTTTGTATGAACCACGGAGACCAAAGGTTTTTTCAATTTTAAATCATTATAATGTTTTAGCTCTTTCCGCTTCATTTGAATACTAGTACCTATGTTATGGGTCTACGGCCATTATAAGTATAGGGATCGACTTTAGACGTCCGAATCTGACTCTACAGACGTCATATTCGGACGTCTAAAGTCGATCTCCGCGCTGTAAGGGTTAATTTACAGAGGGAACAACACATCTGCCGGATATACTTTGCTTCCTCTCATCACAATGCCAATATACCGATATATATTTACTATATATACGGTACTATTTTAATTTAAAACTACCGTACGGTACTCTTTTTATATTTAATATACAGTATTTATTTCAAATATACATTTTTATGTTTCTTTATGTTGCTGTACTGTCTCCGTATAGCTGTATTATATCCATTTTCGTCTCGTTATGACCAAGGAATCTATAGGGATTTCCTTGTTATGATTTATCATATGTGCTTGCATTTTATCATATTGTAAAAAAATGTTTAATTTGAAATTTCCATTGAAATTATAAAGCTTACAATTACATAAGATTGTGGACATCTTTATTGACACTTAAATATATATTAGTTTTAAACGTGAAGTATATGTTTATTAATCAATTATCGAGCGTGGCGAACTATAAAGGGTAATTTTTCGTCATGCCACTTCATCTTGAGAAGGATCAACATTAAACAGAATTGGTTCGATGACTGGGCTGAAGAATGTGGTTTATAGAGTTGTCACATGCTTTCTACACAGGGTGAATCACATGCTTGTCATCATGGTCATAGTCCTGGATCTCTACATGTACGTGATGGGCGGGGGGGGGGGGGAGGGGGATCCGGTATCCCAAATAACACCTGATGCCGAGCTTATGCTGGGCCAATGTTGCCAATGGTTGCCCAACGTTAATCCAACATACCGGTAACTCTCTTGTTCAATGAGGTTATAGCACGTGACCAGGAGCGGATCCACAATTTTGAAAGGGGGGGTTCGGTAATTGAAAAAACAATGATGTGTCAATCAGCTAATAATTAGGGACTGTAAGACTTTAGGCACAAAGCATGTAAGTTGGTACCACCCATGATTTTAACGTATCCCCATATTCTCTTTCATCATACATCAATTTAAATGGTCTAAGATAATTTTAAATGATACTAAGTTATAGAGAAAGCCTTACAGAAGCTTAAAATGTGCACTTTTAGTGCATTTTGTTCAATATTTTCGGTCCTATAGCCCGCCAAACATTTGAGAAGGTAAAAATAGACCATTTTTCCTGTTTCACTGGTATTTTGAGCAAACAAAGACATAATAACATAGTAAAAAAATATGTTGTTTTTTAGGATTTTAAAAAATTGAATGCGCAAAATATATGGTGATATTTCATTTCAGCGATTTCCCATTACAGAAAAACAAAAAAATACGTAAATATGACCATAAAAAAGCAAAAAGCATTTTTTGACATTTTTTTGTAAAAATGATAATTAAAGTTTGCAGACATATTTTTAAATGACAAGCTGGTGCGAATAACAAAAAATACATTTCCAAGATCATACCCTGGTGTCAGTTAACATATGGTACATTGTCTGGGTAAATCACATGGTTTTTGGCTGCGTGGCAAATAATGGATGATTTTCAGATTTTTTGACCGACTGTACGTCACGCTTTTATTTTCGATAATTTTTTAAAGTAATGATGAAACAAGTGCCTCAGATATTTCACATATTTAATAACATGTCAAAAGGTGTGTCATTTGGAAAAATTGTGAATTTTATCTGAATTATTTACAAATTATAGCTATTTATATTTTGTCCGACTGTACGTCACGTTTTTGAAAAGGTTGAAAATCTGAGAAAATGTCGAGCGTAGATTTAATTTACCTACCACATGTCTTCTAAACAATAATAAGAATGCTTTTAAATAGCTCAGGAATATTAGAGAGGGATAAAAACAAATTGACAGGAATTCATAATATTTTGCAGATATTTTTTTGCTCAGGCTATAGAATTGTGGGCTACAGATGAAAAAGTCTGCCCGAAATCACAACAGACTTATATTGAAATGGTCCTATGAAGTTATTAGATCAATATAAATTAACATAAATTTTGTCGTAACACAGTAACAGTACCATTATTTGTAGGCATACTACATTAGTATGATTGGCCTACAGTAACAGTAACAACCTTATATTGATGGGCATTCGTAAAAAGTTTGCATACCGGTCATAAAATCCCCAAAATTGACAAAAAGGATTTTCTATGTTTCAGATAATGTTGAGCTCAACATTTTTTATATTCTCTGATAGGTAGCAAGATCATAATTTGTCAAATACCTTGCAGTAGGCTTACTAATAAATATAGTCACCAGTAACATGATAAATTTCATGATAGTTTATATATGAATTTATCTGGTCTGTAGTCAGAGAAAATGAGTTACTGTACACTTGACCCAAATATTATATCAGATACCAAACTGAATCTGGGTGCAGACCTAGAAATTTATGTTTTTGCTAAATTTATTCAATTCTAACAATTTTCGTTTCCTTTAAATATTTGCATTATCAAAAAATCCTTGACACTGCCACAGCACTAGAAGCCGAGCTTGAAGCCCCTGAATTAGGGTACTCCTCATGCACAATTGTGGTTATCCTTTTCATAAAATTTCTCAATAATTTAATCATTGGTCATTCGATTTTCTCCCACCTCGCTTATTTTCACTCCTTACACTTACCACTTGCATATTACAAACTGAAAATGATTTTTTTCTTATTACTTTAATAGTTTTAATCATATAATATATTGTTTGAAACAGTGTTTATCTTCTGTTTTGTACTTTATATCATGTTTGTATAGGAAAATACACCTTAAAGCCACTCATTTACACCCTTTACATGCTAAGTTCAGTCTTTCATTGGAGAAAAACTATAAATATTTAAGCCTCGCGGTTTTTTGCGTCATTTTTTAGAAATGATACAGTATATGATACAAACATTTTTAATTTTCTAAGATAAAGTTGATTTAGGCTGTTTTGTCAATGTTGGTGAAACAAAGTGGTACCAACTTACATGCTTTATGCCTTTATTAATTTACTACTAGAGTATTAACTTCCACAGTAATTTTTTAGTGTAAAATAGCTATATTTCGCCAATTTAAAAAAAAAATGGTCAGGAACCCCCCTTAGCCCCCCCCCCCATCAATCTGGATCCTCCACTGCATGACGCATCCCACCAATAAACATGTCAACACCACATTCATATACGACAACTCAGCCACGCTGATCGCTGACATGATATTAAAAGTAGACTTTACTTGTTCATTTAGATTCACTCAGTTGACAAAATGACAACAGTTGTCCTGAGGCCAGACCCAGCAAAGACGAGACATTGAACCAACATTGGTTCAATGTCTCGGTGTTTGCTGGGAGTCAGCTGTCCGTTTATTTACAGAGGGCATGTCATGATATGATGGTCGATTATTTTTAATTATCGTTTTATTATCGGATTAAAGATGATACATAGTTTGCATAAAATCAATCAAAAGTTTTTTTTCGAGTCCTGTACATAGTACAATAAAATAGTGAAACATTCTGCTGCAAACTTTTCTGTTGTTCTCAACTGTTGCTCATTGTGAATAAATGAAAAACTGGATGTTTTCTTCCAAATACCATATACCCGGTATGTATTTCAGGTTATGTAATTGAAATTGTCACCCACTTTTAGTTGTGTCACACTACAGCGACCCACAACTTCAAGTGAGTGAAAATTACTCCGTTTGAGACGAAACATTTGCAAATCTTGATTTTTAAACACTCATTTCATTTTCAATAACAGTGCTTTGATTGGTTAGTACTAGTAGTAGAGTGAATATTGCTTTACGTCGCTTTCTGCACTATCATGGCAATATCGCGACAGAAGGAAGCCTGAAGCCGGGGCTATGCTCTACTCTTCTCAAATGACTTTAAGTCTTTGTTATAGTGCACAGTACCATAGTGTGTGAGGATCTGCGCGAAATTAACGTCGATATACTAGTCTCAACCTTAACTCGATGAAGCCGCCATTAACGTCATCACCTGGTCACTTTGAGAAGGGAGAAACAATGTCGTTTCTCTGAAACCCCACACGGGAACAGCGGGGCTCGAAACCGTCCCGGGACGCATGCATGACTGGCGAGGCAGTCAGGCGCTCTAGCCATTGCGCCACGTCCCCTTACACAGTACCATAGACAGTAATCCAGGCCTTTTAAACAGTTTGGAGCACTGTATATGCGCAACCTTGATGACCAACATCCGACCCGACCGGGATTTGAACCCAGTTTCGAGTCACAAACGGACCTAATGATCCATGATTTGTTAGGTCATGGTTAGTAAGACGGATTAACCCTTACAGCGCGGGGGTCGACTTTAGACGACAGAATCTGACGTCTGTAGACGTCAGATTCTGACGTCTAAAGTCGATCCCCGCACTGTGAGAGTAAACATATTTCTAATGGCCGTAGACGGTAGACCCATATCATAGGTATTCAAATGAATCAGAAAGAGCTAACTAAGACAGTTATGATGATTTCAAGGTTAAAAAAATCCTTTGGTTGCGATATTTTTCACAAATTGTTTCAGCGCTTTAAGGGTTAAAAAGATTTTTGTCGTGCTCAGCACTTAAAAGTTTTTATGACCCAGAAATCCTGTCATACAAATTAAGCTCAAACTTTCTGATTTTGCCTGTTTATATGTTATTTTCTCTACAATTTTTTTTTTCAAGATAATTATGCCACACGGCGCATGGGACAATGGTTCTTGAAGGGTTAATCTGAAGTGTTTGTGATGTACCTTAGGGAGCAGAATGTGACGATTTTTCATTCAGTAAGGGGATTACATGGAGGCGTGTGACACATTACACTTACTGTTTCAGTATGTGGACCTTTATTACATTCCATAACGTATCAGTTATGGTGAGTAAGTTCCTAGTTATTTGTTGAAACGCCTGTACGTGCTCTCGCCTTTATCATTATCAGGGCTCAAAGTACATCCTACATGTATGTCATTGTGACATTTAACGTCCGTAGATTATACCGAAGGAAAATGCAGATCTATAGTTTCCTTTATAAAACAGCAATTGCCAAAGTACCTACCTCACCAGGTGAAAAGCACTATAAGGTTTATACCAGAATTAGTGCATAATATCGCGTCAGGCCTCGCGCTGCGCGCTCCCTCTGCCTGAAGTGTGTGTGTGTGGGAGGGATGGGGGGGGGGGGGTACCGTCCTAATTAATTATGAAAGGTATTATTCAAAGTCCTATGACATTTTTCTTTCTGCTTTGAAATTATTGAAAATTTTGCATATTTTTAACCCCATGTGAAGTATGATAGGGCCTACTATAATATTTACCTTTTCACAATACAAGTATTATCACAGGGTACTTATCAGAGCTCCATATTGGTTGTGTGGGCTGTATTATTTACGCCTACTTGCATTTCACAGTCCTCTTGTTAGTCTTGTTCTTGTAATCTGGCGGCACTTGGCTGGACACAGCTATAATCGTCATCGTTTTTAATCTGTTTTATTAACAGGTTAAATCACAGTTATTGGGAATGAAATGAGTGTGTATACATCAACATTTTCAAATGTGTGGTCCAAGTGAAGTAGTGGATCGCTGGTTGCGGTAGCGAGACACAACTTTAAGTGGATGAAATTTAAATGAAATAACTTAGTAAGTGAAGGGTTAAATTATTTAAATATTGATCCACTGTCTGTCATGCTGGCCCAACATTAACATTATAAACCAATTTTGGGCTACACAATAATATGTTTGTACGTGTAGCAGTTTTTGGCATAGTAGTTTTGCACATAATGTATGTAACACTTATGTCTTAGTCACACGATAATTCTGATATAGCTGTATCGTAGACCGGTTTATTCACACGTTCCTAAACGTGTATTGATCTGCTGAACCGCAATTGTCTGGAAAACCGATACTCAAATGAGGTACTCAAATTAGCCTTCGTGTTGCTTTAACACATTGTCTTTGAATAAGTTCTCTTGGTCCTTGAAAATCCCCAAATGTCGTTGATTTTTTCCATTGGCAACATGCACGACCCCTGTGGTCGGCTGAGTCACTCTGTATTGATCTGTGAGCATGGTGAGACGGTGTTCTCTGCTTTCTGCCATAGAGACAGATCAGACCAGTGTACGAGACAGCACTGAGTATTAATACCCCCCCCCCCCCCCGGATTCTCAATCCTTAGATCACTGAGCTATTCAATTTAAATTTTCAGTCACTTAAAGTTGTGTCTCGCTGCCGCGATACACAACTTCAAGTGACTGAAAAATTATGTTATTTACAGTGAAATTTAAGTCCCAATGTATATCAGCTAATATCAGGGGTTATACACATGTGCTAATAAAACACAGAATGTCTACTGCAGTCGACATCAGTGCTCGAAGGGCTAATACTCCATGCCTCTCACTCCCCCTCCCCCCCCCACCCCGGAGCCATGTGAATCAGGTGTTTACTCGTGAGTAATCCTCCGTCACTCTGAGACACCTACTCACAATCACACTTTAGCCCTTACAGATCTGAACTATTAGTATTAACCATTTAGGCCCTAAGCACGACTGTAATCGTTTTTATTACTTATTTTAAAAACGCTCTCAATAACCCACTATGCCCTATCACCCCCACCCTCACATCATCATCTGTACATCATTCATCTCATCAAATGACTACAACGTTTTTATCGTATTATAATGTCACTTAAAAGACCTTTTGTGCCGAAAAGTGACGTAAAGCAATGATTTACTACTACTACTACTACTTATCTTATCATGTCGAATATCATTATTTGTGATACAAATCTATGTTCTATCAACAGAATGTGCAATCAACAGAAATTGTAAATGTCATTTAAGTCAATTGAAGTAATTCGCGATCCAAAACTTAACTGCATTAAAATTGTTCGAATTTTAATCAAGGTCATTTTATTCACCTTGAGGTAGGCATAGCGATCTGAAGGTGAATAAGAGAAGAGACAAATTACTGGCTACGAGGGTTTAAATCTGAACACGCCGAATCGCAATACGCCGCTTAACCCTTTAAGCCCTCACGATGCATTAAATCATCATTTTACATCCCTGAAAACAGACTTAATTTTCCTACAACCAAGGATTTTAGAACAAAAATCTCCATGAAACTGGTTTATCAATACATAGCAATTTTCTTTCTTTTTTAAACCACATCAAATTATCTTCATTCACTACAAGTCGAGAATTGCGATTCGCGGCTTGTAGTGGATGAAGATGACTATAGTAAATTCAGGCCTGAAAGGGTTAAATGATGTCCCAACGCCCCATACATTGGACCAAGGATGTTCTCTACGTTCTTGGTTGGACTAATCTGAGCAAGCACCAGACGTGCACTCAATGCTAGTTTATTGTTGGGCTAGCGTCGCAGACGGTGGACCAACGTTAATCTAGCATTGGGTCCACGCCTCGGTGTTTGCTCATATCAGATTAGTCCAACGTATTGAGGTATTGTATGCTTAGTTGATTTGCCTCGGGCCCTGGATACAAGCCGCAATGTCGTAGTTAATACGGTTTAACATTTGTAAGAGAGCAGTATTACACTATTATATTTGATGACATAATCATTTGGCAATGCTTTAGCAGGGGATTTTAATCACCCTCAGGGTAGAGGTGTTTAAATACTATCAGAAATATATCTAACCCTTTGAGCGCTAAGCACGGCTATAATGGTGTTTAATTCATTTTAGTAGCAGATGAATAAATAATTTTTATGTGGAATAAAATGCAGTGGCGGATCCAGGGGGGGGGGGGGGGCGCAGCAGGCACGCCCTCTCCCTATTTTCGGGAAAATAATTTCAGTCACCTAATTTGGCTAAAATTTACCAAAAAATCGTGGGGGCAAGCCCCCCTAGCCCCGAGCGCACCCCCTTTCTTCAGATCCTAGATCCGCCACTGAAATGTGGGTTCCAACATCAAGATTTGCAAATGTTTTTGTCTGAAATTAAACAAATATGATTAATTTTCAACCACTTGAAGTTTAGGTGTGTGAAAATTTAAGCAAGATGACAGAAAATGTAAGTTTACAAGGTCAGGGTTTGAAATGTTTCCCCAGCAAACACGAGACGATGACCTAATGTTGTTTTATCGCTGGACCAACGGCATAGGCGGTGGGCCAACATTAATCCAACATTGGATGGACGTCTGTTTGCTGTATAGTATCAGTTAGTCGGTATGTGAAGCACTTCAAGGTTGGTCACTTGACACGTGGGCAATATAACAACACTTAAACTCGATATACAACGGTATCCAGCACTACGCGAATTGTTATAAATAAATAAATAACCTACTAGATAAATAATGTTATGTTGTTCGCTTAGAAATGTTAACCCTTAGAGCTCTACATTATAACATTTAAATTTTCATACACTTAATGTTGTGTCTCGCTACCGCGATCCACAGCTTCAAATGGGTGAAAATTATCCATATTTGTTTAATTTGGGACAAAACATTTGCTTATTTTGATGTTTAAACACCCATTTCATTCTCAATATTGTGATTTAACTTGCTAATAAAACAGATTCAACCCTTTGAAGCCTGAATTTACCATTGTCATCCGCGAATTGCTGGCGCAATTCACGCCTTGTAGTGGATAAAAACGATTTAATGTGGTTTAAAAATTAAAGAAAATTACCATGTATTGGTAAACCAGTTTCATGGAAATGTTCGTTCCAAAACCTCTGGTTGTAGGAAAATTAAGTGTGTTTTCAGGGATGTAAAATGATGCTTTAATGCATCGTGAGGGCTTAAAGGGTTAAGATGACTACCGGGTATATACTATAATCGTGCTTAGCGGTGTAGCCTAAGGGGTTAATACATAGCGGATTGTATTCAGTGCCTGCATGGTAGTCATAATACAATACGCTGAATTTGGCAGATGTCTATTTTTCATGATTGTAGATATATTTTGTCATTTGAATGTTGAAATTGCTTTGGCACTTACAGCTTCGAATTATCGAAGAACGCTAAGTATCTGACATTTCAATTGGACAACGGGTAATCATAATCGAAATGGGGACAGCAACTCACAGCTAGAATTACTGGAATTTATACGACATTGTAGCTGTGTATATGGCTCTGGGTAGCTATATGGTTAAAAGCTGACCATGTCTATCAAATTGTTCAAAGTGATAGAGACATGTCAGGGTTCGAAATTAGCAGTGGTCTGGTGGCCCGAGGCCACCAAATAATCCTTAGGGCCACCAGAACACTGGGCAGCAGTGGTCCGACAGGCCACAAAAAATTCTGGGGCTAAAACTGTATAAAAGATTGAAATAATCGTCCCTCTGTTCAGATTACTGGATAGCAGTGTTTGCCAGGCCACTGAAATGTCCTTGCCCAATATTGTTTTAACAGGACCACCAGAAATGGCAGAGGACCACCAGATTTTGGGGACTGGTGGTCCTCTAGGCCAGTGCTAAAAAAAGTTAATTTCTAACCCTGCATGTACGGCCCTCTAGTAAGTTGATTTTGCACCTTAGTACAAAAGTATCCACTTCGTATCTAATTCATGATCAAGGACCATCACATGATACATGATTCCTGTTGGCTATGATGCCTTTAATTAGACACTGGTTTGAACATCGAGTGTAGCGTCTGAGCTCGGTCCTCTGATGATTTAGTACCTATTGAAGTCATTCCATTAAATTGAATTTTCATTGGAATCATAATGGAATACAAATATAATTATTAATATGAATACAAACAATGGTGAAACATGTTACCAGTTGAAGAACAATGGAATGGTTTATTACGTACGGTGTCAATTGAACATGTTAAATGTATTGACACGCGTATAAATCTAGATCGGAACATTTTAACCCATTCAGCGCGGGGACCGTCTTTATACGTCTGTAGTACCGGTATTTAAATGAAGCGGAAAGAGCTAATTTAAGTCATTTATGATGATATCAAATTGAATAAACTCTTTGATATCAATTGTTTATACAAACATATTTCATCGTTGTAAGGCTTGAAGCAAATAATCTTTTTGTTAAATATTCCTGTCTGCTTGTATTTACTGCTGGCTATCTTCACCTACATGACGGCGTATTGCTGGTAAAGCTGCTGCAAGCTCCTGATAATCTGCATCCATGGGTAAAAGGTCTGGTCTCAAGTCCCAGGTGAGATGGGGAGCCATCCAGCCTGCTAGGGATCCAGGCATCCAGCCTGCAAGCCAGCCGAACAACCAATCAGTCAACCAGCCACTAGGTATCTAGGCAGCCAACAGCTGACAGCCTGCAAGCCAGCCGAACAACCAATCAGTCAACCAGCCAGCTGGGTATCTAGGCAGCCAGCCTGGCAGTCTGCAAGCCAGCCAAACAACCAGTCAACCAGCCAGCTAGGTATCCAGGCGGCCAGTCTGACGGCCTGCAAGCCAGCCAACCGATCAGTAAACCAGCCAGCTAAGTATCCAGGCAGCCAACAGCTGACAGCCTGCAAGCCGGCCAAACAACCAGCCAATCAGTCAACCAGCCAGCTAGGTATCCAGGCGGCCAGCCTGACACCCTGCAAGCCAGCCAAACAACCAATCAATCAGTCAAGCAGCCAGCTAGGTATCCAGGCAGCCAGCCTGACAGCCTTTAACTGCAAGCCAGCCAACCAATCAGTCAACCAGCCAGCTAGGTAACCAGCCAGTCAGCCAGCTGAACTGCCAGCCACCCAGTCAACCGGCCGGCCTTGCGCCAGCTTGCCAGCCATTCATCTAGTCAGCCATCCAGCCAGCCAACCATGCATACAGTGCTCAACACGTCAGCCCAGACAGTAGGTTCCTTGGCACGCCTTGTTTGTGAGCCAAGGTTATCCGCCTAGCAGTCAGTGATATCACGCATATTACAGTGAGCCGGGTAATGTTGTTATTATCGATCTCATCCCGGGATAATCATATTTATGTACAATCCACCAAATAGACACGTTTATGGTCCAGGTACCAGAAAAACACTCCTGGGCTTAGAATGGTCCACCTGTGGATTGCCTCAATCAGACGTTCACGTTCCACCAGTACCAGAGTACTGCCCGCAAAGGCAAACAGCAGTAACTGCTTACTTGGAAAGTAAGCAGCTACTGTTGTTTGCCTTTGCACCACAGACTCACACTGTAATATTCACGTAATTATACCATCCCAAGCTGTCGCCAGTATATAACGGCCTCTATTTTTTCGGGATGCTAAATGTGTCCTACTTTTTTTTCCTTACCGGGGTAGGCTAGTGCACTTGACATTAATAGTTTGTCTTCGTTGAGTGCACTGTGCAGTATGAGCGAAAATCATCAGTATTATCAGAAATACATCTTATGTATTTCTGGTATTATGTATTAAAATACATGTTCCTATTTCTCTTCACTGCTGGAAAAACCTACAAATATTTTAAGATTTTTTTCTTAAGAAATGGTTTATTTGTATCTATTTCCACTGCACACACCCAATATTTATTGACTTTGTCATGCATTTGAAGCCGGTATTGCTGACGCAATTGCTTCAAAATAATGAGCAAAAAATCTGAAATATGCCCCTGATACAATTAAAAATTAGTGCATTATTTGAGATTTTTACCCAACAATTTTGTTCAATTTGTTGTTTTTCAGAAACAGCGCGGATGCACTTATATTTAGTTGCCGGTGGTGATAGGTATATAAAACAAAATTTATGTTTGTACTACCTTTTTCCCAATGATCATTTTGGAGAAAAATAGTGTGCCGCTTGATACCGCTACTAACCCTTGAAGCGCTGCATTTTTTAAAAACCATGGAGACTTTTAAAGGTCTACGGCCATTAGAAATATTTTTACACTTACAGTGCGGGGAACGGCTTTGGGCGTCAGAATCTGACGTCTACAGACGTCAGATTCTGATGTCTAAAGTCGATCCCCGTGCTGTAAGGGTTAAATACTGACTCATTGTTAACCCTTCAAGCCCTCACGATGCATTAAAGCATCATTTTACATCTCTGAAAAGAAACTTCATTTTCCTACAAGCAAGGGTTTTAGAATGAAAATTTCCATGAAACTGGTTTACCAGTACATGGCAATTTTCTTAAATTTTTCACTCACTTTAAATCATCTTCATCCACTACAAGTCGAGAATTGCGACAGATGACAATGTAAAGTCAGGCTTGAAAGGGTTTATGTTTGTGTCATTGAAATGGTATTATACTATTATTTTTTATCTGTTCATTTTCATAGTTTAATTATTAGTCTTGAGCTCCGTGACGTATGAAGTTTTGGATTTATGAATGTTAATTTACTGGCATCGTCTTAGCTCTAACCATTTACCCGCTAGGCGCGACTTAGGACTATAGACGTTTTTAATCTTATTTAAATCACAGTAATAATAATAATGAGTGTTTAAAAACATTTGAAAATGTTTTGTTTCAAATTAAACAAATATCAGTCATTTTCATCCACTTGAAGTTGTGGGTCGCGTAGCGAGACACAAGTTCAAGTGGGTGAAAATTAAATTGTATAACTTTGCGGGTGAAGGGTTACCACGTATTGAATTACTCGCCAGGCTGGTTGAAGACGTGGGCTAGAGTTAGCGTGCGTCACTTCCGTTAATTAGATGTATCTCAGGACAACGACATGAAAAGCATCTGCTATCAGTGGCTGCTGCCGCCATATATCACCAAGAAAACACCACAGGCAGCGTGATAGTAGTCAGCAAACATTCTCCTAGATGGCATCTAAACACGGAATAAAATGACAAAAAAAAAATTCCAATACTCTTTATCCCCCAGATACTGTTATCGACTATAGAGCCTCTCACTGTTTTTATCAGCACAAGTGTAACCAATGTGCTAAAATAATATTTTAGCACTTGTGTGATTATGCAGTTAAAATAGGTCTTAAATCTTAACACACCTGAATTTTTCAAATCCTGGTAATTTTCAGTCAAATTGAAGTTGTGAATCTCGGTAGCGAGGCGCCACTTCAAATAACTGATAATCTACATTTTATAACAGCAGTTCTGAGGGGTAAAACCAGGCCATTTGTGCTTTCTTTTGATGTATTTTATTATATTTATTTTTTTGGATTTAAAATGTGTTATTCGCTACACGATGGAATTCGCAGCTCACAATGAATCAAAATGGGATTAAATATCAGGATGGGTGGAGAGTTCAGAGCCACCTGGAGACAGTAATAAACTTAACCCTTAGAGCACTGAGCTATTCAATTTAAATTTTAAGTCACTCACCGTCGCGACACACAACTTCAGGTAACAGAAAATTCGTGTGATTTGTGAAATTTAAGTCTCAACATATTTCAGAATTGCAAGATTTAAGTGATATTTTACTTTTAGTAACTGGTTATGCAGGTGCTTATCAAGACACATAATGTCTACTGTACTCGGCATCAGTGCTCTTGGGGTTAAGACTGACTTAACATTTGTGTCATTGAAAGGGTAAAACACGAAGATAGTAAAGGTTGGGTAGAAGTATAGTATTAATGTTAGGCTCCTTAAAAGTTACACTGCGGGGACCGTCTGTAGACATCTATAGACGTCTGTAGTACGTCTGAAGTTGTAGACGTCTGTAGACGTCAGAATCTGACGTCTACAGACGTCAGATTCTGACGTCTACAGACAGTTACCGCGCTGAAAGGGTTGAGACGTTGACGCAATGTGGATTGAATATTGGTTCACCCTGAGTACCGTGTTCGATGCTAGGCAACATTAACCTAATAACTACATTAGGTGAACGCCTTGTTTTCTGGCGACATATGGTTGAACGAGTGTTAAGCCAATGCTGGTTCAAAGTTGTTCCACCTTGTAATTACACCTTCCGAATTGAACCATCCGTTGTTTGGAGTAGTCCTAATTTTCGTTTTCTCATGGTGGGGCCAACGTCAAGAGACGCCCACACTGAGAATCCGTTCGTTCAATGAGAAAAGCCAGAAGACTATCAATATCATTATCTGTATTTATCAATATCAGTATCAGTATTTCATCAATATACCAGTATTTGCTTACTTTGCAAATTTATACATGTAAGCAGATACTGTCTTTTGGCTTGTCAGAGCATCACTGCTGTCTCCCGTGGTAGCGCATGGTCAGAAAACAAGGTGACCAGTGACCTGCGTGACCTCACCGGTGTGACCTGCGTGACGTCCCCGGTGTGACCTGCGTGACGTCACCGGTGTGACCTGCGTGACGTCGCCGGTGTAAGGAGAAAATATGTGTGTTCAATTATCACCACCCACCTAACCTCGTCACCACTCCTTTATCATTATCACCTGCCCTCTCTCATTCATCAGTGACAGTGTTGACGGCCGCCTACGAAAGACGGGGATATAAAATGTCACCCCTTATATAGTATGAATAAATTTGTGACAAATAAATCAAAATTGCCTCAAGATGGGGCACAAGTGTTTCCTTATATGGAGTGATTGGCTAAGAGGGAGTCACATGATAGCCAACCACCCCATATATGGGGTGATTGGCTACTATGTGACTCTCTGAGAGGGTCACATGATAGCCAATCACCCCATATAAGGACATAATAATTCATACCATATAAGGGGTGATAGATCCCCTTTAACGTGATTTATTGTGTCCCGCCGTTTGTCCGGCTGTTTGGCAACAATTCGCGACCACTGCTTATACCCAGTGTTGCCCACTTGTGAAATAAATCCGGGAATCACCATGCAGCGTTCGAAATAAGGCCTTACGGTTCAAAATGAGGTTTTCCTCAGAATTTCAGGTTGTCCAACAAAATTGCCCAGCCTGTTCCCCACATCTTGCATACATGTAACGTGTGATGCCCAACCCAATGCATACTCAGTATCCGAAAAAAATATGCACATTGACAGACACTAAATTTATAAATATTCCTATTTTTATGAAAAAAAAACTTCTAAAAAACTGGTTGTCCACTCGGACAAGCTCTTGGTAGCTATTGGTTGTCCGACACAAATTCTGGTTGTATCGGACAAGTAAAAAGTCTCAAGTTAGAACGCTGCCTTTCTCGTCTCTGCCTAACTTGTGCATGTCACAGTCCATTTCCATGAACATATTGAGCATTTGTTTACTTCATATTTACCTGCCTCTGTAGATATGTAATTGTACTGTGGATAAACTAGTGTTCCCGACAGTAATGTACATACATTATAATTATCAGGTGATTAAGGGGGACAGGGATCGATTGATGTCAGGGAAGTGATTATGAAACATTAAGCCTAACTATACCAATAGATAACCTTGATCACGGGAAATATTATTAACAGAGACTGTTAGACGAACACTGTTTGCTTGAATTTCTGTGAACTGTTTAGTAAATAATCCAGAGTGTGTTCATTTTGCGGTTGACAGGAGAAGTGCAATCCCCATTAGGACATTTAATCCTTTCAGCGTCAGAATCTGACGTCTATAGACGTCAGATTTTGACATTTAATGTCGATCCCCGCACTGAAAGAGTACACTATTTATAATGGGTCGTGGATCCATAACATATGCCGCCGTAAAGTGAAGAGGGGAAAGCTAACAAGACAACATTTATGATGATTTCAAAAAAAAAATTTAAAACTTTGGTCTCTTGGATAATATTTCAACGCTTTAAGGGTTAAATTGTTTGATCAGGTGCATGCAATATGTCCTCGCTCTATTTAGTGCAGTGGTGTGGACACTTCAACAACTTACTGAAGGTTGTACATCAAAATACATAGTACGACTCGCCTATGACCCAGACACAACAACAAAACTGTGATTTGATAAAAGTATACTGTTAAATTAATATCAAATGACTTCTTATACTTACTATATACGGCTAAAAAACGAAATTGATTTTATCAGGCAAGCATTTTGAACACATTTTAATGCATACAACAAGTAAATTGAAATAAAGGCCGTAGATCATTCAATAATGCTAAGAGTTACTTGAGCTTGACGTCTTACATTGCACTTAGCTTGTTTGTGTATCGATTAACTCTACTAACATCCACGTAGCTATTCACATGTTGTTTGTTCGTTTCTATATCTATGGCAATTAGCATGATTAGAATGATTAATGGCGCATGCTGTATATATTATGTCATGTGTTACGCAGGCAGCAGTAACAGCTTATTTTTCAGAGCAGTTAATGATGTTGACCAGGCCCGCATGCTAATTATCAGATTATAACCCTATAATCACTGATATTCCGTTACCTACTTACAAGCATGCACTCAATATGCTGTGTATCAATTAATATTGGACAATATTTCTTCTTTGATAATTGTTCGGTTCTGGCTACGTTGTAGCCAGAGCAAAGTAGTTAGCATAGAAAAAATATAGATGGCAAAACATCTATAGATTTTATAGGAACTGTAACCTGCTGTCAGCTATTAATGCTAAACATATTGTAGAAGCCGTACCTGTTGAATTCCAAATTAAATCTAGGGTGTTATTAGAATTTAAAGTGAAATATTTTGCTGGGCAAATATGTGCCACAGAAGGCAGAGGGGTAATTAAGCACTAATGCCTCAGGAGGGAACAGTCCATCAAAATAAAGTATTTTTCAGCTTTAATTTGATGTATATTTACACTTGATAAATGCTATAAAATCATGCCAGTTCCATTTACTTTGTATGGTAGCAGTTTACAGCTCCTAATGATTTTTACAAGGAATAGACAGGTATTTGAGCTTTAATTTTATATATATTTACGCTTAAAAATTAAATTATAATCAGGTAATGTCCATGCACTTTGAAACATGTGACAATCGCGGCCCAGTAGTTCACACCTCTTAGTCCTTAAACCGCAAAGTTTTTAAATTGAATTTTCACTCACTTAAAGTTGTGTCTCGCTGACGCGACCCACAACTTCAAGTGAATGACAATAATTTAGATTTGACAAAATGGAGGTCAACTATTTTTCAATATAGCCGATTAATGTCTCGTTTTATCTTTAACTTGTTATTCACTGTGTTAATATAAAATGAATAAAAACGAATACAATCGGAACCGGTTAATGATATTGAAAAGAAATAACGGTAGTCAATGGGTTAATGAAATACGCGGTAGTGACTGGTCACGGGTTAATTGAACGCTGGTGTCGATTGCAGTAATGAATGATTTATTGGTCTCACGTGGCTTGAAATGAAGCATCCGACAATGTTTTAGACTGCATTTTATGATCATGGTTATGATGAAACACAGACGCATGCATGTTTGTGCTCGATATACATAATATTGGTTTAACTATTATACTAAAAAAAATAAAACTGAGCTCTGTTTCGACAAACGTATTTCTGTATTCTTTATAAACATTTAAACTTACACATTTTAATAAGTTTTATTTTGTTAAGTTGCCTTATTATACAATATATAAAAGTTATTATAATTTTTTTGTCTAAGCAATGAACATACTCACTAGTACAGATAATTCATAATATGACCACCGTGACCATCATGATTATAAATGATTGTTATATAATACCGGTTCATCTGTAAAAGGCGCACACAACATATATCAGCTATTCAACAGTACTGTTTGACATTGGGTAGCTTTTTATACCTACGTTTCTATCCAGGATCATTTGCAAGATCATGCAATTATCTAATATCTCCATGACATTCTGTCATTAATGTCTTTTACCTGTTTACATCAGTAGTTATGTGTCGGGGTTTTATTAGTATCAGCTACTGGTTGCTGCCGGTTCTCGGTTTTCCAGTGACGGCTATCCATTAACACCCATTGACCTAACGTTGGTATGATGTTGGGAATCCGTCTACGACGCTGGTTCACCATTATACCAATATTTGCATTTCCCGCCTCGTGTTCGTTGGGTCAAACATCCAAGTGTCCTCACATCTAGTTCATGGGTTGTATTTTTCTCCGCACCAATCTTCATGTATGTTTTTGTCTTGATGAACTGGATACCTTGCTGAATGAAATGAGGGGTTCATTGTCCGCCCTAAAATATAAAACATTAAATAATTTAGTTTTTTTTTTAGATATAATTTATTCATGAATATAACCTGTACAACCATTATTTTTAATTGTTATGCGTCATATTGCTCACAAAATGCGTATGCAGCAGACACAAGGAACTGAACCAATGCGTATTAAATTGTGTTCCACCATCTGCGACGCTGGACCACAATGAAACCAGCATTGGTCATTGACTTGTGTCAGATATATATATCATACACCATTCCAATCCACCGTTTAACCCTTAAAGCGCTGAAATATTTTTCAGAGCGAAAAAGGGTTTCTTGTATTTTGAAACAGCATAGATCGTCTCTTTGGCTATGAAAGGGTGTATCTGCCACTTTGCCAAGTGGCAGATACACCCTTTCATATCCAAGGAGACGACATGTCTTAATTAGCTCTTTCTGTTCGGGTCTACGGGTATTATTATCATGATTCAATATTATTGATTATATTAATATTAATTCTCACAGTGCGGGTATCGAATCCCGCGCTGTAACGGGTAATTATTTTGAAACATCATAAATGTCTTCTCATTCTGCTCGGGTCTACGGACATTATAAATATTTTATTTCTCACAGTGCGGGGATCGACTTTAGACGTCAGATTCTGACGTCGACAGACGACAGAATCTGACGGCTAAAGTCGATCCCCGCGCTGTAACGGTCAAGCACTTACAGATTAATTTATTTGTGTTTTTGAAACACAACTGATCTGCTGATTTATCGCCTTCAAAGGTTATTAAAACATGCATTGTATTATCATCGTCGTCATACATACCTAGACGTTTCAAACTGTTCAAAGAGCTTCAAAGGGCTGGAGTGCACATACCTACGGAACTGTGCACTATATTAACTTACAGAAGCCTTGAAGTTGGTTGATATGCACATGTATGCAGAAAGCAACGTAAAGCAATATTGACACGCTCCAGAGGAATAAACAAATGTGTGTACGGTACAATTGGCTGACCCTTGTTGGTTATCAATATCTAATGACCTTGTGCCTTCATTTAGCATTATCATTATCAGTGTTGCTGAAGGCAGTGAACCATTTATTCGGTTGAAGCATTTCGCGGGGATTGCCCTTAGACGTCAAAATCTGACTCTATATGAGAATCTGACGTCTAAAGTTGATCCCGCACTGAAAGAATAAAATATGTATAATGGCCGCTGATAAATATGAAAATATTCCATCGCTTTAGAGGTTAAGTGGGTTTACTGGCCCATGTTTACAGCTGGCTACTTTGGCAGATTAGGGATTAGTGACCTCTTTAACACCGAGTACGCAGGCTATCTCTGAGACAAAAATAGGCAGCCAAGCCAAATTAAACCATGCCATCCCCACATTAACCTTTTCACTGCGTAGTGTCTCTCTTATTAACCCTTCCACTGCTGAGCTCGACTATAATCCTTTTAAATCGGTTTATTATCCGGTCAAAATCACTGTTATTGGGAGTAAAAAAAAATGTTTAAAACATCACGATTTGCCATAAATGTATTATATGGGTTTAACAAGATAAGGGAATGATTCGTCATTCGCGCGTATCATTCCCTCATCTTGTTAAACCCATATAATAGTGCGAAAGAACTTCCCGACATCATTTGTTGCTCTAGTGTGAATGAGTGTATGGATTTAAAACATATGACAATGATTAGCGCGAATCATACGCTCTAGTGTGAATTCGTGGTCTTATAAAATTATGTTTGGATTTAAAAGATATGGGAATCATTCTCGAGAATCATTCGCTCTGGTGTGAATTCGTCGTCATATATGTATGGGTTAATAAGATATGGGAATGATTTGCGCGAATCAGTCGCTCTAGTGTGAATTTGTCATAAATGTACATGAGTTTAAAAGATACGGGAATGATTCGCAGTGTGAATTCGTCGTCATTTATAATACATGGGCTTAGAAGATATGGGAATAATTCGCGCGAATCACGAATCATCCCTGTAGTGCGAACAGACTTCCAGACATTTTGGGTTCCGCTGGACAGTTTAGTATTTTACATTAGGCCATAGTCTGTACTGGTAGTACTGCACCTAGAGCAGCGTATTGATTAACGCGTGTCGCGCTGACCCAGGAGGGTAGCCCGGTACATGTGAGGTACATTGACGTCACAACTCACATTACATAAACCTCACTACCTGTACGTCTCCCACGATATGTACCTGGACCACCGTCTATTTATCCATTTTAACTCCTCTATTTCTGAATTGTTTGTCCGTATTTTTCATTCATTTCAAGCTGGAATTGCTGACGCAATTTCCAGCTTGAAATGACGAAAAATAGTTTTATTTTATGAAAAACTCACGTCTCCAATTTTTTTCTTAACTGAGCAAATACCACAACATATTTCAGTGGCATTTGATTTAGTTTAAAACTTGAAAGCCGTATTCATATACAGGACTAGCAGCACAAGGATTAGGCCTAACTCTTTAAGTTATCTCATTTAATTTTAAATGGGCTAAGTGATCACCCACTTGAAATTGTGCAACATGTGAATAGAGTTTATACCCAAGCTAATTTGTATAAAACGAATAAAACGTGTAAATGGGCTAAGTGATCACATGTGAATTTCCACCCACTTGAAATTGTGCAACATGTGAATAGAGTTTATACCCAAGCTAATTTGTATAAAACAAAAGTACAATTTAGTGGATGATTACAATGAACTGCCACTGGATATGATTCTGAAGGGTGGCACATGATGCATAACTGTGACACATGGAGCTTAGATGAATAACCCTTTCATTGCGGGGGTCGACTGTCCGAATCTGACGTATAAAAGTCGATCCCCGCACTGAAACAGTTAAATAGTGATACTGGTCCCATAGCATAGGTATTTAAATGAGGCTGAAAGAACTAACCAAGACATTTATGGTGATTTCAAATTGAAAAAAAAATAATAGCCTACATATATATAAAAAAAAATTATCGCTTTAACATATTTAAGGGTCAACGGTGTTCTCGCATTTATGCTTCACATTTCATTCTTTAAATACAATTCTCTCAAAATAGAATGACATATTGATTATTCCATGAAAAGATACACGTTCAGAGCTTTCTCTTGATATAATACACATCTATATACTACTTTATGAAATCAAATAATTGCATTCACTTTGCGTTGTGCATTGCTGCAGAACACGTTAGGGTTTTTTTTGGTGGATGCTATATACATATATATACATATATACATATATGTACATATATCTCTTTCATTTCTATGACAAATAAGTCTGTAATGACTTTTCTTTTCTGTCAATAAAATGTCTGCCTGCCTGCTATATCATTTCTCGTCGTTTGTATACGGGGCTCATTATGGTAAGGCTTGTACTGCGGTTCGACTTGTAACAAAATCTATATATTTTTTGCCTGTAGAGTATCAATCATGTTGACGAGCAGAGCTAGAACCCAGCAGACTTTGAATCAGTGTTGTTTTAACGCTGGTCCAGCGTCGCGGACGGAGGACCAGCGTTAGATCAAAGTCGACTAGCTATGTTAGAGCTGCTTCTCCAGCACACACCAGACGTTCCACCAATGTTGCCTTAACTAAATTATAAAACTTTAATTTTCACATACTTGAATTTGTGTCTCGCTACCGCTACCCACAGCTTCAAGTAGGTGAAAATGACTCATAATTGTTTATTATGAGACAAAACATTTGCAAAGTTTGATGTTTTAACTCTCAATTCGTTCCCAATAACAGTGATTTAAACGGCTAATAAAATAGACTAAACACGACTATAGTAGTGATTGGTGGGTTAACCCTTTCAAACCTGAATTTACCATAGTCATCTTTATCCACTACAAGCCGAGAATTGCTGTCGCAATTCTCGACTTGTACTTGTAGTGGATAAGGATGATTTCTAGTGGGTGAAAATTTAAAGAAAATTGTTATGTACTACTGGTAAACCCGTTTCATGGAAATTTTTATTCAAAAACCCTTAGATGATGGAAAATTATGTCTGTTTTCAGGGATGTAAAATGATGCTCTAATGCATCGTGAGGGCTTAAAGGGTTAATGTTTGGCGGTGGACCAACCTTAATCCAGTATTGGATCAGCGTCCTTGTTTCCTGCAGTGTTACGTAAGAGGAGTTGTCATGGCAACCCAGGATTAGGGTGGGTGGATGTGTCGGCAGGTGACAGGATTGGAATAGATGTCCCAGTCACTGTATATGGTTAACACCATGTCGCCTCTCCACCATGGGATGGCAATGTAGGTGATCAGACACTCATCACGATGCATTGACCCGATGCTGGCTCAATGATGTTCACCGCCTACGACGCTGGCCAAACCCTAGTGTACAAGATACATTGTTGATTTAATGTTGGTCCACCGTCTACGACGTTGGCCCGACATTGAGCCAGCATTGCATGGGAGATCGTCTCGTGTTTGCTATAGTCTGATTGACATTAAGGGCAAAACACACCTACGCGACCTCAAAACACACCTACGCGACGTCGCGGGCGATGTGACGTTGTTTTATCTAGCACACTATTTGGTCATTAGAAAAACATACGAGCGCGACAGAGCGCGATAGGCAACTTGATAAATTTCATTTCAGTTTTATTTTTGTCGCTCGTTGCGCGGTTGTCGCTTCGGGTTTCGCCTCACTACCACAATCACCTTGCAGCAGGGGGAATTTTCAGTCACTTTCAGTTGGTGTGTATATTAGGGTGGTGGTTAGCACCGCTGCCTTTCACGCTAGAGTTCGGGGTTCGTTTCCCGGTCCCGGCCGTTTGAAAGAAACAAAATTGTTTCTTCCCCATCCACTCGTGAAATCCAGTTTTGTGGGGAGCCTCCCTCACCGAAAGGTAGCGTGCTCGGCCTCAGGACCTCCAGGCCTCAGGACCTCCAGGTTTTGAATCCTGTGTCTGTAGGGCAGTGTCATCTCACCATCTTCAGGAGGTTCTCCTGGCCCAATTTGGGCGGGGGCCTTAGGTAGCGTGCTCGGCCTCAGACCGCCAGGGCTCGAATTTCGAATCCTGTGTCTGGAGGACAGTGTCATCTCATTCATCTCACCCAGTTTAGCCTATATGTGCACAAAGGTTGTCTAAAGCCCGATTCATTTCATTTTTCTGGACCAATTTAGTCTGTATGTGCAGCACAAAAGTGGCCTAAAGCCCGATTTATTTCATTTCATTTTGGTGTGTGGACAGTCAGGCGATTTCGCGTCTTTCGTCGCGTCACTCGTCGTGTGCATGATCGCGTTCGCGTTGTTGTGTTTTTTTTTAACCGGCTCAATGGTTCATTTTAGGCCTATAGTAAAAAACTAGTAAAATACTGTTTAAATCTTGTTTTTATAATGACCCGAAATTATCATTGATTTTTGCGAGAAGTGGTGTTATATTCTGAACACATGTATTTCATGCGGTGATTTATTGTCATTTTGTCCCATAAACTGTAACCTGCTGACAGCAGACGTCAGTGGTGATATCATGTATCTGAGACAGGTCATGTGTGACGTCATCATTATCGGCACACCCGTTTCAATTTCCTGACACAGCTGAGCGGTATCGTATTTGGGGATTGCGTTTTTTAAATCAATCTCAGACAAAAACTGTGCCTCCTTTGCTAGCCGTGGATTGCGTATATATTATTGAGCACTGAGTTATTCAATTTAAATTTTAAGTCACTTGAAGTTGTGTCTCGCTACCGTGATACACAACTTCAAGTGACTGAAATGTTATGTGATTTTGAAATTTAGGACCCCACATATATCAGTGTTTCAAGATTGCCAATAAAAACACAGCATGTTTATTGTAGTCGACATTAGTGTTCTATGGGTTAGGGACAAATCAATGGCGATCGCTTCTGTAAACAGTCACAATCTGACGACCTTGTTACAGTTTTTTCCTAAGCATATTCTGACAATGAAAGCTAATGATTACCTATTTGCTAATTTTTTACGAACTATATGGAGCTATATGGACCATTATTGATTTCTATCAGGCTTCCACCATAACCTGATCACAGCACATACACTCTCTCTTAGGCAATATACATTTCCCCAGAGACCCTTACCTCTGTGGCAATGTATATACTTTTGCTCTGAGGCAATATATCCCCCCCCCCCCAGAGGCAATATACATAAGTAAAATAAATGTAATAATAATGTAATCAACACGTAGAGTATGATTTTTTGCCATTTAATTTTCTCAATAATTAGTTGGAAAAAACATGGAAAACTGTGTATTTCGGGTATACATGAAAACATGGTCGTAATATAAAAATGATTTTTGATGCCACAGCTGCCATTGAATGTCTGGGCAGGACCCTGTAATAGTACCACTATTGCTGCTACTATTATTAAATAATATTGACAAAAGCTAGCTGCACTTATCATCTGTTACGTTTATCTACTACCTACATTTATCATGTTTGTCATGTAAGTTGTGAATAGCGTGGATAGAAGTATCATTTTGTTCTTAGTATTGCACTGGGATAACCCTGTGTGGTATCCCAGCAAACACAGATATTGGTAATTTAATGTTGGGCTAGCGTCGCAGACTGTTGACCAACATTAAGCCATCTTTGGTTCAATTTTTCGTGTTTTCCGTGTGTATTTTTCTCACCCGAAAACAGGAGACATCAAACCTAAGTTGGTTGAATGTTGGGCAACCATCTTCCGCGTTGGTCCAACATTAATCCAACTACTCGTGATGTCTCTTTTACCCAGAAAACAGATACATTAAACCAATGTTGTTTTAATGTTGCCCAACCGTCTGCGACGCTGGCTCAACATCAAAACAACATTGGTTTAATGTATCGTGTTAGTAGTCAGTCACGTTGGGATTGGCTGTCTACTATAAATGGAGCAGTGACAGCTGACAGCTGGCAGGTATGGTGACCTCTGGGTCACTGATCACGTGTCCCCTTACCTGGTCAGGGTTACACATACCTGGTAAATAGACATCCCAATTCACCCCGTGTAGGCTTATAACTCTTCAGCGTCGAGATCTACCATAGACGTCAGAATCTGACGTCTATAGACGTCAAATTCTGACGTCTACAGTCGGTCCCCACACTAAAATAATTAATAATGGCCGTAGACCCATAACATAAGTATTCAAATGAAGGGGAAAGACCTGACTAAGACATCTATGATGATTTAAATTGAAGAAAAACATGGTTTATACAAAAATATTCCAGCGTTGCGAAGGTTGATGCTGGTCACAGATTATCCAACATGAACCAACACTTTGAGGCTCTGGACGTCCATTCAGGTCTGGTTTATCCCATGGTATATCGGATAGCTGAGTCTTCACGATGGAAACTTCTTAATTTATCCTGCATACGGCTGAGCTGGCGGACATTTCCACAATAAAAAAACATATGTTGCTGATTCACGTTTTTAAACTCTTTTTCACCAATTCGGGTAGCTTTTAGCTTCAAATGAACGAAAATACCTCTCCGTTTATAACTTATACTTTAAACGTAACATAAGTTATAAACATGTTCGTTATTTGCTATCTACGATACAGTTACACACACATTAAGGGATATTTATTGACTAAATATGATTTTATCTGCGTGGTGAGCGTCTAGGTCTTGGTCAGTAACTATGTCGTACATGTACCTGGTGACCAGACATTCCACAGCCTGCTGACGTCAAACACGTAATCATATCACGACTTGAGACGTCACAATCTGACGTCTATTTATAATGGCATGCGGTAGAACCATAACATAGATATTCAAATGAAGCGGAAAGAGAAGATATTGATGACTTCTTCAAATTGGAAAATCCTTTGGTCTCCGTGGTTTATACAGACAAATTTCAACGCTTCAACCCTTTCTGCGCGAGACCGTCTTTATATATGTCTGTAGACGTCAGATTCTGACGTACATAAAGGTGGTCCCCTGACTGAAATAATTGAAAAAAAACATAACCTATGCATTCAAATGAAGCAGAAAGGGCTAACCTGGGACATTCATGATGATTTCAAATTGAAAAAACCACTTTGGTTTCCATGGTTTATACACAAATATTTCAGCGTTGTGGGGGTTAAGGGTTAATAAAAAAAACATTTTAGAATAAGACAGATGAGCTGTGACATTTGACACAGTAACTGCCTGCATATTTATGGCGAGGGTTGTAATTGTGTCCAGTGGCTGGCTGGTCAACGTGCCCTGCCTCCAGACAACCAGTTACTATGGTAACTGACTTTGTCTAGCTCCTCTACCTGCGTCATCAGCTGATGTAAATGGCAATGTACATTAAAGCTTCACGTTGTCATCACCTGTATTAACTGTGGACTAAGATTCTCTTGACCTTCAGCTGCGTCAGGCACTTGTCGACAATCTCCTTAGCCATTGTCCAATTATTGAACTGCAACACTTTTCACAGTCAGAGGACGTGAAGTAGCTCTTTGTGACTAAAGGGTCAGATGGTCATTTCCCTGTGGATGCTAAGAATAGACTCTTATAAAGTAGACACGTCCAGCATATCGGGAACCAATTTCTGAGCACGTGAAATGTGAATTCAGAACACAGGGTGGGGGGCACATCCAGGGTTCGTAATAGTGGTTTTCCGGTTGTCCAAGACAACCAAAAATCGTCACGGACAACCAAATATGAATCTTTAGAACACTTTGGTTGTCCGTACGGACAACCACGTTTTCCCCTGAAGCAATTTTGCCACTGAACACGCTGACATACTCCGTACCGTGACACGCGCACTTGGCACATGGCATAAGAGTGGCGTCATATCAGAGTCAACTTGAATCTTGTCTTCTGTCATGTGCGTCTGACTGTTGACAATGCCTTGTGGTAGTTACACAGTATTTAAATTTTAGGACTAAACAGAAAAATTAATTTCCTTAAAAAAAGCTTAACATACGACATTGGCAATAAATCAGCTGAAGCCACATGTAAACTTGTATTCATTGATATCGCAAGGCCTACACAGATTACTCTAGACAGTGGGGAATCCTCAGGTTTCCGTTTTCTTGCGCTGTTCCCTTTATTATCTTCCCTCCAGTTCCCTGTCATTATGACATGTTTGTATACTTGGACTTGCAGGTATGTCTTGATAATCAACGTTTGATAGGGGGAATCGCAACAAAAAGGAACAGCCATGCACGTGGTAAGCAGTTGCTGTTACAGTACTGGTACATTCAAACATATTGTAGCGATGATATAATAGGTCATGAGATACTCATCTGCATGGTCATTAGCAACTAGTTTATAATCAAATCATAATGGCAATATGCAAATTGTATTTCACTACTTTTAAGCATGGATATAGTTACTATTCCATGTTTCAACCGATCTTATCCCAATTAGGAGTGCCGGCCCAATGCTGAATCAATAGTGGCCCGACATCGTCTGTATTGTGCCAACGCTGGGCCAGTGTCTCACAACAGTGTATGTCTATTTCTGTCAATTGTGCCGCCGTTATCACGTCAAATATAGCATTGCTAAGAATCAAAGCCACCTTTTCAAGACTGTAGGCCTAGTTTGAATACATTAAGCGATCTATATTAGGTTACAAATTGTTTTACAAACATATAGGCCTACAGAATAATAATTAGTGACACTAATTAACTGCACAAACAAACAAATATGTAATAAAAATTAGCTCGAAGTCTGTTAACACTGCCAAATTTTGAAAGTCGTAAATCGTGTTAAACAGAAAGTTGGTCTTCACAGGTCGATAACAATATTATAGTCACTAAAACTGATCTGTAGGCCTACAGTAAAGTAGTCTGTTGATGGCAATGTATCACTCTTTAGCTAGGAACCGCCCTGAGCAAAGGCATACGGACAACCAGAAAATCTGGCGGACAACCACATTTTGAGAATGTGGTTGTCCGTTGGACAACCAGACTTTCAGCCCTTATTACTAACCCTGACATCAATTATAATAATATAAGCCTCAGCCCTTTTTTGGCCGAGAGCCTAATTATCCTCATTTTAATTTACTGTGTTTGACATGCATATCAACTCGTGCTTCCAGAATAAGCTAATACAAAGGGTTGACTAAATGTTGGTTTAAAAATAAAAGCTGATCTACTGTCTACCGTGCTGAACCAGATTTATACAATCAATGGATATAGCTTTGTGTTTACTGGGTTGTTACAATCAATGGATATAGCTTTGTGTTTACTGGGTTGTTACAATCTATGTGTATATCTTCGTGTTTATTGGGTTGTTACAATCAATGGATATAGCTTTGTGTTTACTGGGTTGTTACAATCAATGTGTATATCTTCGTGTTTATTGGGTTGTTACAATCAATGGATATAGCTTTGTGTTTACTAGGTTGTTACAATCAATGTGTATATCTTCGTGTTTATTGGGTTGTTACGATCAATGTGTATATCTTCGTGTTTATTGGGTTGTTACAATCAATGTGGATATTTTGTGTTTATTGGGTTGTTACAATCAATGTGGATATCTTCGTGTTTATTGGGTTGTTACAATCAATGTGGATATCTTCGTGTTTATTGGGTTGTTACAATCAATGGATATAGCTTTGTGTTTACTGGGTTGTTACAATCAATGTGTATATCTTCGTGTTTATTGGGTTGTTACAATCAATGGATATAGCTTTGTGTTTACTGGGTTGTTACAATCTATGTGTATATCTTCGTGTTTATTGGGTTGTTACAATCAATGGATATAGCTTTGTGTTTACTGGGTTGTTACAATCAATGTGTATATCTTCGTGTTTATTGGGTTGTTACAATCAATGGATATAGCTTTGTGTTTACTAGGTTGTTACAATCAATGTGTATATCTTCGTGTTTATTGGGTTGTTACGATCAATGTGTATATCTTCGTGTTTATTGGGTTGTTACAATCAATGTGGATATTTTGTGTTTATTGGGTTGTTACAATCAATGTGTATATCATCGTGTTTATTGGGTTGTTACAATCAATGGATATATCTTTGTGTTTACTGGGTTGTTATAATCAATGTGGATATCTTCGTGTTTATTGGGTTGTTACAATCAATGTGTATATCTTTGTGTTTATTGGGTTGTTACAATCAATGTGTATATCTTTGTGTTTATTGGGTTGTTACAATCAATGGATATAGCTTTGTGTTTACTGGGTTGTTACAATCAATGTGTATATCTTCGTGTTTATTGGGTTGTTACAATCAATGTGGATATTTTGTGTTTATTGGGTTGTTACAATCAATGTGGATATCTTCGTGTTTATTGGGTTGTTACAATCAATGGATATAGCTTTGTGTTTACTGGGTTGTTACAATCAATGTGTATATCTTCGTGTTTATTGGGTTGTTACAATCAATGTGTATATCTTTGTGTTCATTGGGTTGTTACAATCAATGTGGATATTTTGTGTTTATTGGGTTGTTACAATCAATGTGGATATCTTCGTGTTTATTGGGTTGTTACAATCAATGTGGATATCTTCGTGTTTATTGGGTTGTTACAATCAATGGATATATCTTTGTGTTTACTGGGTTGTTATAATCAATGTGGATATCTTCGTGTTTATTGGGTTGTTACAATCAATGTGGATATCTTCGTGTTTATTGGGTTGTTACAATCAATGTGTATATCTTTGTGTTTATTGGGTTGTTACAATCAATGGATATAGCTTTGTGTTTACTGGGTTGTTACAATCAATGTGTATATCTTCGTGTTTATTGGGTTGTTACAATCAATGGATATAGCTTTGTGTTTACTGGGTTGTTACAATCAATGTGTATATCTTCGTGTTTATTGGGTTGTTACAATCAATGTGTATATCATCGTGTTTATTGGGTTGTTACAATCAATGTGGATATTTTGTGTTTATTGGGTTGTTACAATCAATGTGGATATCTTCGTGTTTATTGGGTTGTTACAATCAATGTGGATATCTTCGTGTTTATTGGGTTGTTACAATCAATGTGGATATCTTCGTGTTTATTGGGTTGTTACAATCAATGTGTATATCTTTGTGTTTATTGGGTTGTTACAATCAATGTGTATATCTTTGTGTTTATTGGGTTGTTACAATCAATGTGGATATCTTCGTGTTTATTGGGTTGTTACAATCAAAGTGGATATCTTCGTGTTTATTGGGCTGTTACAATCAATGTGTATATCTGTGTTTATTGGATTGTTACAATCAATGTGGATATCTTCGTGTTTATTGGGTTGTTACAATCAATGTGGATATCTTCGTGTTTATTGGGTTGTTACAATCAATGGATATATCTTTGTGTTTACTGGGTTGTTACAATTAATGTGGATATCTTCGTGTTTACTGGGTTGTTACAATCAATGTGTATATCTTTGTGTTTATTGGATTGTTACAATCAATGTGGATATCTTAGTGTTTATTGGGTTGTTACAATCAATGTGTATATCTTCGTGTTTATTGGGTTGTTACAATCAATGTGTATATCTTTGTGTTTATTGGGTTGTTACAATCAATGTGTATATCTTTGTGTTTATTGGGTTGTTACAATCAATGTGGATATCTTCGTGTTTATTGGGTTGTTACGATCAATGTGGATATCTTCGTGTTTATTGGGTTGTTACAATCAATGGATATATCTTTGTGTTTATTGGTTTGTTAAAATCAATGGCTATATCTTAGTGTTTACTGGGTTATCACAATTATTGGTTAAATCTTCATGCTTCTTGTGTTGTTACAATCAGTGGGTATATCCTTGTGTTGTTACTAGGTTGTTACAATCAAAGGTTATATCTTCGTGTTTACTAGGTTGTTGCAATCAAAGGTTATATCTTCGTGTTTACTGGGTTCTTACATTCAATGAGTATAATAACCATGGCGTTTAACATGTTAAAAGATGAGCTTATTATAATTATATTTGTTCCACGTCTGTTACAGAATCTGGTAATGGTGTGAAAGCTGAGCTGGGAGCAAACTGGATTCACGGCGATGACAGGAACCCGCTGTTTAAGCTCTGCCGTGAGAATGACCTGATACAGGGCGGGCACCAGGCCCGTAAACTAGGGCAGAAGGTGATCTTTCTGATGGAGGATGGTCGCCCTGTTAACTCACGGGTTGTGGAGGACGTGGACTTTACGTATGGTATGATCATGGCCCAGTGCGAGGACTTCTACCAGGACCATATGCCCCCACCTACAGACAGTGTTGGCAGCTTTGTGCGCCAGGAGTTTGAAGAGAAGCTCTCCCGTTATCACGGTCAGGAGAGACACATCAGGGAGATGATTCTAGAGCAGCGTATACTGGGCGAGTGCATCATCACAGGATGTGACTCACTCGATCAAGTGGCGCTCAGTGAAGTGGGCTCATTTGAGGAGATTCCTGGTGTACATTATGTGATCCCTCCAGGTTTTGAGAGCATTGTCAGCCTACTGAACAAGTCTGTACCCAGAGAGAATCTGATGTTAAACCACCCCGTCTCGCGGATTGACTGGTCTCAGGACGATCATAAGGTACAGTGTGATCCAGACACGGACGCCACAAACAATGTATGCCAGGTGTGTGTAGAATGTCAGAACGGGTCCAGGTTCTACGCGGATCACGTCCTCTCTACTGTACCTCTAGGATACCTGAAAAAACACGCCAGTCGCCTGTACACCCCTCCCCTCCCAGAGAATAAGACACTGGCGATAGACCGTGTGGCGTTTGGTACTGTGAACAAAGTGTTATTGGAGTTTGACGGCCAGGTTCTCCCTGATGGGGTGGTTCGTTTAGAGATGGTGTGGGACAGGTCAGATAATCACCATGAAGATCTGGCCAACAACTGGTACAAAAAAATCGGATCCTACGAAGCCATTCTTCCCAACATCGTCGTAGGTAAGCATCCTTTTGATGAGTTATAACCCTCAAGAGTTATGAAGTGTACATTTCTAACCACCTGAAGTCGTGTTTCGCTACCGCGACCTCCGACTTCAAGTGAGCAAAAACTAGTTACGTTTGTAGAATTTGAAACGAAACATTTTTACTCTTGTAGTGCGATGATCGGCTTTTACGTCAGAATCTGACGTCTACGGCGCTAATCTAAATAATTTAAATTTTCACCCACTTGATGTTGTCTCGCTACAGCGACCCACAAATTCAACCGGGTGAAAATTACTCTTATTTGTTTAATTTGACACCAAACAGTGATTTAAAACGACAATATATAGTAGTTCTTAGTGCATTAAGGGTTAAAGCTAAATGCATAATAATAATATCCTAACGACAAAAGTAAGTGTACAATCTTTGTATTTGATATAACCAAGAGCTTTTATAGTTTTATATATTAGTTCTTGATAGAACCCTTGGTGTGGCATGGGCGGGGGCCCTAGGGTAGTGGTTAGCACCGCTGCCTTTCACGCCAGAGTCCGGGGTTCGGTTCCCGGTCTCGGCGGTTTGAAAGAAACAAAATTGTTTCTTCCCCATCCACGTGTGAAAGTTAGTATTGCGGGGAGCCTCCGTGACCGAGAGGTAGCGTGCTCGGCCTCAGACCGCCAGGGCTCGAATTTCGAATCCTGTGTCTGGAGGACAGTGTCATCTCAATCATCTCACCATCCGCAGGAGGTTCTCCTGGCCCAGTTTAGCCTATATGTGCACAAAGGTGGCCTAAAGCCCGATTCATTTCATTTTGGTGTGGCATATAGTTCAACTTCTGTATCCATACATTATGTATCTTCATGCCAAGTTGTAGCCATAATATTATGCATCGTCTACTCTACAACAGTCAGAAATATTTCACTATGTTCAGTACGTATTGACCGTGTCAGCTGGTCAAGTACGTATGTGCTACTACTAGGTGCATACCTGGGTGGAGTTAGTGTTGGCACAGCGTCGCAGACGATGTGCCAACACTAATTCAACACAGGTACAACGTCCAGTGTGTGCTCACGTACTCGTGATCTCGGTGAAGAGGCCAAGTGCATGTCAATTGATAATATCACTTAATACAATGCCAGCTCACTCCCCACTGCCGTGGCATCAAAACAAACATAAACATACATCATACACAGTGCATGTCTAAACAAGCTTCAAATAGATGATTTAATAAGTCTATCGTCCTTACTTACATTTATAACTTCCTAAAATATTTTTTTAAAAAAACGTTATGTTTTAAAGAGAGACTCCTAAATACAGGGAACATTTTGCTCAGTATCGCATAGCGAAAAGCTATGCAATTTTGTCCATTTGCTAATCAAATTTGAAATTGATTAGTGAAATATTTATACATGAATGCTAAGGATAAGTGGGAGTCAGCACTTGAAGAAAAACATCGCTAATCAATAATTTTCAAACAAAATTCTCCCTGAAATATCTATGCCCAGAAGCCAAAAGCAGTATATATACACTACATGAACCTGATGATATGTCGTCCTTTCATATGCCATGTACATGTATCACACATGTGTATATTACTTAAATTGTATTAAATTATATTACGTTAATTGTATCCACTTCAATTCAACAACATGATCGTTGTTTTCGTAATTATATGGAATTTGTATTTTCAAAAAATACGCCGCTGGCTTCGCATTAAACATATATATATCGTGCTTCCTGGGTTAAAATTGTGTCTTTTAATTGTAAACCAAACGTGCTAAGTACTGTAATTGTGTACTACACATATTGTGTTCTACAATAATCATAATAATATGTTGATGTAGCAGTTTTTGTCATGGAAAATACATATACTTAGCTTCTGCTTGGCACATGCATGGCTGCTAAACTGTTACAATGTTTTTAAGAACAAATTATTCCAGGCTGGTGAAGCAATATTATATTGTAATATGAAGAACTAAGTTACTATTCAGCGCTCTATTAAGGGTTAAATACAGTTTCTTAAATTAATTACCACGGATTGCAATTGACCATGTTTATCATGTTTATAGCACTACGTCTGTTATTTTAATAAATTAACACCCAACTTAACCGACGCCTAATTGTTGTTTAATTGAATGGAAACCGTTCATACACATGATACATGATGTATAATTTATAAGGCCTAGTTACCTTGTCCTGATTTGTTTGAATAGTCAATACCGGCATATGTATGGGATGCACCACGCTGTACCTTGGGGTACCAAATAGAAATCCGCCATTTTGTTTAATTATTTAATTTATTTTTCAGGGCTGTACCCTGGGTACCAAAAAGTTTAAAATAATTTTAAAAGAGTGCAAAAATAAATGTGAAACGTTCTTATTTTGCAAAATATTCTTGTTTTGGGGGCATTTTCGTCACTAAAGACTATTGGTAAAACATCTTTCAATGTCGGAACTTTTTGCAACGCAAATTGCCGCCGCATGCACCAGGTGGCGCTGCAAATAACGCGGTACCCCAGGGTACAACGGTACCCTGGTGTACCGCGTGCTGCATCATTAGTCTGACTCTGTAATATAAACCATTATAGGCCTACTTTACACTGTTTTACACATTTTAACATATTTAGTGTGGTTTCTAACTAATCATATTAACCCTTAAAGCGCTGAATTAAAAAAAAACTTGGAGATCAAAGGGTTTATTTCAATTTGAAATCATCATAAATGTTTTATTCAGCTCTTTACGATTCATTTCATTTTAATACGTATGTTATGGTCTACGATCATTAGAAATATGTTTTCTCTTACAGTGCGGGGATCGACTTTAGACGTCAGAATCTGACGTCTACAGACGTCAGATACTGACTTCTAAAGTCGATCCCCGCACAGCAAGGGTTAAATTTAGAAATGAAAAATATGTCCCTGCACTGAACCGATTAATGATAAATAGTACCGAGCTGTTCAGCAATGGTGGCAAGACCTTGAATTTGCGATTACATACTAGTAGTATTCCCCTCCCATGTGTATGGCCTGCGGGCGTACATATGCTTCAACTTGACCAATCAACATGATCAACTCAACTGTTATTCATGCTGTAGAATACTTCAGAGCCTGAGCCAAAGCTGGCGACAAAATATACCACCACCTCCCATGACGTCTTGTAATAAAAACGGGTGCATTTTCTTGCATTTTATTTTTTCAGTTGATCCTCTTAATCGATCATTCAATTCTTACAAAAATTTACATCGTGATTTTTTTCTCTATTATTTTCATGTTAAAAGAAATACTTATTTCTAGATACATGTACATGCATAGATATATATTATATAATATGTTAATTATACGGCAAACCCGACTTACACATAATTATTAATAATTTAGTTTCAAATTCCAATCAATAATTGTCCGATGGTACTTACCAATTATGTTTACAGTAACAGCTGACAGAAACATGATAAAAAAGGCTTCCAGTGCAGTTTGTTTTCAGTCCCAGACCTTGCGGCAGCGCTATCGTTGTTTCTGTGTGAACACATGTTGCCATGTATTATGATTTATATTAGATCTAGAGCGATTATCATGATCATGGCAACATGTGTTTACATTTTTTGGTATGATGGCGATCAAACTTGACCTGTTTCTAAAGAATTTTTCTATCTGACTGAAAAAGGTTGTTTCCTGTTATGTCCATGAAAAATGTGTACCCCATATGCTAACATAATTAACTGTAATCAACAATTTCCACCCTCGACATGCTGCATCTAGCATATTTTGAACTAAATAAATTTAAATAGAAAATATCACTGGATCAATTGAAATCAGAACGCTTCGAGCTTTAATTTGATACTGTTACACGTGGGTATTTTATTCAATTTTGTACTTTTAAATTCAATGGTATTTAAATTATTCCCGGGATAGTAAGGGGTTAAAGAACTTGGCTTGCTGACCAAGATGATATCGTGAACCACATATTTTCCCTTTAACCGCTAAATTCTATACTTTTCACACACTTGTAGAACTTTGTGTCTCGCTCCCGCCACCAAAAACTTCAAGTGGGTGAAAATTACAAATATATTTGTCTAATTTGAAACTGAACATTTACAATTCGTATTGATGAGCATTAATTTATATCACATCAGACACGATGGAAAATATTGAAAACGATTATACAGTATTATAGTGGTGTTTAGCATTTAAAGGGTTAACCAACTCGGCAAAGGGTGCAATTATGTAGATTTTCCCTGTTACAATTATTAATCTGAAGGTACTATTTATTTCCATCTTGCTGTTAAGCTACATATATACCGGTACTAGACATGGGATCTGTTTAATTCACAAGAGATATAAATCGTAAAGATGTTAAACATGTTGAAGGGGCTAAACTTCTCTAGTCAGTGTATTAACAGTTTGTGAATTTTGAAAATATTATTATATTACGATATTGCCATGATTGTGCAGAAAGCGACGTAAAGCAATATTCATATTGTTAGCTACCCCCCCCCCCCCCCCTCGCCTTATTTATTGACATGCTTTCATTGCACTTGCACATGCAACTTGTGACCTGTGCAATGTGCAAGTGCAAGTGCAAAAAAAAATTCATTTTTTTTGCACTTGCACTTGCACATTGCACAGGTCTGTTTACCTGTTTACGTTTATACGTCTCTTGTACCTCGTGACGTAGCATATAATGACGCAGTTATTCAGCTCCGTGACAGACAATCAGCCATGTAGCTATACCATTGTCCTCTGTCTCTACAAACACGGACAAAAGTTGGGGCAATGTTGGGTTAGCGTCGCTGACGATGGTTCAACATTGACCCAACATTGGGGTACATTCAATTCACTGGGTTACGATACATTGAACCCAATGTTGCTTTAATGTTGGGCCAACGTCGTAGACGGTGGACCAACATTAAATTAACAATGGGTTCAATGTATCATATGCGCGCTCACATTTTAACCCTTTGCCTTCTAGTGTCGCATATTATATGTGCACGTAAATATACTTTAGCACATAGTTCTAGTTTGACAGTAATAAACATGGTAAATTTATCGTTAAATTTTGAAGCCAACGAGTACAAAACCGCATATGTTACCATGGTTACATACAGGTACGTGTCATCATTTAGTAAATAATAATACAGTTCTACAGTGTACGTTGTACTAGTAAGATATGAACTGTAAGCGCTAAGCCCGATTAGTTAATCGTTTTCACTTTAAAAAGAGCTGTCAAACTCTTTTTAAAAGCGGCTTGCGCAAAGCACGACTACTTTTTTATATCATTTTAATTCACCCTGTTTATTATCACTTGAGAAATCATCTTTTTAATATGGAATGTGCCTCATACCGGTAGAATTTGAAAACACTTAAAAACAGTTAAAGCATCCGATTTGACAAATCTTTAGAATTAATTTTTAATCACTTTCTGGATCGCGTCAGCCTGACACAGCTTCAAGTGGGTGAAAATTTCATCAACAGACAATAGTGCCAATAGTTCTTGTGGCTCTCATAGCAACCCGTCGTTTATCGCTCAGAGGGTTGAAAGTTCTGGCTTTGTGAGATGGAGAAGTGGCTCTGTAGCTGCCCTTCCTTTAAACTTAAAAACAGAACAATTCAATGCCGTTCAGTTTCCTAGTTTTGTTTTGTCGTTATCGTACATACATGTATTGGAGTGTTTGCGAATAAGCAGATAAGACACAAAGAGAAATGGTTCTTTCTGGGAGGCCGCAGGCAATGAATAAGATGAACAATGGTTAGCATTGTTAAAGTTAATGTTATTAAGGCACACGGGAGAGGTAAAATCCTCAGATGGCCACTTGTATATAGCTATAGGTTCTTTGCTGAATGTCTTTTTTTTTGGTGCAATTCCCTTTTATTTGTATGTGATGACGCATGTATACAGAAAGGGAAATACGCTACAAATTCTCACCCAAGTATAGTATTCTACCATCTAAATTTAACTTAATGACGGCGGTGATTGGCTGATCTCATCATGTGACAGCCTAGCCACTCTTTCTTTGGTCTGGGGTGGATTACCCTTCTTGGGCCGAATTTCCCACCCCAAGGTGACTGGAATGAAGATGAAGAAATAGCGGGATAGATTCAGCTATTTGTTCCTTTCCAATCTCTATACAGGGTCAAACACACCTCATGACCAGCCCAAAACCTGGCAGCAGTCTGCTGTTTTCACATTGAGCTGTGACCATTCATTTTAGACGTAGACAAATGACACACATACATCAACATGCATAATTTCGAGAATGTAGTAAACGGCTGAACGGCCTTTCACACCTTATTCCAAGCTTTTATTTATTTATATTTGCATGTATACAACATGCTTACAGTTAGTAGATCAGGGTTGTAAAAATGTTTGAATGTTTGGCTGTCTAGCAGCCACTAAAAAGTGTTTTGAACTAGATAATAGTTAAAAAACACTTTAAACTCCATTGATCCTGATCGAAATTGGGGCAATGAGAATATTTTATATTAAAAATATGTCCAATTGTTGGAATATTTTTCGTTTTTTTGTGTCTGAATATTTGTGACCAAGTATTAATTCCCGAATTTCATGCAGATGATTTCGTTATCATCCCCAGCAAATATATCTTCACAGTGAGCACTATAAATCTCCCTTTACATTGTGAATCGTTGACAGGAGGTAATGGGTTAAATCAAAGAATTTTCGCAATGAAAAACTTCCACCACACGTTTTTCACAGCAAGTGTTGTAAAAACAACCTCGAGACTGGCACACAACTGGAATATCTGGAGAGGGGAGGGGGGTCACACAAATTACGGTCATTACGGACGCTTTACAGGTGAAAAAACGGTTGTTTTACTGGAGGCGGCATCTAGTGGTGAGAATTACCTGGCCACATCACAGTAAATGTGTGGCACGTTTTCACAGGTTGTTAACCCTCAGAGCACTGATGTCGACTGCAGCTCGTGACATTCTGTGTTTTTATTAGCACCTGTATAACCCCTGATAACGAGCTGTTCACAGTAAAATATATGCCTTCAATAGTGAAATACTGATATATATTTGGATTTAAATTTCACAAATAACATACATTTTCAGTCACTTGAAGTTGTGTGTCGCGGTAGCGAGACACAACTTCAAGTGACTGAAAATTTAAATTTAAAATTAGCTCAGTGATCTGAAGGTTAACCCTTGTGCTGCTGAGACCGCATAGACATCAAACAAGTATCAAACCCAGTAAAACGACACGGAAATTGACCAAATTGATAATGGCAGATTCTCAGTTAATTAAGGAATCCTAATTAGGAGATGTCTATTTGAAAAAAATGGAATATTTTCCGTCATTTGAAGCTGGAAATTGCGTTAGCATTTCCCGCTTCAAATGACAAAAAAGAAACAGAGTATGCAGCATGGCATAGCTTAATAATGACAGTGAATGCGTGCTATGAGTGATGCCTATCTCCCCAGGCCAAGTTTAGGTGCAAGCAACACCACCTGGACTTATTACGAGCTGTAGTACGGAATAGTACGCTAGCTCTGTCTAGTTGCATTGTTTCTCAACCCTTGTGATGCTAAGGCCGTACGTTTTCAAGATCATTTCAAACCATTTGAAATTCTACTGAAATTTATAGAATATTTTGTGAATAAATGTTAATCATATAATTTCAGTTTTATGTTTTTTCATTTGAAGCTGGAAATTGGTCTAGCCATCTATTCCAATCCAGATTTGTATGAATGAAGAACAGAAACAAACAATTCAGAAGGATTTTTATTCATTTGAACCTGGAATTGAAAATATGTCTTCTAAATTATATGTATTAATGCAAAATAGAAATCTCCAAAATGTAACTATTTGGTGAAAATTTGACCATATCAGATTAAACATCTGTTGAACATATCGGATTAAACATCTGGTGAACATATCAGATTAAACATCTGGTGAACATATCAGATTAAACATCTGCTACCACATAACTGAACCTGTGCGAGGGCGAGTCAGAAGCAAGCCTACTATAATACTAGTGCCATACACTGCCCCTACGTAGATACAGTACAGAACACTGAGAATGAGTGTATACATACATGGTATAGTGCCAGAGTAAACAAGTGCTGCTGAAAATAAATGTTTGAAAACTTAGTTGTGAATGTTTCATTACAAATTTAATTAAAGCAAAACTACCCGATTTAAATTATATCGCAACACCCACAAAGAGTCTTTTTAACCGTCACAGTGCGGGGATCGACTTTAGACGCTGACGTCTAAAGTCGATCCCCGCACTGTAAGAGTAAAAATATTTCTAATGGTCGAAGACCCATAACATAGACCTGTATTAAAATGAATCTGAAAGAGCTGACTAAGACATTTATAATGATTTTTAATTGATTAAAACCCTTTGTTCTCCCATGATTTATACAAAATTAATTCAGCGTTGTAAGGGTTAATCTATAGGGGCCTTCTACGATGTTTGATCCACGTAGTGCCATCTTCATGTATTGAATCAATGCTAGCTCGGTCGACACGAAAAAATAAAGCGCGACGTAGAACATAGAATGTGACATGTCAAAAATCGATTGAAAAATGTGATACAGCTGATATTTCGTTCTAAAGCATTTACATACATGTACCGGCATAGCAAAAAGCATTAGTTTATGATACGATATTGTACGATTTAAAAAATAAAAAAATTGACTGGATATGTGATTTTTATAGTCATGCTCCTTTCGCCGCGGCTTACATAAGGGGGCCACCATTAGATTCCCAGGGGGGGGGGGGGGGCAGGAGTATTTGTCGCGGGCAAATTATTTATTTCAACCGGGCTCGGCGGCGCGCTGAAAATTTCACATTTTGTTGCATGTTTATATGGAACAGTTCTTGAAGTAAATTATTTATTTCACGCAGAGTCCGCCCGAAATTATTTATTTCAAAAATACTCCTGCCCCCCCCCCCCCCTGGGAATCTAATGGTGGCCCCCTAACTAAAGCAAAGATCGGTGACATTCCTTATGTTACAGCGTCTCTCTCTGTAAATAAATTATTATGGGATGGGCACATATATGCCTCAGCAATCGCGAGACGTTTACCCAGTGTTGGTTGAATGACAGGCCCACGTTGTAGACCATGGCCAAACCTTGAGCCAACATTGGTTCAAGGCGTCTGCTGTGTGTAGATAGTCTGTTCTATTGTCAGAAATGTCAAATTGTTCTGATTCAGATGAATAACGGACAAACAGTTAGTGAATGAGCCGCAAGGCAAGTCAGTCATCTTCATCCAGGGTACTTTACCTGAACACACACAACTGGCAGACAGTGTAGCAAAAAGTTATATTTTTAAACTGCCACAATTTCCATGTGCTATGTATGTATATCGTCATGCTTATGATAATGTCATAATGAATGAAAAATAATATTATTCATGAAAAATAGACATGTCCCAAATTAAATTATTTGATTAACTGAGCATCTACCACAAGATATGTTACACATTTTAGTGGTATTTAGTCTCAAAACGCTCACTCTTAAAGATTTAATATTGTAGGGAGTCTTCGTGACCGTAAGATAGGGTGCTCGGCCTCAGACCGCCAGGGCTTGAATTTCGCATTTTGTGTCTGAAGGGCAGTGTCATCTCTTCATCCTCAGGAGGTTCTCTCGGCCCAGTTTAGCCTATATGTGCACAACGGTGGCATAAAACCCTATTCCTTTCATTTCCTAACGTCAAGAATTAGTTGGTTGTATATATTCTTGCTAACATGTATCCAATATTGTTATATTGATGATAGTACTGCTGGTGCTGCTACTACTATCGCTGAACCCAGCAAACACGGGGAATTCGCCCAATGCTGTTTCAATGTTGGCCCACCGTCTTCGACGCTGGCCCAACATTGAAACAGCATTGGGTGAATGCCCCGTGTTTGCTGGGAATGTACGTGCACACATGTTCGTTATGTCCATAGCGTGATCCAGGGTGCTAAACAAAGACATCAACGGAATACACGATGACAATCACCCACAGCAACATATTATAAGTAATACCTACTGTATGCCTGGTAATCGTGTTTTACTCTAGGCATTCTACTTATAGGTATTGTGCACAATATTAGGATCTACTTTATTATCATATTAACCCTTGCAACGCGGGGACCGACGTCTGATTCTGACGTCTAAAGTCGTCGATCTCAGCACTTAACCATCAAAGTCATTTCTCTGCCACTTGGGTCTCGCTACCGCGGTCAAAGATGTTGAAGCGTGTAAAACTTAGCTACTCATAAAAATGTGTTAAATTAGAGACCTAAGCTTTGCCATTCGCGCTGATTATCCTACTATTTCACTCACAATCCTGTTGTTTGATGTGGTTAACCCTTTGAGCGCTAAATACGACTAAAGTTGCATTAAAGCATCATTTTAAATCCCTTTAAACTGACCTAATTTTCTAACAACTAGGGGTTTTAGAATAAAAATTTCCATGAAACCGGCTAGCCAATACATGGTAATTTTCTTTAATTGTTCACCCACTTCAAATCACCTTTAACCACTACAAGTCGAGAATTGCGATAGCAATTCGCGGCTTGTAGTGGATAAAGCAGACAATGGTAAGCTCAGGCTTAAAAGGGTTGCCCTTTGATTCAATGTTGTGAATGAAATGAGTGTTTAAACATCCAAGTTTGTTTGTTTTTGTGAGACACAACTGCAAGTGGGTGAAAATTTAAATCGCTCCAAGGGCTTAAGGGTTAACGCTTTTAGGGTTAAATAAAAAAATATTAATCCTTTTCCTGCTAAGGTAATTTATTTAAATTTTCACCCACTTGAAGGTGTGTCGCTCTACCGCAAACCACAACTTCAAGTGAGTGAAAATTACTCATATTTGTTTAATTTAAGCACAAATATTTGCAAATCTTGATATTTAGACACACATTTCATTCTCAATAACAGTGATTTGGTCGACTAATAAAACAGAATAAAAACGACAATAATCTTGATCAGCAGGACAAGGGTTGAGTGCTATTCTAGTCGTGATTGCCATTTGACATTAGGTTTTCAAGCCTACAAGTATTTTTAAATGTGAGAAGAATCCTGAATACGTAGCGTCGATAGTAGAACGAACCAGTTGAAGTCGATGACGTTCACGTTTAGCGAATAGAAACGCCTTTGTTTTGACCCTGGGGGTATTGTTATCAATCTTATATATCTGGAACAATGCTTTTATTCTCGGTAGCCTTTCCATTAATTAATTATGACATTTTAGAGTGGGAGTAAATGAATCAATTGGCCACTGGACTCACTGGTATCATGATTATGTTATCTAAGGTAGTTGTAGCTTTATCTATGATTAGAAGTCATTAGTTACAGTATTAAAAAGTTTTGGTTAGGGCTAAATTAAATAATTACAGTTTTCATCCACTTGAGGTTGTGTCTCGCTACCGAGGTCTTTTCCAAGACAAGAGGCTATTTTTAAGGTTTTCCATAACTGGAAATTCCATGTTTTCCAGGACGCGTGCGAGCTCTGCTCAATGTTGGGTCACCATCTGCGACGCTGTCCTAACATTGCGCCACCGCAGAATCTCTGTACCGTGTTTGCTCGTGAAAAGGCATCTTGTCCGGTCAATTATAGACCATTACGTCAAGGAGAACATTATTTGATTGATTCGCAGATCCGAATAGGGGCGCGCCGCACACCGAAGAAGGAACTCCCATTAAGATAGATTCGTAGATCCGAATATATGGGGCGCTGACCCAGTATATTCAAATCTACGAATCAATCTTAATTGAGATTTTTCTTCGATTTAAAATACACAAATTGGTTCTCTACCTCAATTTCATTATCAGCAAGATGTTTAAACCATGGAACAGTAGCCAGCGCACATCACTTGATAGTTGAAGATCGGATATAGGTTGCGTGCACGGTGCGTTTATTGTAGGCCTACTTGTACAAAATGTCAAAGTTTACCTTCCTTAATGACCATTTATCTGCTAGTACACATTAAATAATTACAGCGGCTAAAATTTATCGTCACTATGCGTGCACACGCCATTCAAGAAATGACAGTTGACAAGGTTACCTCTTCATGCCAATTTTCAGTGCAATCTACGCCATGAAGATTAATAATCCTTGCTGTTTGAGGCGAGCCGGTACAAACCCAGGGGCGTGGAACGTGGCTCAATAATCGTAGCTTAAACAACTACTGTTAGTGCAACATGGGCTGTCCACGATGACTCGTTATGTTTGCAAGGTTCGTACAGGTTGAAAAACTTACCTTGCAAACAGAACGAGTCATCGTGAGCAGCCCATGTTAATTATTCAAGGCCTTGAAAGTGCTTGAAGCCTTCCAACTGGTCTGTGACTTGTCAGCGATAAGTGAGTTGATATCATGCCGGACAGTGACTAGACAGGGTTTTTTATTAAATTGTATTCCTTACCATTTCCCGAAAGTGATCACTTTCATTTTTGTCTGAATACATGACTAACCACGAGATTCCCAGAACTTGTGGCATTGTTTTATCGTCTCCTTCCTATTGTCAAGATCAGCTTTGTTGCGTGCTTCCTGATATTTCAATGATATACAATGTATTCAAGATACGATATTTTAATACGAAAAGTATGCAATATTATTGCACACTAACTTGTAAACACCGCTTTGAAATGTAGTATCTGCAATCCATAAAAAGGCTGTGTCATCTTCATATTAATTGGTGGTATCTGCTAGGCAGATACGACCAGTCATTACGAGGGTGACACATTTTATAAACATTTTATAAACATACTATACCTTAACATTAGATATATGCTATGTATTGCTCCTCTGGCCTGCTGGCATTTGCATGTATCTTCTCGCTCCCATTAATGACAACATTTTGTAAGTGGGTAACTTTTAGATGGACAGGTTAAAACATTTTTTATCTCAATTGAATATGCTAGGTCGCAGAAGAGATTTATGTTCGGCCGTCTGGCCGTCCGTCCATGTTTGGCCACATGCCTTTCCGATGCTGGACCTTTTAATTGATTTAAATTAGGTTATGCACCTCCGAGCTCCGCACTTCCAGAATTCGGGCGTTGTAGAACTTAAAAACATAATCAATTGATATAGACGGATTTCACTATTTTTAAAGTGTAAACAACTCGTTCAGTTGTATTAAAAATAGCGAAAGCCGTCGTTTATTATCTCCTATAACCACTCCAGAATCATATAAACTTTGTAAATTAAAGTTGTGAGCTCAACATGCATATGAAACACTGCACTGCAGAACAAGGTTACGGGCTTTTTCTGATGAATCATTTTGTATTCTGACTCTCGGGTCTCACTGCTGTCATTTCGTTTATATCTAATTATAGGTTCACATCTAACCTACTGCCATTATTGACAAATTGACGAGTTTTCTCCTGTTCTTCGGGTAAAACATTTATATGTTTATGATTTACCTCACACCGGAACGCGTAATTTCGGACGGTCATGTCCCATCAATAATGCCCCCTGCTGATATGCTGTATAATTTACAGCACTATATGGAGACAGCAGTGGTCAGGTGGTGGTAGTCACCTATGTTCAGCCATTTGGTGGCTTAATGGCTTGTGATTTAGCGTTAGCAATGGTTCTGGGCCTCTCAATTCCCAGCAAACACGGGACATTCACCCAATGCTGTTTCAATGTTGGACCAGCGTCGAAGACGGTGGACCAACATTGAAACAGCATTGGGTGAATGCTTCGTGTTTGCTGGGAACAAATAAATGTCATAATGATTTAGTCCTGATATAATGCTGCTCCTATTTTCCGGGCGGGGGAGGGGGGGGGGGTGGAGGTTACAAAGTAAACCTAGTTTTCCTGAGATATCCGAGGGAAAATCTACAGTAGCTCTTGACGTTGACATTGAAATAAATTGATCTAATTCTGTTCAACAATAGATTTCGAGCTTGATACCACCTCAAGCGCGAAGCATTGATCCAATATTGTTATACCGTTGTTCCAACGTCTGTGACGCTGGCCCAACAGTAAACCAACATTGGATCAACACCTTTTCTAGGCCGTATTAGACCCACTGGTGTTCTTCATATCTCTATTTGTTTAGTGTTACATTACGTGTATTATATCATGTATATCGCGAGGAAGGTATTTGGCAGAGTCAACTTACAAATAGCACAACGTGAGCAAAAAACAGCTGATTCTATTCTCCATCACAGATAATGTGTTGGTCGCATGTCAGCAGATGGAAAGGTTGACACAGTGTTTATTTAATGTTGGGCCGACGTCGTAGACGACGGGCCGGCATTAAATGAACACTGGGACTATGTGTTATTGTTATAGGGAGCTGTGCCAACACAAACGTGTCCCTGAGTAGAGTTTTGTCTACACTCGCGTGTGTCTGGCGAGCACCGACAGCTTACAATGACTACTGGGCGTACAAAAACGTACACTAAGCCGAAGGTCAAACTAGTGTACACGTGTACCAACTCACAACTGCGCATACATGCCAGGTCAAGCTATTGTGCACGTGTGAGTTATCCCTCAACTATTGTTACTATCCGACCCGATGAAAGCGGAGCTTAGCCAAGAGCCACACCGTTTCAGCTTTAAATTGTTCAGCGAAACCTAGTGTCGGCCAGAGAAGGGGGCGTGTCGCTTTGATAGAGCGGTTGACTGCCTCGCCAGTCATGCATGCGTTCCGGTGCTGCGTGTGTTTTCAGAGAAATATCCTTGTTTTTCCCTTCCAAATGTGACTAGGCAATCACGTTAATGGCAGCCTCGCCGTATTTAGGCTTAAGCCAGTGTAGCGACGTTAATTTAGCGCAGGACCACGTGCTGTGCGCTCCTTCACAAGCGTCGGGCGTCTGGGCCTGTTTCCGGGGTAGATTCCCTAGGCATGCCCAAAAGTGTATGATTTTTGGGGGTTTTTCAAAGTGTACTTCAAGGGTAGTTCAGAATTCAGACTCCAATATCGATCCTAAAACCTTCTGGGCCTGAGTTTAACGTTGCAATCTTGATCCATTACAGCCCGTGAATTGCTGTCATAATTATTCTTGATAAAATTTGTATATGAAGGCGACAAATAAAAAATTGCCATACTTATGTTGTTTCAACAGTTTCACGAGAATTTACGTTCTAAACCCCTTATTAATTATGAAGGAAATTATATCGATTTTCAGAATTCGGAATGATGCTTTGTGGCATCGTTGAGTTTAAAGGGTTAAAATATTGATTTCTTGTCTCAGTTCAATTGCAGGTACAGCACATAGAAAAACAACAGCTGCATTGCACTGGGAACAGCCGTTGGTGATGTAGTTCTTGAATATGTATATTCCGCGATCTTTTCTTATAATTATATTTATCCTTAGATTTAGATGATAACATATATACTGCGCAATATATCATTGGATTGACGTAAATAGATGACCGAAATGTACGATTTTTATAATTTTGCTGTTTATTTGGCATGTTTTTCTACCAATAAAAACTATCCCCTAAATATGTGTCTGAATACTAGTAGGAAAAGTGGAGCGATTAGCCGGCGACCTGATATCAGCTCATTATTTGCCCATTTCTGAGGCATTGACCCAGTGTTAGTTTTGTCGGAATATATCGTCACCGTGGTCCCAAAGGGTGGTATCTGCCACGTTTCAAAGTGGCAGATACCACCTTTTAATACCAAGGTAGTAGATACCGACGTCATCACACTATCGCATTAGCCACAGAACGTGTGCTTTAGGCTACGGCAAATTAATTTTATGGATAACGGATTCGTCGCTCCGATTTTACCGTGATTGATTTTTTTTAATGTTTATTCCGCCTCTCCATTTTTTTTTGAAAGCACTATTTTTTATTTTTTTTATTTCGCCGCTCCATTTTTGTTTGGAGACACCAATTTTTTTTTCCCAGCCTGAAAATCACGTCAGTGTTGCGTTTTTTTCTTAAAAAAAAAAATTCGCTTTTTCGCTCGCCCCATTTTCGCGGGAATTTTTTTTTTTTTAAATGGCGCTTCTTCGCTCGCTCTATTTTTGGAAATCAAAAAGCAAAAAAAACATTAGCTCGCTCGCTCCATTTTTTCCTGCTGAAAATCCGTCATCCATAAAATTATTTTGGTGTGGCCTTATCATGTTTATTATATACAGTTGTCCCTCACATCAAGGAAAGAACGAATGAGGTTTTAGGACACCTTTGTGCACATATACATGTAGGCTAAACTGGGCCAGGAGAACCTCCTGAGGATGGTGAGATGAATGAGATGACACTGCGCTCTAGACACAAGATTCGAAATTCGAACCTGATTCGGTCTGAGGCCAAGCTCGCTACCTCGGGTCACGGAAGCTTTCCACAATATTGAATCTTTACGAGTGAGCAGGGAAGAAGTATTTTGTTTCTTTTATTAAACGTTGAATGCCAGAGCGGGGTTTGAACCCGCGATCTCCGACTTTCCTAACAGGCAGATGTAACCACTGCACCAAGGCCCCCCGCCCCCTGACATATATTTATAGATTGATGATATGAGAAAATTTCAGATTAGTATGTTTCGGCCAAGTTCACTTTTACATTACATTCATCGTGACGCTGCAAATTCCCCTATTGACGACATGAAACTTTGAGGAAATAACACCGATGTGAAAAGTAAACTTCGACCAGGAACTACATTAATTAATTTCCTTGTAATTACTTTCCTTGTCATTACTTTGTGAATACCGTATAACCTTTCAGCCATTTTTTTTATATATATGTCTTTTATGTATCACATAATATACTCTGGAGTGGCGGATTGCACTGTTTTCAACGTTTTACAAAATCGCTTAAATGACGATCTAAGTTATAATCGTTATCATAGCTACATTCACACAGTGTTACGTAGATCTAGGTAAGCATCGTGAAGGTTAAGCAGTGTAAATCTACCGTATTTATTCTAATAAGTACACTATAATTATGATCAATAAAAAACACTCTAATATGCACCCACCCCACCCCCTGTAATCTCGGGGGGGGGGGGGGGGGGTATTCCTAATTACACCCCGGGAGTTTATTAGTATAAATACAGGAGTTAAATCATGAAGGTCACACATTGTACGGTACCGATGCGAGGGTTTAGGGGTCAGGATCAGCCCTTCATGTGCTATTCACGTTTTAGGCTGTATTTTCGTCCTTCTAACAAGGAAATTCGTGTTGGAAATTATCATTAAATTTGCTAGAGTGGCACTCGAAATGACTGTTGATATTCGCGTCAGCGCGACAAAGGTTCAAGAGAGTGAAAATACAATAAAATGACTTGGTTGCTCGTGGGTTAACTTTCAATTAATTGTTATCATTAGGCTGACTTTGTAAGTTTCGTTTCGATCATTTTTAAATTGTTCCTTTAATAGTCCACCAGTAGTATGACGTTTTTCCCTCTGCGCGTATGCGTGGCTATTTTTAGGAGGTCGCCATGACGACCTTGGCACGAGCACTATTGGCACGAGCACTATTGACTTCACCACAACAATAAACAGGGTAAACCTACCTATAGATCTTCCTTTCTTACTTGGTCTAACCACAGATTTACTGGCCGATGCGGGGTGGGGCTCAACCTACCTGCATCAAAAGCAATGCTACATCTGCTGTCGTATTTCCATGATAGACGTCTATTTTTTCAGTATATAATTATAGGGGCCTAACAGGAGCCCAGCGCGAAATTGACATCGTCAGTGCACTGGCTTTAACCTTAACTCGACGAGGCCGCAATTAACGTGATCGCCTAGTCACTTTGAGAGAAAACAAACTATTTCTCTAAAAGGCCCAAGTATGATCAGCGGGGATCGAACCCGGTACGCCGGCATGTGTTGCGAGACAGTCGGCCGCTCTACCAATGCGCCACGTCCCCTTCTCGACATCATTTTCAGTGGTGTATATTACATTTTGTGTTCGTGGACGCTAGCATGACAAGGGTCTGACCGAACACCAGACTTTGACCCAATGTTGGCTTAACCCTTACAGCGCGGGGATAGACTTTAGACGTCAGAATCTGACGTCTACAGTCGATCCCCGCACTGTGAGATTAAAAATCTTTCTACTGGCCGTCAAGACATAAAGACAGGTATTCAAATGAATCGGAAAGAGCTGACTAAGACAGTTATGATGATTTCAAATTCAAAAACAAACATTTGTCCTCCAAGATCTTCATAAAAAAATTCCACGCTTCAAGGGTTAACCTTTATAAACGGTTTCAACAAGTTTCAGGCAAAAGAGTATGCAACTGAAACCCATATTAAATATTATAGTTTGTGATAGATACTCAGTTAACAGTTTCAGCGCGGGGACCGTGTTGAGACGTCAGAATCTGACGTCTGTAGACGTCAGATTCTGTCGTCTGAACACGGTCCCCGCAGTGGAAGAATTGAAAACTTTATAACGGCCGTAGACCGAGTGACCCGTACCATACGTATTCAAATGAATCAGAAAGAGCGACTATGACATTTAATGATGATTACAAATTGAAAACCCTTTGTCTCCATGGTTTATACAAACATATTTCAGTGTTGTAAGATCTAATCAAATAATTCAATTTTGCACATGTTTATATTTCATAAATAATAGCATTTCTCGTCATTTGTGCTTTCAAATGAAGGAAATATAGAAACAAACAATTTGGGCCAGCGACGCCGACGGTGGACCAACTTTGACACTGTATGCGATGGGTAGCCGTGGTATCCACTAAAAACTGATGTGCCGTGTCATAACGAAAACGCGGTATATCTGAAAGCTCAAACACCTCGAACTATAGTTCAGAAATGTAAATTCTCAAATAGTATTACTGTAATGATGTATTTACTTTCATTTGAATGTTACAAGTTTAAAGGAATGACGTTTAATAATGCACAATATCAGGCGTACATTGTTGATTAATGATAGCATAATGTAAGCCTAGTTTTTGGTCGTATTTCTCCTCTCATTTAAAGGTTGAAGGTTTATGGTATGGCGTATAGTACACTTCTATTATAACAGAGCTACACTATCACCGTCTGTATTCATCATACTCATGCTCAGTTGTAATGTCAACCACCCAGACCCATTAAACATTACTATCAATTACGCTAGTACATCATGCTTGATAATTTATGAGCCATATCAACCAATTTGTTCTATTTGCCCGTCTAATCACCGTGATTGAGACATCATTAAATTGCACAGCGAAACCCAAATCTCCGGCCGTCTTGGAATGTCTGGGGTAGATCCCCTAGACATGCCCAGAACCCCTTATGGGGCGAGCGAGGGAAAACGCTCTCAATAACCCACCATGCCCTATCACCCCCACCCTCACATCATCATCTGCACACATACATATTTCATCTCATCAATTGACTACAACGATTTTATCGTATTACAATGTCACTTAAAAGACCTTTTGTGCCGAAAAGTGACGTAAAGCAATGATTTACTACCAATACTACCGTGATTGAGAATGAAATCAGCGTTTAAACATAAAGATTTGCAAATGTTTGGTCTCATATTATTAACCCTTTCAAGCCTGACTTTACATTGTTATCTTCATCCACTACAAGTCGTGAATTGCTGTCGCAATTCTCAAGTCGTGAATTGCTGTCGCAATTCTCGACTTGTAGTGGAAGAAGATGATTTAAAGAGGGTGAAAAATTAAAGAAAATTACCATGTATTAGTAAACCAGTTTCATGGAAATTTTCATTCTAAAACCCCTAGTTGTAGGAAAATTAAGTCTGTTTTCAGAGATGTAAAATCATGCTGTAATGCATCGTGAGGGCTTAAAGGGTTTTAAACAAAATACGGGTAATTTTCACTCACTTGAAGTTGCTTTTTAAATGAGTGTAGTCGTCATTGACAGGCAAAAGTTTTGAAAGTATATGTTGTCTGAGGTATGACTAATAGAATGTGCTGTCAGAATTTACTGATTGAGTACTTGGCATAAAATGACCTCAGCATCAAAAGGTCATATTAGATAGATTACATACATGTCACAGACCTCTATGACTGTTACCGATGATAAAGTAAGACCGTCTGAATTTGGAATGCGGTGTGGTGATGTACTTTGACGTGCATGCTGTACATTTCTACTATAAATACGAAGAATAAATTGATGGTATAAATTTTCTACCATCAATTTATTTTTGTTTTTATACAAGATTACATTCCCGCACATATGATTCGAGCGGGGGGGGGGTCTTCAAAAATGACATGTAATATATTATATTATAAACTAAATGTTTCTTCCCGCTCACTCGTAACAATTCAATAATGTGGGGAGCCTCCGTGACTGAAAGGTAGCATGCTCGGCCTCAGACCGCCAGGGCTCGATTTTCGAATCATGTGTTTGCAAGGCATTGTATCTAATTCATTTCACCATCCTAAGGAAGGGCCCAATTTAGCCCATATGTGCCCAAATGTGGCCTAAAATCCCATTCATTTCATTTTACTTACTGTAAAAATTACTACTATTGAGGAAAGTGTGAAAGTTAAGAAATGAAACATTTCTGGTTTATTTCAGAGCCCCCCCCCCCCCCCCCCCGATACAGGCCTGTGGTATATGATGTGAACAAGCAGGATATTGTGTATATCATGTGGATAGGATTGGCGACATTTGCTGACGTCATTCACTGTCACATGAGTCGTAAACCCTATGTCATTATGATGCTGGGCCAGCGTCGTAGACGATGGCCCATCATTAAAACTACATTGGGCCAACACCACTTACACTGCCACATCCCAAGCAAAAACAAGAGCTAGAATCAATGTAGGTTTAATGTTGGCTCAGCGTCCTAGACGTTGGCCATGCATTAAAACAGCACTATCTAGATCTTGACTGATTATACATGCTATTTAATAGCCCTTTAATCGCCAAGCTATATAATTGTAATTTTCACTCACTTGAAGTTGTGTCTCGCTGACGCGATTCACAACTTCAAGTGAGTGAAAATTTGTAGATTTGTCAAATTGGTGACCATGTGTCTCCCAATTTTACTGCTATGTTAGCCACATTTCACACTAAAAATAGGTTGTTTTAAGGTGATGATAAACATGTTAAACATGGTCGTGCCTAGCGCTGAAAGGGTTATCGTTGTATAATGTAAGGGATGTGGCAAACATTCTACAGCCCTGATATAAACCATCACACATGTTTCTGGGAAATGTGGAACATTTACTCGCACTCTGTGACACCGACTACAATTTTGGCTATTTGCATAACTGAGCAAATATTAGTATTTTTCATCCACTCGACAGTAATGCCACGAGACACACATTCAAGTGGGTGAAATATTTAAATTGTATTTAGTTGACGTTACGAGGGTTGACAGTTGAAAGGTTATTTGCAGTAGTACATCGTAATTAAAGGTGACACACCTATTCTCAAATGAGAAGTACTCAATTGGTATTATTCCAATATACATGTAATAAATGTAGTAATACCTCTGGTAATATCAATCTAGCTGCGTTTTCAGGGAAAAGTTTGGTCACATCGCGTAGCGAAAAGCTATGCAATTTTGGCCATTAGAAAAAAATTGCCAAAGGGATATTGTCAGCAGCATGTCTGGCCGTTCGGCCGTGCATCCGTGTTTTGTTTCCCGGCGATATCTCGGAAACCGTTAGCTGTGTACCTTTTGTGGGTTATGACCTTTGATCTAATTTTTTACCTTCGACTTTGTGGCTATTATTGACTTTAATTGATGGCGGGGGAAATCGTCAGCGTCAGTGCTATTGATATTTGTCCTACAAAAACGATTATTTTAAGGAGAAATTGTCATTGAATTTACTAGATTCACAAATGTTTTGGTTCCAATTATTCAAAATTAATGGAATTGATTTTCACCCACTTGAAGCTGTGGGTCGCGATAGCGAGACACAACTTCAAGTGGCTGAAAATTTAGATTGATACAATGAATAGCTCAGTGCTTTAGGGGTTAAACCCCCCCCCCCCCCCAATGTTTATCCTGCTTGTTATGTTGTTTACGTTAACCTTTATATAAAAAAACTGTTTACGTCGTTTCTGACACAGTGAGGTTTTGATGCAAAAGTAATGTGATGTGGATTGTAGTTTGTTAATTTGATATGACGCTGTGGGTAGGTTGACGTCACAAGCTGTATCTCGTCGGCCATACAGTCACTTTCTCACGAGTAAGTTATGATACGGCCCAGCCGACACGAAACGTTTATCCGATGATGGTTTAATATTAAGCCAGCGTCTCAGACTGTGTCCCGACATTGAATCGACATAGGTTGAACGTCCATGTACATTGGCTACAGGCCAGCTATTAGTATGTTATAAAATTACATGGTCGAGTAATTGCCTGCCAATAAATTAAATGTCATCAGAACCATTTGGGTGCCACCGCAAAAGTATGTCCAGGGCAGAGAGACGTCACCGAATTTACCTAATTGCCTATTACATGGGTGGGTGGGTAATTAAGTGACTGAGCCAAATTAGAGCGCTGGCTGTCCGAGGCCGAGCATGCTACCTCTCCGGTCTCGGTCACGCCGGCTCCCCACAATACCGAATCTTTACGACTGAGTTTGTAGTAGTATGTTTTGTGTTTTCTCCAGATAACAGCACAAGTGCTGTATTGTTTGCTTCTATTTTTCGTTATTTGAAGCTGGAATTGCTGACGCAATTTCCAGCTTCAGATGACAAAAACAATTTCTATTTATGAAAAAATATTATCTTTACTCCCGAGTATCTAGCAGTATGTTTTGTGTTTTTCCAGGCTGGCTGAGTGGTCGGGAGGCGGAGTACATGGAGACGCTGAGTGATGAGGAGCTACAAACACAAGTCCTCGGGACAATGAAGAGGTTCCTCAAAAATGTCAGACCAACACTACCTAAACTGAAAAAGATGACCAGGTAAACAAACATAGGCCTACTGCATTTTGAACTCAAGTATTAAAAGTATGTGTACTGATTTTGTGTAAACAGTTCCATAATTTTATGAGCAAATAATACTACCCATTAACTACCCATTAACCCTTTCAGTGCAGGGATCAACTTTAGACGTCAGATTCTGACGTCTATGTAGTGTAAATTCGATCCCTCACTGAAAGAGTAAAATACATGTATTTATAATTTCTATAGACCCATAACATAGGTATTCAAATGAAGCGGAAAGAGCTAACTAAGATATTTATGATGATTTCAAATTGCAAAAACCTTTGGTCTCTTGGTTTAAAAGATATTACAACGCTTTAAGGGGTAACTTACCCACTTACCTAATGTGTTGTGACTCGATTGTCACGATTTATTCACCACAAAGTATATTTTGAATACAATCGGTACGTTGTGGTATTTGCGCAATTGGTCAAATCAAGACATGTTTACTAGCCCGCCTTTTTAGTTTAAAAAAGGTGGGCTATTGTAATTTAAGTTCGGCGCTGTAGGCTTCGGCGTTAAAATTTCCTTGTGGGCGCGATGACATAAGATTTACCTGCATCGTGCATGTTGATGATAACCAGTTCTCGGACTAGTTAAATAATGGCTGAAAAAATGGCGATTTATCGCGATTTGTCACATTTTATATTTTTCAATAATGGCGGCGGGCTATTGTCGAGTGTGCTCTTGTAATAAGGTGGGTATACCGGCACCTATCTACATCGAAGTGGTATAAAATATATGCGAATAAATAATTTGGAGTCAGGAGTGTTATAAAACAGTCACTCAAGTGTCTTTAGCTGGTATATATTTTAAGAAAAGAAAAATAACACTCGACGCTGATGTTGACGACGGCGTGACTTAAAATTATACCCATTAGAACCATTTAGGTTTTAACTACGGCTATAGATAGTTTGACCCGTAAAGCGTTGGGTTGTATAATTTTACCCACTCGGACGTAGTCTCGTTAATGGCACTGAATTGTGTGACCAGTTTCCAGTTGAAATTTGTCATTTCCAGTCACTTTAAGTTGTTGATCGCGAAGCGACAGAAAATTTAAATTGATTAGCCCGGACTCCTAAAGGTGATTGTGAAACTTGTTCTCGAGTAGTCTACATTCACAAACCTTAGATGAGTATATGTTCAAGTGTCCTTCATAGAACTAGTTATTGGCACTATAGCATGTGGAGAGAGTGTTTATTTATTTTTCGTTCCATTTACGAAGAAGTAGAGCAATTAGGCTATTATTTCACATGTATATCTATGTAGGGCAACCCGTTGACAACTGGGCAACGAATGGAATACATTCTTATATTCTTACTGGAAACATTTCTTGGTTTTTGTCTAGATCCGTATATAGACGTTTTCAATTTAAAACAAAAAAGTGACATTGATGAAATAGTTGGTTGTATATATGCTCAGCGGAACAAATAATTCAATTTAGGAGAGTTTATGTTGACCCAACCCTCTCCACCATATATCCCAACCCACCTCTCTATAAATTCGTTTGTATATTTGCACATGACTTCTCCAGTTCTACTGTGTTAGGCGCTTATGATCATGTTGGAGCTGCCACCCATCACTAAGAAGGAGACCCGTCCACGTGATAGCTTTTCTCTTGATCATTTTAAAGGGCTATATCATGTTCTATGCAAATCAACGACATTAAGAGGGGAAGGGTGAAACACGGACACCCATTCTAACCCATTCGGGATTCCATGAAAGTGCGACGAGGGAGCCCTTACAGCTCTGGACTAATAAATCAAAATTTTAAGTCACTTGAGTTGTGTCTCGCTACCGCGATCCACAACTTCAAGGGACAGAAAATTACCTGGATGTCATAATTGCGTCACACGTTTTTCAACGTCACAGATTAACTTGTGTTACAACCATTGGTTGTAACACAAATGCTTAATTGTTTGCTTCTATTTTTTGTCATTTGAAGCCAGAATTGCTGACAATTTCCAGCTTCAAATGACGAAAACTATTTTTATTTATAAAAAAATAGACCTAGATCTTCGCAATGGAATTATTTAATAATTTGAACATCTACCACAAACTATGTAAAAAATCTTAAGTGACATTTTCTCTGGTTTACATTTGGATTAAGATCGTGTATAAACGAGCTTAGCAGTATATAGCTTACAGGATTAATGTGATCAGTATGGAGTGACTCTGTGGCCACGAGTGACAAACGCTCTACATCATTCTCTGGACCTGATCGCCCCCTCACTGATTAGTTGATGTTGGTGTTATGTGTGGCAACAAAGTCAAGTAGTGTTATTTATTAAGGACTCACTAAGTCGTCATTCATACATTGACACGTGGATAGTCTCCCCATAAAACACAACAAGCTAATATAATGCTGTTTTAATGTTGGTCCAGCGTCGTAGACGGTGGACCAACATTTTTTTAAACCAACTTCGGTTGACGTGAACGTCCTATTATCTGGGTCGATGTTACACAAGACGCTAATCCAATGTTGTTTCAACATGTTTAATGCTGGTCCAGTCAGGCCTTTCAGATTTAGAGAGGCACAACTACAAGAGATTGAAAATTAAAAAATATTAGTTCAGAGATAAACCTTAAAGCGCTAAGCACGAGTGACGACTATAGCCGTTTGTATTTTGTTTTTCCTGCTCAAATCACTGTTATTGAAAATAAAATGAGTGGCACATGTTTGAATCCAAATTAAGTAAATATGAGTGTCCTTATCTATCTGTCTGCCGTGTCTGTCTGTCCGTCCGGTCGTCCGTCTATCTGGCTGTCCGTCCGTCCGTCTATCTGTCTTTCAAACCGTCAGTCCGTGCGTATGCATGTCCATTGACACGTTCTTCATCGAGGCTTACCCATCATTAGTTTTAAAATATGTCATAATTTGGATTTTTTTCAGTTTTTTTTTATTATTATGATAATTCAAGTTTCAAACGTATGCATAAATATTACAGAGCAATTTTAAGCTTTGAAGAGCATTCACCATCACTTCACTCTTTCAGTGCGGTCATTGACGCTTTTTCGAAAATATTGAAACCTTAGCTGCATAATGGGTAAAACAATGTTCAGTGCTGTTGTTTTTAAACATAATAATTTATATTCTCCCCCCATTTATTACTGAAAATTACATTCAGCAATGCCTGCTTCAAATGTATGGAAAACATAGGAGTGATGTAAACTAGGAGATTTGAAGAAAGTATAGGTTAAGTAAGGAAAACATTTCATAACAAAAGCAGGTCATTGGTATGCAGTTGTTTTCCAGTTGATATGTAGAGCGTTTTGACGTACATATACTCGTGCAAACTTGTCTGGTTATATAACCTGATAATTAGGACAAACTCCCCTCTACTGTCAGGCTATTTCCAAGTCTGTCCACTTTATTTATTCTCTCCTGTCCACGTTTACAAACAAAACTGGGATGTTTAGCTGGCATTGGTCTAAGTCGTAAGTTAAGTGGGTTGGCACTGAGACTGGTACTAATTGTTACGACTGACTTATCACATAGTCAGGTCCAGATAGTAACATTATACTGCTATCTAGAGTAATAGGGGCGAGCACAACTTGTCGATAAAAAAGAAGGGTGTATGTCCACTATTGTGATAAATATCTGGGGCTCTTTACTGCTGCCTTGTATTTTTTACCTTGATCTCATGGTTATAAGAGGAACCACCTCAAGTGGTGTTACAAAATGATTAAAAAACTTTCTAGTGTGGTGGCTCAAGTTGAGTAAATCTTTAATTTGTATTCATTAGTTTTAATGTTGATCTACCAGTGAAGGTATACTATAGACTAGTATTATAATGATAACCTGTTATTAAACAAAACACTCGTTGAACTATTGCTTATTATGTATGAAATAGCGTACGACTATAATTAGAGCTGTATGGGGCGCATTTAGTCATCTCCTTAACAGAGTAGTCTGGTGTAATAGGTGGTTTGCGTGTTTTCAGGGCCCATCAATTTTAGATAATCTCTAGGAAACTGGCCGCTGCGAGTGCCATTTGATGTACATGTATACCTCTGGAAAATCTGTACAGTAGTTCCAAAATGATTCACTTTGACCTATTTTCAAGGTCAAAATCATAGAGATGTTGTCACTCACACTTGGCAATGGCTGTCGGCAGAATAATTCGAATGGTTTGCCGCATAGTCTTCATAATTATCTTTATGTTCTTGTGAAATTGTAATGCACCGTCTCTAAACTCATCTAAATGTATTATGTTATGGCGATAATTCAGCATTTACAATGCTGAATGATCGCCATAACATAATAAGAATGAGCAAATGGTACCTTGGTTAAATACAACATGCTGCCAGATGTGGCTGGGAGTAACTTTAGCTATTGGTATCGCACCCATATTCAGAAATCTTTTGTCTTGACGCTTTGTGCCATTGTTCTGTTACTAAGCCTCCATCGTCTTCCATCTATCACACTGTGGCTGTGACCTGCCTGGGGACATAAGCGTTTGTGTCTACACTCTCTGCCCTCATTGATGTATGAGGAATTCACAGCTCAAACGTGATGTGTCTGAACAAAAGACAGATATCACAGCAGAGACTTTTTACCGCTGTTAAATTAATTTATCTCTGCACTTGGGGCCAAAGTCATACAGAGTAAAAATTATTTTTTTCTGTGTCACACATAAAACGGAAATGGTGGCAACCGTTATAATAATTTCTAACCTTTCCATTTATTAGCTCCCGCCGTCACCGTAGGTGAGCGAAGGGAGCTATGGATTCTACCTCCGTTTTTTTTTGGCCTCTTCTTTTGCCTATAACTTTGTGAGAAAATAAGCTAGGATAACAATTTTTGGTATGTGGGTTACTTCCAGGTGGCTAATGGACGGGTTAAAATATTTTTAATCTGAATTCAATACGCAAGGTTGCAGAGGAGAAAATGATGATGTGACGGCGTTGGGCCGTTGGGCCGTTGGGCCGTTGGGCCGTTGGGCCGTCCGTAAACAATTCGTTTCCGGAGCATATCTCTGAAAGTACTTGTCCGATTGTCTTCAAATTTTACACACAACACCCCTAGGTGGTCTAGTTGTGCCTTTTGGGGTATTTGAACTTTGACCTACTTCTGGTTCAGAACTATGACCTATTTAGACGTTTTGACGCGCACTTCGTTTCCGGAGCAGATCTCGAAAAGTACTGGGCCGATGACAGTCATATTGCACATACATGTTCTCTAAGGTCCCTAGTTGTGCCTTTTCAGGTTTTTGGACCTTGACCTTGAAGTTGACCCAGCACTTTGACCTAATTTATAACATCGGTGAATCCGACTGAAAGATTTTGCGGAATATCATGAAAACCGCTCAAGATAGCTACACCATTACTATAAAACAAATTGTGAGGTTTCAGGAGAGGATGCATCTTGAAAAATTTCAAGTCGATAAAATTAAAAATGGCCGCCTATCGGCCATTATTCACCTTGACAGGCCTGATATTGCGGAATATCATGAAAACCGCTCAAGATAGCTACACCATTAATATCAAATAAATTGTAAGGTTTCAGGAGAGGATGCATCCTGTAAAATTTGAAGTTGATAAAATTCAAAATGGCCGCCTATCAGCCATTATTCACCTCGACAGGCCTGATATTGTGGAATATCATGAAAACCGCTCAAGATATCTAAACCATTACTATAAAACAAATTGTAAGGCTTCAGGAGAGGATGTATTTTGAAAAAATTTATTTTGTCAAAGTTCAAAATGGCCGCCAATCGGCCATTATTCACTTTCACATGGCCGTTATTTGGTAAACCGTGCTAGATGGCTAGACCATTACTATAAAACAAAATGTGTGATTTCAGGAGAGGATGCATCTTGAAAAAATTTGACTCGATAAAATTCAAAATGGCCGTTTATCGGTCATTATTCACTTTCACATGGCCGTTATTTGGTAAACCGTGCTAGATGGCTAGACCATTACTATAAAACAAAATGTGTGATTTCAGTAGAGGATGCATCTTGAAAAAATTCGACTCTATAAAATTCAAAATGGCCGCTTATCGGCCATTATTCACTTTCACATGGCCGTTATTTGGTAAACCGTGCTGATGGCTAGACCATTACTATAAAACAAAATGTGTGATTTCAGGAGAGGATGCATCTTGAAAAAATTAGACTCGATAAAATTCAAAATGGCCGCTTATCGGCCATTATTCACTTTCACATGGCCGTTATTTGGTCAACCGTGCTAGATGGCTAGACCATTACTGTAAAATGAAATGTGAGATTTCAGATGAGGATGCATCTTGAAAAAATTAGACTCGATAAAATTCAAAATGGCCGCTTATCGGCCATTATTCACTTTCACATGGCCGTTATTTGGTCAACCGTGCTAGATGGCTAGACCATTGCTGTAAAACGAAATGTGAGATTTCAGATGCATCTTGAAAAAAATTGACTTGATCAAATTTAAAATGGCCGCCTTTTCGGCCATTATTCATTTTCACATGGCTGATATTTGGTAAACCGTGCTAGATGGCTAGACCATTACCTGATTACTATAAAACAAAGTGTGAGTTTTCGGGGGGGGGGATGCACCCTGAAAATTTTTAATTTACGAATTCAAAATGGCCGACAATCAGCATTATTTACCTCGATAGGCCTGATATCAGGTAAACCGTGCTAGATAGCTAGACCATTACTATAAAACAAAAAGTGACGTTTAGAGAGAGGATGCCTTTAAAAAACTTTCGACTCAATCGAATTCAAAATGGCCGCCTATCGGCCACTATTTACTTTCACATTGCTGATATTTGGTAAACCGTGTTAGATAGCTGGGCGATTACTATAAAACAAAATGTGAGATTACAAGAGAGGTTGCATCTTGAAAAAAATTGACTCGATCAAATTCAAAATGGCCGCCTATCGGCCATTATTTACTTTCACATAGCCGGTTTTTAGTAACCGTACTAGATGGCTAGACCATTACTATAAAACAAAATGTGAGATTTCAGGAGAGGATGCATCTTGAAAAATTTTGACTTGATCAAATTCAAAATGGCCTCCTATCGGCCATTATTTACTTTCACATGGGCGATATTTGGTAAACCGTGCTAGATGGCTAGACCATTACTATAGAATGAAATGTGACATTTCAGCTGAGGATGCATCTTGAAAAATTCCGACTCGATCAAATTCAAAATGGCCCCCTATCGGCCATTATTTACTTTCACATGCCCAATATTTTGCAAACTGTGTTAGATGTTAGTCTATTACTATAAAACAAAATATGAGGTTTCGGGGGAGGGATGCACCCTAAGTTTTTAACTAGTTTATATCGAATTCAAAATGACCGTAAATCAGCTATTAGTTACCTCGATTGGCCTGATATCGGGTAAACCATGCCAGATAGGTAGACCATTACTGGGATACTGATTAGGATCATTAATTTTAATGGAGGTTTGCAATCTCTGACAAAAATTGTCTAGTTCTTATCTTACTCTTAGACTGAGCTTCTTAGACCTAGTTGTCTTGCGTCTTGATTTTTGACCTAGCCTAGTACTACATTAAAAACCCTACACAAAATTGCTTAAATCAAATTCTAATTCGTCGCGGGAGCTCCTGGACTTATGTAGTCTTGTTTTCTACATGATTCATCATATGTTTGACTTTTATGTGTCCGAGCAACTTGCAACACTAGTCAGCGAAATTGGCATATAATTACTGGGAAGGTGCTTGTCAGCTTTCCTAAAAATAGGCTGGCATTTGCAGTAAACAAGGGGTACTGTGGTGATTGCTAGTAGTAGTACCTTTCGCCCCCATCCGTTAAGAGTCATTAGGGATCTGTTCCGTCAGTTGCATGCTGCATGGTATGGAAGCACTAGTCTACAGCAATCATCCAAGGGAAGCTGCAACCTCCTCGTATCTGGCCATAATCTTCAGCCGGATTGCCAGTGACGTACCCTGGTTCCTCCGCTGAACTGCGGTGCCAATGCAGCTCTCGCATCAGTGCAGATGCTGGTGTAGGCCGCGGTAGCCTTAAATCACCGGTAATAGAGTGTTTGACATCAGGTCTCTCACGTGGGATGAATGGAGTTACCCTTCCTATTGTTACTCTGGGGTCTATCCGACCCGAGGATAGCGGAGCTGTGCGAAATGCCACAGAGTTTCAGCTTTAAATTGCATAGCGAAACCTAAGTCTCCGGCCATCTGGGCATATCTGACGGTAAATCACCTAGATATGCCCAGAACCCTTTACCGGGTGATCGAAGGAAAACGCTCTCAATAACCCACCATGCCCTAACACCCCTCGCGTCATCATTTGTACATTATTCATCTCATCGTTTGACTACAACGTTTTTTAACCTATTACAATGTCACTTAAATGACCATTTATGCCGAAAAGTGATGTAAAGCAACAGTTTACTACTACTTGCAATAAGCCAATCAGCTGGTAGTTGACCTGTTCGTAAAGATTGATTCAAAATAGCTGCTAATATGGGGCTGTTTCATCAGCTGTGGCTTGAATGTATGTATTCGGCAACTGATCCGGTCCACTCGGTAACTGATCCGGTCCACTCGCTTAATTGGCTTTACTACATTTAACTTAAGCATGCATTATAATTTGGCAACGTCAGCAGTATCAATTTTGAGGCTGTCAATCCCCGGAACGGGTGGAATATCTAATATAGAAGTTTCTGAACTAGTGTCTTCCTGAACAAAAAGCAAACTGTTGGTTTAGTAGGTTAGCCTTATCAGTTGGATCACTCTGAAGCTTTCCTTCTGATTTAATCGGGGCTACTCCCACCTTATCTTTCCTGCTCGCTTTAATGTGATTTAACTAGAGGGGTTTGCTATTTTTTTCCTGTTTTATGCCTGTTCGAGCTTACTTCATCACAATGTTGATTTTGGTTGTAGATCACGGTGGCACAGTCACCCCTACGCTTTAGGGTCGTATTGTTTCCTGCCAGTTGGAGCGTATGCGGAGGATATAGAAACCCTAGCGGAACCTGTACACCATGATAACGACGACAAGGTCAGTATATCAATCACGTCACAGCAACAAACTACAAGTCCAGCGTTCGAAATAAGCATACATCCTTTTGTTTGGGCAACCAAATGCCAATTTTTCGCGGTAAAGATGACGGGAATAACGGCGGAATTATCGCCGTTTTTTTCCGACATTCATACACTTTTGTTTCATTTTTTTAATTCTCAATCGATAACATATACAATTCTGTCAATCTATGCATTAATAATATGTAGCAATAATAGGCTTTTTTATCGCGTATATTTCAAACAAACTGTGTTTGCTTGTCACTGTTTACATTCTGAACAAAAAGCAAAATGGCGGCCGCTGCGTATTTCTGTGATCTGTCAACTTGCTATATCTTCTCATTTCATTCACTGGTGTTTAGTCTAATGTCCCTGTATGATATTTATCATGGTTCTAATTTTATTAGCTGTTTTGTCCCTGCCTTCATATAAGTTGCGTTTTACATTGCATCATAGATTATTTTTCAGGGCAGTAGAATTAAACATTAGAAGCTCAGATGGTTTCATACACTGGGTTGTTTATTTTTTGGTGTGTTTTTCCGGCTGTTGTAATTTTTATTTTCTGTGTGGTTTCAGCTTGTTTTAATGTTTTATTTCCGGTGTGTTTTCAGCCTGTTTTAATGTTTGCCGGGGAGTGTACTCACCCTAACTTCTACTCCAGCGCACACGGGGCGTTGCTGTCTGGACAACGTGAAGCACAGAGGATACTGGACCTAGTTCACTGATGAATGCCACCACAGTAGCAAACCAACTTGTATTTTGTTTTTATTCCCATGTATAAAGTCAAACTCAAAGCAATCTTATCGTTTATCAGACTCGCTAACCTTATAGAACAATCAACAACCTATTTCAAGGTTTAAACTCATCAAATGACGTTGCATTGCAGTTAGGAGTTGACGATTGACGTTGTGATGCCGACCAACATAGATAACCTCTGTGAATGTGAACATTTTAGTCGGCGGCTTAAGAAATGCTGACACTGACGTTTTGTAATCTCATCTGGTTGTCTTCTCTAGTTAAATAGGCATTGAAGTCATCGCAGATCGACCTATATTATTATTCAGACCAGGTTCTGATATATGATCGCACAGAATACAACACACCTGCGTCGCTCATATTTATTGCATTACATTCGTAAAAATATCCCAACAATTCACAGCAGTGGAAACCATTGCCGAGTGTAACTATCAGTTGAATTTATCAAGTAGCTCGTATATATTTATTGTTTTACAATTGATGTCATATGTGTTTCACGAATAATGTAATTTTGCTGAAATTATCACAATGACGAAGGAGATATTGTCACAGTTAAATATGTTGATAAATCATCTCTTGATATGTTTTTAAATTTGTCTGCAAATTTTTTTTCCAAACTGCTAATGTGAACTAATTTAAATCATTAGTTCAAATTGCAATATGAGAGTCATTGGCATGCAATAAGAAAAGCAGTGGTTGGAAGCGAATGTTGCTGTAAATACAGCAATAAACCTTTAACTTTTACAAATGCAAGCACATTTCCTGTTCTGAAGTGAACATAACTTTGTGAGAGCATTTGATGACACATTATTTACATTACTACATTGAAATACTCGACCAGGCTGGTGCATATTTTAACTTTCTATTTTAGTACGTAACTGCATGGCTCGTATTGTTTGCCTTTTACTAGCGTTCACTTAGGAAAGTATAAACATTTACTGAATTTAATGCACTTGTAATTCCTTTACAGAGTTAATTAATTCCAGGACAATCTCCCTGGAGAACAGTTGTTTATTTAATTCTCTTGTTCGCTCCTCAGTCAGGTTGACGCTCACATATTATTAGATTAATTGATGCGTAGCAATCCGTTATTTACCAACCGTCTTCCTTTCAAGTGTACAACATTCTAAAGTGATTGATCTGCACGGCTGACACACGCTTTATAATATGTATGCTTAACACCACCCCATCATTGGAATGAACATCCCTCTGAATAGAATTGATCACTTCATAACTGGTATGTTCCCATCGCTTGTCAAGGGTACCTTGTAAGCATATAATGTTTAAAATTAGACTGTCTGCAGCTGCATTTCCATTAGGCTGGTACAGTGGCAGTGGCTTGAAATGAGTTTAGCTTTAGAGAATTATCAGTGTATTTTCCCCACGATAAATGTTTAAATCTGTACAAAGATATGACATGGCTACATCAATAATAAATAAGCCAATGCAGTCTATCCATATAGTGTATCCATATAAACAATTAGCAGTGCATTAGCCGTATGTGTTTAGTCAGGAACCTAGTCTGACACTATTTATTTGAGCGTATTTCATACATATGAATGAAGACTGTTTTTCAAGGTTTTAACTGGCTGCGTATTATGCAAAAGCCTGGATAAAGTAGTTAGGAAATTTGTTATCCGCTTTGTAATAACAGCTAGCACACCTTACCTATCATACTCCGTATCAAATGCTGTCATATTTGCACATCTACCCTAGACGAGGTCTGCAAACGAGGGAAGATGACATGCCGTACAAAAGGCAGCATGGCCGACCAATATAGTAACAAAGGCTGTTAAACCTGACAACACTATGCTGGACCACTGGCAAACTTCTCGCTGAAGGGAAGATGAATTTGTGGCATGTATTTATTTTTCCTGTTACTCCCCTCACTAAGGCTACACATTTTTGATTGCGAGTTCATGTAATTGTAATAACTGCTCTGCGTGCTGGTGTATATGCTATTTGTTGATAGCAAATATGACAACTCAATATAATTTAAAAAATAAAAAGATCAAAATTGTGTAGCCACGGTGTGTTGAACATATGGCATTGAAGCCACAGAACGTTTTGGAAATGGCCGTGCTCAAATAGCTGATTGTTATGTCTAGGAAATCGTTTATGTCTGTTTAGTATCCAGTTGATGCTTGAGTGAGTAGGCTACCAGTATTCATGTGGGCTTTGATCCACGTGTAGGAAAATGTGAGTAGCACGGTTAAGTGCCCTTTTTCATGGGACTGTCATACTCTGGTGATCCGTATTCGTCTAGGCCTTTTGTTGTCGTCTTGTTATTTTATACTTTCAATGTATGTCTACGTTTATTGCCAATTATTTATTATGTGTTATTTGCCGTGAACTTGTGAAACAAGTTTATTGACAAAAGAAGCTTCCTTTCGCATTCTAATTTAGAGAATTCCTTTTTTTTTTTAAATTGTTTCACATAACTTGATTTAAGTTATCTAACATAAATTAGATGTCAATATAGAAATTTATTCTATGATATGCCTACTAGTTTAGTTTAGTTCGAGCAGACAAAAAATCATACCATGTGACTTGCCATTGTTTTCATATTTTATTGCATGAGCACGCAGTGTCATTTTAAAATCTAGAACACAATAGTATATTTGATATTTTAGTGTACGTTAACCTGATGGACCATTTTATGCGGCTACACGAGTGCCGTGCTCAACTACAAACAAATAATTACCACCTCAACTTGTATGATTTCATTCATGTCTTTTATTGATATGGTTAGGAATTTGAGGGTTGGTGACTGAGTCGACTCTGTCTTTGTGAGGCTGATTCAAGTTGATTTTCATTTTGGCGTATTGTTTTTTGTGATGTTTTGAACTTGGCCATGTGCGATTTAATAAGAGCCGCACGATAATTTATGTGGTATTTGAGAATGCAGTTAACTTTGTGTGTATGTGGCTGTTTTTTTCTCAGACCTTGGCCGTTATTCTGTATTAGCTCGACTACTTGGTTGTCCGATTGGTTGTTACTTACAGTTTCGACAAATCAGTAGCATAAAAAGTAGGTCAAGCTATCGCAGAATCGCGTCCTTGATGTATCTCACGTTTAGTCTTGTACACCAGTCTCAACACTTAATATTGTTCCTGTTTTATTTATATGAGTGAGTAATTGATATGCAAATAAACATGTACAAATAAAGAATATATCTTGACTTTTTTTTATTATTGTCCATCCTGACTTTACCCACCCATTGAGAAAGACGGGGACGTGGTTGAATATTTTTTTGCATTTTTCGGCCAATATAGGGGACTTTTTAAAAAAATTGGCACAAAAAGGGGTGGACGTGCACCACCCTCTGGAACCGCGCCTGTCTATTGCAGGTGTCATCATAAAGTCTGACCTGATAATATAATGGCTGGAATATCTGAGAATATAAATCCGAGAGAAACGGAGCAGTAGACTTAGAGTGATACTTAAAGCTGATGAGTTCGCTTAACCCTTTCACTACTCGTACCTCAGATTTTATATGTACTTGTTGTGACTGTCCTGTGTATCATGTGAGGGTACATCTAAAATAAGGTCGATTGATAGTTGAGGATGAAATCAAATCAGATGGTGATTGTAACCTATTGTAATTACTGCTAGCATTATATACACAGATTAACCAAAACTTTGCCAGTCATTTTTAATCGTTTTTTATTAATGTTTAGGTTTCCCAGCATCTCTATGAATGTGTCTTTGTAACGCTCAACCATGCCTTTCCCATAGCATGATATGAAGTTCTCATTTTTTTCAGAAGGGTGATTTTACATAATCTTCAAAATTAGCACCTTGATTGCTATGTATATGCCTCGGCAACTCATAGTGCATCAGATAATGGTCTTAAAATGTCTCTGCTGTAGTCTAACAGATTTAGTTATTGTGTGTAGCGCTTGCACATAGCTGGTGAATGAGTCTGTTCTCCTATATCAAAGCGGCAGCGGTCTGCTATCTGTCGTCTTTAGTGGGGTACTGGTGACCTGCTGAAAAAAATGATCAATGTCAGTGGGCTGTTTCCATGCTGTCGTCCAAACCTATCTGTCATCCCATCGATGGCTTTCCTGCTGATGTATGGTAGTGAATGAGATGACACTAAGCCAAGCTGGCAGTTGCCAGTGATCTGACAAACAAACCACCAACGGTCTGTAACAGTTGTAGACAATGCTAGCAGAACGCCTGCGGCCTGCTGAACAGCCTGCTAAATCTCTGCTATATGGGTTATGACTAGGCAAATCTGAAAACCATTTATTTTCTATCACAGCGTGGCAGTGAAAAAGCAAAAACCATTTATCAATTGAAGGGGTCAGAACAAAAACAAGGCCAAGTCATTTTTCATTTTTTTTCAGATGTTTGATTTTGGGGTACCATAGGACAAAAATGATTAACTTAGCATTAATTTTGTCCAGAACAAAATGACCGCTTTGTCATTAAAATTGATTATTTTCATGTTATGTTGTGGTAGACACATGGCACACTGGTGTTTTTGTCCTATGGTACCCCATAGTCAAATTTCTGAAAAACTGACTTGGTTTTGCTCTGACCCTTTCAATTACATACAGTCTTCGTCAGCTTTTCCCTGTAAATGTTTCACTTATCCAGTGGAAACAGTAATGCACTTAGTATCTAATAAAGCAACACATTCTAGCATGTTTAATGTGACTGGCAATATATAAAAAAATTCTGGAAGGCAATCAGGTACTGCATAAATTATTTTAGAGCTATGTACATCGCTTTGTGCTGGCAGATATTTCCATTTTCAATTCATGTGGCAGTTTATATTGGTGTGTTCTTTAAAGCTACAAGGATAAGAAATTAAACAAAATGACGGTCATTTGTCTAATGATCCTATTCACCACACTTAAAACACCCGCTTTCATTATATTGACTGGTGAGTGGCTAACTGAAAATATCTCACCTGTGTTTAAAGAAGGGGATAGACATTTGTCTGTCAATTATCGCCCTGTATCCTGGACCCTGTGTGCTGCTAATTATTAGAGCATGTTTTCGTGAAGTATATAATACACAAAAGCACAACCAAATTTCAGCATGGGTTCAGATCCGGGTACAGCTGCGACACAAAGTTAATTTCAACAACGCATGACTTACTAACAGCTCATGATGCAGGTACACACACAGATCTTTCAGTGTTGGATAGCTCAAAATTGTTTGATACGGCCCCCCATCTACGTCTCGTGGTGGAACTTGATCATTACGAAATTCGAGGAAACCTACACTCTTGGATTAAAAACTTTCTTGTAAACCGTACTCAACAGGTTGCCTATGAGCAACAGAAAATCCTTTAAATCCATCAAAGTAGGATCTGACATCCCATAATTAAAAGGTAGGCCTACGGTACTCGGACCTCTACTATCATTTTCCCACCAGATAAATGGCTTAGTACTCAAACAGGCATAGACTACTCCTTAGCAGGCACAGCCACGCGGGATATGCCTGGGATATGTGTGATTGTGCCACGTGGAATAAAAGTAGAAAACGCAAACTCGTTTCACGTGTTTATATCATGTGTTTTCTATGTGATAATGCCACCTATAATACATGTGAATGGACCATGTCTTTTCCACGTGTTAATGCCACATATAATACATTTGAATAAGCCATGTGTTTTACACTGATGTAAAAGTGTATTATTATAAAAATTATTAATATCAAATCACTTCATTCACTATTCCTGCACTTCCACCTCTGACACTTATCTTAAACACCCTGAAAAGTCACAGGTCAAATTATTATTATCAACATTATTATTTTTTCATGGACGCTCGACGACGAGATTAAAAGGTTCACGCATTAGACCACTCAGCCACGGAGGTCTTTCTAATTTGGGCAATCCACATGAGAAATGCAACGTGGATTACATGTGAAAAAAACAAGGCTCAAACTTCACTTGATATCCACGTGTAAATCAACACCTAATCCACATGAAAAATTCCACGTGGAATACACCTGTTTTTTTAGTGGAATTCCAAATACATAGCCACCAATTTCCCCCCCCCCCCCCAAATTACACACGGATTCCAAGTGGTGTGCCTGTTGTGTCCGTACCTGGGCATTGAGGTCTATATACATGACCAGCACATGACAAAAACAGTAACAAAGGTTAGTAAAGTGCTAGCCTTTGTACAGAGAATCTGTAAATGTGCAGAATAATGTGAATGAATAATGCTTTACATCGATTACAATTTAGAACAAGTGTAACGCAGAGCGGCAAGGTTTGTGAAATGATAGTGTAGTAGTAGTAAAATATTGTTTTACGTCACTTTTCAGCCCCAAATGGTCATTTAAGTGACATTGTAATGCGATAAAAACGTTGTAGTCAATTGATGAGAGTGCTGCCACTCTGGATTTCAAGAAAAAAGTATCAAACCCGTCCCAAAAAATTATCATTTTACTAAAATAAAAGTATAAAAAAAGTATAAAAGTGATGCAAAAATAACTTCATCCGGGAAAACAGTAATGATTTTGTATACGCTAACTCGCATTCCAGCATGCAAATCCCCCTTAGCATGTGAGTGATCATGGGCTCTAGAAAAGGCCATGTTCACATGCAAATTTTTCACACGCTTGTTTTAAAAAGCGGGCATAATATTTGGCACTAGCATGTGAGAATAGACAACTTGCATTCTTGAATGTGCTTGCGAGTTCAAGTATAGCATCCATTTAAAATAGAACATTCAGATTTACAATTTGATGAAGTATTGAATTGATCAATACTATACTTGAGGTGTGCACGCGGAACATTTCGGTTCAAATCGCATTCTATATTAAGTAAGTAAAATGTCTTTTTACGTCATTTTTCGGCCAGTATGGCCATTTAAATGACCGCATGCTATAATTACTGACCAAACAGCATAACAGTCACGTGGTGTCGTGTGTAAAATGTTTACATCCCGCTAATTGGCCATGTGCTATTGTCTTTTTTCTAAAAAAGGATCCATTTTAAAACGGATATAATAGCAACAAATTCAACTAATTGTGTTTTGGCGTTAAAATATTCAGATTTACAATTGGATAAAGTATTGATTTTATAAATACTGTAGGTACTTGGGGTGTGCATGCGAAAACCTAACAATAGCATGCCTGCTTTGATTTTGCAACGAGGCAGATTCATCTATTATAGTAGCCTATGTTATTTAAGTCATAAAAACTGGTCTCATTTGGAGTGATGAGGGCATCTCCTTATAAGAGTTTGTTTGCAGAGTAAGTTACTTTGTGTCCGTATTCAATTTGAAATTAGATATAGGAACCACACCACAAGACACAGTCTTCATTGAGATGCCTACACTGAACATCAGTTTTCAACTAGGTGGAATAGAACATCATATCTCGAGACCAGAATGTGTAAGATGCCAAGTACATAAATTCTGATAACACACCACAGAAATATAAATTAACCAAAATTTTGTAATGTGAACCATTTAAATAAACAGCAAATAAAAAAATAGTTCAATAAAAAATGATTCTCAAAAAAAGTATTGAAAAAGTATTTTGCTCCAAAAAAGTAAAAAAAAGGCACTTTTGGTGAAAAAAAGTATAATATTTTTAACAAAGTATATATTGGCAGCACTATGAGATGAATGATGTACAGATGATGATGTGAGGGTGGGGGTGATAGGGCATGGTGGGCTATTGAGAGCATTTTCCTTCGTTCGCCTTTTTCTGGGCATGTCTAGGGGATTTACCCTGAGACATGCCTAGACGGCCGGAGACTTGGCTTTCGCTATGTAATTTAATGCTGAAACTCTGTCGGATAGTCCCCAGAGCAATAGCAATAGCTAAGGGTTATTAACTCCATTCATCTCAAGTGAAACACATAATGTCTAACACTCTATTGGCGTTTGTTTCAAGGCTACCACGGCCAACATCAGTGCCTGCACTGCTGACAGCGCCTGCACTGATACAGGAGTTGCATTAACACCGCTTTCGAGCGGAGGAACCTTGGTACACCAATCAATCTGCCCAAAATTATGGCCAGACACGTGGAGGCTGCCTTTGGATGAATGCTGTAGACTAGTGCTTCTGTACTATGCTGTAAAGCATGCGACAGACGGAATAGTTCCCTGTGACCCTCTCCGGATGTGGGCGAAAAGTACTACTACTAGCAGTCATCCCAGTACGGTAGCCCAAAATGTTAGTGCAGACGAGCGAATGTGAACCAGATCATCCAAGACTTAGGATGGGAGAAGCTGTTGAGCCAGCGCTATATTGTTTTATGAGGTGATAAAAGGTGACATGGCCATACCCACAGATCAGCTTGCTAAAAAACGGAAACCAGATAACTTGACATGCTGATCACAACTACCAGAGCATCCATGCCAAAAAAACAACTATGCTAACTCTTTTATTGTAAAAACTTTTACAGAGTAGACCAGCTGAAACATAATTATATAATAGTGATGGATTTCAGCAAGACTTTGATAAGGTGCCACACAGGAAACGGTTGTACAAACTGGATTGGTATGGGATTAGGAGTGGTACCCTCTGCTGGATCAGGAGTTTTCAATCAAATAAAACCCAGAGGGTAGCCTAGTAGTTTATGGTACTCTCCCGTGACTTGTCTTGTCTGAAATATCACAGGGCTCAGACTTAGGTACAATCCTGTTCCTTATGTATAGGCCTATTATTGTTTTACAAGATGACATCATCCATAGTAGTCATAATAGTACAGTATGTCAGTTCGCAGATGACTGTATTTTGTACAGGCCTATTGCTGACAACCGCCAAGTAGATCTCGATAAGATTGCAGAGTGGGAGGATACGTTGCTGATAGGAGTTTATTGTCAGCAAATGTTTTTCAATGAGGGTTGGGCGCCAGAGAGCACCAGCAAAAAAATCAATCATTAAATAAAATGTTTTTAATTTGCACTAATTTTGTTACAGTTAAAGCGAACAATGAATACATCACTGTATAAGCGGAAGCTTTATAATGTATACATAGATGAACGTTGTCATCACGATTTCTGTTGTGGATTGATGCCACGGTGCGATATCACATCATCTCCACAGCCATTACAAGTCAGAGATTGCCTTATTATTCACTTTTGTTATTGTGAAAAAATCTTTCATTTTTTATTGTGGTGCCTGCGTAATTTGTGGATGGCAAATCTTTATGTCTTATAGCAAAACCATATTGTATGTACTGTGATTGATATGGGGGAGCTCTCTGTCCAGCAGTGGTCCACCATAGTCTTGGCATGAGGTTACTGAAGCCTATGCAGGCATTGACCACTCAGAATCAGACCAGTGTGTTTCGGAGCCTGTCACTTGCCGATGATTTGGAAGAGGTATTTTTTTAAACTTCGCGTCAATCAACCTGTAGGTCTACACCTGACTCCCATGTTCATTTACATAATCCAGGTCATATTTTGGAAGACGCCAGTGCCAGTCAACAGCCTGAGAATGTCGATTCCACAGTGGACCACGAAGACTTCTTCAGATTTGTAAAATATACGGAATACGGCATTCGCCCATCGGTGTCGGCTACATCACTGAAGTTAAGCAGCGTCGGGCCTGGTCCATAATTGTATGGGTGACCGCCTGGCACGCACCAGGTGCTGTATACACTAGGACATGCTTGCAGCGATGTTGTGTCGCTCAGAGAACCACGTAAATCAGCTGGCTCGTCTGTCTGCCCTATAGTTGGACGTAAAAGAACCTCAATAGACGTAGGCGCAGTTTCCATCCGACGAGACCCCAGAAAATCCACAATGCGGTGCGATAGCACCCTGAGCCTTTGGCCTTCCAAACTAGGAAGTTGTGCTCAGTATATACAAAACAAAATAAAACGAAAAAATCCCACTTGGCAACAACGTTGTTGCGATGCTGATTCAACGTCGCAACAACGTTGTGTGCCCAGTGAACAAATGTGCTGAAATTTCTCACTTAACAGCTCAGCTAGGACAAGGGGTTCTAGGCATAGGGTATACTCCCAACCATACCATGCCAGATAGAAATTAGTCACTACTTAGATCGCTCAATTAACAGAAAATAAATATTTGCTTTGTCCTCGTTTTTAACAAAACTGTAGCTATGCTCTAGACTATAGTCCAAAAATTGAACATGTGTGACGTAAAATTCAGAATTCTGTGCTAAATGAGCACTCTAGTTGATTATGCAGAATAAAATAATACTCCGAGTATACATACAATTTATTTACAAATCAAAACTGTACAAAAATATGTTTTGTTATCATAGCAAACATGCAAACTCCCTGCAATTATGAATAACACATTGCGACTGAGTTTAAAAGGGTCCATCCCTAATAAGGTTGCGAGGGAGACCCTTGCATGGGTTTGTAAAGCAATAACACTGAATAAAATTATTTAACAATGTATATGATTATAACACACAACAACATAATTTAAAATAAAAGTATTATGGTTGGATGAAGACCATGTTCAACATAGCACACAAGTTCAAAGCAGGTTGATTATCCCAGGCTGTCTGTGTGGTTGTACCACTATGCAGACAAGTACCAGTGTTGGTACATTGTACAATTACAAAGTTAAAGGCATTTTAAGAACCACAAGAACAGTTTTCAAGGATCAATTAAAACAGAGAAACTAACTTCAATTTGAGTACAGAATGATTTCATAGTATCACAGCGAATATGCCTACATATAGCTTCAGTATCATACCACAAAATAATTCAAACTATTTTCAACACACGCGTCCCCCTGGTCTATTTCTGTTTAGCAATATGCATAACCTAACCTTTTGCGTCTCTAATTCCCAAATATTTTAATTTTGATGAAAAACATATCTTATCCATGTTAATGGTTATTAGAGGGAAGGAGAACATGTAATTAAATAACCAATATATCAGATTTTTAACTCTTAAACATCTGTTCTGCACAAATTTATCACAACTAACAGAAGAACTATTCATTGATGTGACCATTTCAGTTCAACATTTTAAGCACATTCATTAGCACATTCACACAAGTTATTATTATTTTAATTCTTTAAATTTTATTAGATATAATGGAGCAATTAAAGAGTTAATCATGAAATCGTTGATACAAATTCATTCAACAAGAATAATTTTATTTAAACAATTTTAGCATGATTTCACAGGACTTGAGAAAAAGTTAGAAAGGCAAAGGACCGAAAGCAGATTTAGCTATAATCAATCCTCAGGAGTTTGTGAAAGAGACACGGGTGAAAATGTGTGATGTTATTTCATACTTCATCCATTGCACACCGCCCAATACTTCCACTCCAAGCATTGGATTTATCCTTGACTTCTTTCCGTTTTCTTTCTGAGGACATAATTAATATAAAAATAATACATATTCTAACAAATAGATTAATTATTGATACATTGCAATAATATCAAATCTAAGATTTCTGTCAGTTTCCAATCATTTTTACTGCTACTAGCACTAAAAGAATGGAACAATTCTGCTAAAACTAAGACCAATATAACAAAGAGAAAAAGAGACAAAAAAAGTTTACAGTTTGTTAAAAATGCCATGGTAATATCAATATTAGACATATTTAGAAAGTACCATAAGAAATTCTACTAACCTTTGGCATCTTTCAGTTTTCTACGATCTTCATCCCTTTTTTCTCTGTTAATACGTTTGGAAAGACCCAAAGCTCCTGCTACGAGATTACGAGCTACAGATGCTGACGTCTCTGGTCTCTCTTTATAAGGCTTCAAAAACTCTGTGGATAAAGATGTCAATCTTTACTTAAACTCAAAAGGGTGAAAGATTCATATAAACAAGTCAAAAGTCATCACATAGACAAGGAATGTCTCAATAATGATGGTTATATAATAATAACAACTTCACAAATAATCAGTTCACAATATCAGCTTAACCCTGTAACCCTTAAAGCGCTGAAATATGTAGACGTCAGATCCTGACAACTAAAGTCGATCCTCGCACAGTAAGGGTAAACATATTTCTAATGGCCGTAGACCCATAACATAGGTACTCAAATGGATCAGAAAGACCTAACTAAGACAGTTATGATGATTTTAAATTGAAAACAAAAAATTGGTCTCCATGGTTTATACGAAAATAATTCAGCGCTTTAACCCTTACAGCGCTGAAATATTTTATACAAACCATGGAGAAGAAAGGGTTATTTCTAATTTAAAATCGTCATAAATATCTTAATTAGCTCTTTCCGATTCATTTGAATACCTATGTTATGGGTCTACGGCCATCACAAATAGTTTTACTCTTACAGTACGGTGATCGAATTTAGTCGTCAGAATCTGACGTCTACAGACGTCAGATTCTGATGACTAAAGTCGATCCCCGTAAGGGTTAAGGGTTGAGTGAGTGATAATTACTCATATTAGTCTCATTTGAAACCAAACATGTACAAATCCTACTGACTGTCCATCAATTTACAGGTTTCCCACAAAGATCCGGAAATGAAATTCCATGAATTTTCCATGACTTTCCATGACTATTTTTTCAGAATTCCATGACTTCGAAACTAACCAAATATAAAATTACACAGCCAATATATAACCATACCCATACCCATACCCAGTGAGTGTCAAGGCTCTGGACGACCCCTCCCCCCCACACATGTACCATGTAAAATAGTTTACAGATTCTACTGTGTCAAAAGTGTATCCAATCAACATATTTTTCTCAAAAGAAAAGCCAGAGATTTGTGAAAATTCAAAATTTAATGACTTTTCCATGACTTCTTGCCAAATTTTCATTTTCCATGACTTTTCAAGGCCTGGATTTTATTTTTCATTTACAATGGTTTTCCATGATTTTCCATGACCGAGGGAGCCCTGATTTACCTCACAAAAACTGGTATTTGGTATAAAAAGGATAGAAAAAAGGGAAAACGTGCTTAGTACCTAAAGGGTTTAAATGTGCAATCTGATATTCCACTTTATGTAAATGTTTATTTCTTAGAATATATTTCAATTGATGTTATTTGTTTGGTTCTTGGGAATAAACTTGATATCAATCCTCACCTGAACATTTCTTTGCTTTCATTTTTGTTGGTCTTGTTGCCATTGAAATAGGTCTAACTTTGAGAAATGGATGCTGCAGGTCCAATGCCGAGTTTGCTGAGTGAGAAATAAAGTCTTCATTAACATAACACAAAACAACATTGTTTGTTTCATGCATTTGTCAGGGTTCACACATCTAACCAAATATAAAATTTATGACTTGTTCAAGGCTGTTCAATGCTCAAATTGCTTACATATTCTGAGCTTACTCTAAAACCATCGTCATCACTTCCATGCTGGCGATACAAAAATGTAATGCTTTCCAAGAACAAAAAATCTTTGAAGGTCTTGAAAACAAAGAGTTAAAAACAAAATTTTTCCAATTTTCAAATACACAGGTATACTCATAAAAAATCCATTTATAATAACCTTTTTATAATAACCTTTATGCATTAAATTTAATTACTTTTCGCTCATTCTAATCATTTTTGCTCTATTTTGAAAATATGGTGTTTAAACAACAAAGGAATCTTGGACAGCAGTGTACAGATGCAGTGTTGGTAGAGCCACAACAAAAAAATCGACTTTGTGGTCAAGGCTTCAGCAGACCTCCCTGGAAATGTTTTAAAACCTGATAGATGAGTTGTCATTGGCGTGTAATAATAATAACAAAATTCCTGATTTCTTATTTTGGACATGCATGTCCAGAATAAGAAATTGGGAATTTTGTCTCTATATCTCGCTTAAATGCGCAACACCAAAATTAAAAAACTTTTACAGTCCTAGTCTATAGACATGTTTATATCATATGGTCTTATTAAGTTAAGCTAAAATATTATAAACATTTTTTTTTATGACATTAGCCTGATTGTGTCGCTTTAACAAATATCACAGATGTTTAAATGTGACCCACCTGCTATTGTGCTGGCAAAAATACCAATGGCGTGAGTGTCATCTACCCAGCTAATGTCAAATCCACGATCCCTTGTAAAGAAAATATGGACCACTGACAATGCGATACATTAATAGAACAGTAAACAGAGAGGTAAAAAAAACAATTAAAAGATGTTTTCACATTAGATTGTGGGTCCATAAGTATTCAAATTGAGAGAACTGAGAAAGACAATCAAACCTACTGTAGCTAACCCTTACAACGCTGAAATAATTTGATGTAAACCATAGAGACCAAATGTTTGTTTTTTTAATTTAACCCTTTCAAGCCTGAGTTTACCATAGTCATCCTTATCCACTACAAGCTGCAAATTGCCATGTATTGGTAAACCAGTTTCGAGGAAATTTTTGTTCTAAAACCCTTGTTTGTCTAGTCTATTTTCAGGGATGTGAAATGATGCTTGAATGCATCGTGAGGACTTAAAGGGTTACAATCATCATAAATGTCTTAGTTTAATCTTTCTGCTTCATTTGTACACCTATGTTATGGGTCTGCGGCCATTATAAATATTTTATTTCTTTCTGTGCGCGACTGTTTTTATATGTCAGAATCTAATGTCTGTCTTCAGATTCTGATGTTTCAAGACGGTCCCTGCACTGAAAGGGTTAAATCAAGATTTTACTTCACGTAGTTTTTGATAAATATAAATGCGAAAGGGATCTTAATTTTTTAACTGCAGATGACACATATATGTGTCATGGGTATAATTTGAAAGGGTGTAAAATAACCCTTTCAATGCTAAAATGTTTTTGTATATCACCATGGAGACAAAAGGATTTTTTTCAATTGGAAATCATCATAAATGTCTTATTTAGGTCTTTCCGCTTCCTATCTTTATCTATGTTATAGATCAGAATCTGATGTTTCTGAAGTCGTCCCCACGCTGAAAGAGTTATAAAATTTAATTTTTCACCAACTTCAAGTTGCATCTTACGACCCACAACTTCAAGTGGGTGAAAATTACTCACATATGTACAATTTGAATCAAACCATATGCTAATGGTACAAATATAATGTTTATATTTATCCTTAAAATGTTCTGCTTTAGCGGGCAAATAAAATGGGTTAAAAATGGTAACAGACATGATTAGCTCTTCAAAGGGTTACCGCTTGCAGCACGGTGACAGACTTTATTTGACGAAGACCAATCCCCGCACTAAAAGGATTAAAATATTTATAACAGGTATTTAAATGAAGCAGAAAGAGCTACTAAGAAATGTGATGTCAAATTGAAATAAACCCTTTGGTCTCTTGGTTTAACCATTAAAGCACTGAATTTGTTTGTAAAATCCATGGAAACCAAAGATTATTTTTCATTTTGAAATCATCATAAATGTCTTAGTTAGCTTTTCCCGCTTCATTTGAATACCTATGTTATGGGTCCACCGCCATTAGAAATATTTTAGGCGCGGGGATCGACTTTAGACGTCACAATCTGTCGTCTACAGACAGGTCAGTCCCGGCGCTGTAAGGGTTGAACAAAAATAATTCAGCATTGTGAAGGTAATAGAAAATGATAGAGACTATCAAAATGACAAAGATCTAAGCTTACATTCTCGTATACAAGTATTACACCTTGGTAAATTTCATTCACTGTGAATTGCTGTAGCTATTCACAGCTAACATTGAATGAAAATTTTTATTTGAGAGTAGGTAACACTTACTGGTAAACTTTGAAAATAGTGAGAAGATCTCTTGTGATAAACCGTTCAGGGAAATCATAGATTTCTATTAGGTGTCCATACGCTGCAGAGAAAATACACAGTTGAGATTATGTAAGCACAGTGTCATGCATCATGCAGAACATTCACTCCAAATGTTCTCTACAAAGGGTTTAAAGTAATTTTATGAACATGGTATAAGAATAATTGGAAATATCACTAACTTTGATAAAACAGTTCTTGATAGATGTTTAGGTAATCCAATAATTCAATTTTGTAGATGTCTATTTTTCATAAATATAATTTTTTTTCATCAAAGCTGGAAATTGCGTTAGGAATTCCAATGACGAAAAATAACAGTAAACAATTCAGCAGGACAAGGGTAATCAAATAATTAAATTTGTGAGCTTTCTTATTAAAATTTATATTTTCATTATTGTAGCTGAACTTGTGTTAGCAATACAGCTTTAAATGAAAGAAAAATACTAGCTGCTTGACATTATAGCAGCACAAAGGTTTTCACAATATGTAGACATGAGGCGTTAATTACTAATTAATACTTAAAAACTCATGTGGCTGATCTAATGCATGGTAATTAATCTGTAAGCCTGTTTTCTATGTAATTGTACCTCCAAAATCCATATCTGGATCCTTGGGTTGAAAATTATGGTAGTCAAATTTGGCTTTTTGAATCTCCACTGTTCCAACAGCTTCTGTCAACTGAAAAAAAAATTGAATTTAAATATAATTGAAGCGATCAATGCTATTTTTTTAGCAAACATCTTTGGGATGAGAAAACAATTGTAAGAACACACAACTTTTCAAAATATATATCCCAGATATAAGCTATGACATTTTTTCTTTCCCATGTGCTTGTCAGTAATGCAAGCTATCTCACTTGATTCATAAGGTCATTGTCAGTAATGCTGCTATCTTACTTGATTTATAAGGTCATTGTCAGTAATGTTGCTATCTTACTTGATTCATAAGGTCATTGTCAGTAATGTTGCTATCTTACTTGATTCATAAGGTCATTGTCAGTACAATGCTTATATCTTACTTGATTCATAAGGTCATTGTCAGTGATGCTGCCAGCTTACATAATAAGGTCATTATCAGTAATGCTAGCTATTTTACTTGATTCATAAGGTCATTGTCAGTAATGTTGCTATCTTACTTGATTCATAAGGTCATTGTCAGTAATGTTGCTATCTTACTTGATTCATAAGGTCATTGTCAGTAATGTTGCTATCTTACTTGATTCATAAGGTCATTGTCAGTACAATGCTTATATCTTACTTGATTCATAAGGTCATTGTCAGTAATGTTGCTATCTTACTTGATTCATAAGGTCATTGTCAGTACAATGCTTATATCTTACTTGATTCATAAGGTCATTGTCAGTGATGCTGCCAGCTTACATAATAAGGTCATTATCAGTAATGCTAGCTATTTTACTTGATTCATAAGGTCATTGTCAGTACAATGCTGATATCTTACTTGATTCATAAGGTCATCGTCTAAAGCTTCACCATCATCATCAAACAGAGCATCCCAAGTGTCTTCATCGTCAACATCAACTTTAGAATCAGCCACAGTAATATCAGGTGTCTTCTCTTTTGTCTTAGAAGCTGCCACTGATGCTAAAGGAGGTGATACCTCATCATCTACATGTGATTCAGCCAATACTCCCACACATTCTACTTTATTTTCAATCTTTTCACTTGTGTCTGGCTTAAGTATTGGCACATCATTACATGAAGCATTCAAGTCGGGCAGTACATCTTCCTTTGAATTTGACGTACATTCCAATGAATCTGCAGCACAATCCATATTAGTTGCCACCTGATCAACATCCGTTTTCAAAGTTGAGACATCACCTTCTAAACAGTTTGCAGGAGTAACAGAACTCTTTAAGCAGGTTGTTGTAGCAAGTCTTGTAATATCAGATTCAATATTCATTGCTTCATCAGCACGATCAGTTTTTATCTCCTCATCATTACATTCAACTTCCATGTGTTTCCTACTTTCCACACCATTAGCTGTCTCAGTTTGTTCATTATTGCACACAAGATCAGTAGACTGCATGATTGCTGCAATGGGCACCAATCTATCTGATGGTTCACACTTAATGTTTTCATCCACAATTTCACCCTCCTCAAGAAGGTCCATATTTGATTGTTCTGATGAGTTGTGTGTTTGATCTTGGGAAACATTTGACACAGTATTGGTTGGATCTGACAATCTCTCTATTACAGGCCGGTCACTCGGAGGATCATTAGCGTCACATTGTTCACTGATATCTAGATTTGTGCACATCTCAGTTACACCTATTTGATCACAAGTGATATCAGATCTGGATTGTGCAGATGTTGGAGGGAGATCTACAGACTGTGTAATGGCACATTTTAGCTCATCAAGATTATCTCCAACTTGGTCACCTATCTCACCATCGGAAGACAATAAATTACTTTTTACCATCTCCACTTCACGCTTTGAGATATGGGGAAGATTTTCTACAGGATAAGCACCATTTTTTATTTCTTCAGAAATCACCATTTGATCATCTTTGGATTTTTCATCATTAACACTTTTCACACTTTCCAGTTCCTCAGTGAATGACACATTTATCTCTTTTATCATAGCAACAGTCTGATTACAAGCATCAATTTCTAACTTTTCTGTTTCACTTAGAGAACATTGTGTCTGACTAACTTCACTGACATGTTCATCTTCCTTTATTGGATGATTTTCTAGCATTACAGTTTGATGATCCAAACAGTCTATCACTTCAGCAGATGAATCAGAAAGGTTGGTTTTTTTATCAGATATAAATACATCATTCATCACAGGATTGTTTTGCAGATGGCCTACCTGATTTTCTAGATGGCCTACCTCACCCTCCATATGGCCTACCTCACATTTTAGAAGGTCCACCTCACCCTCCATATGGCCTACCTCACATTTTAGATGGTCTACCTCACCCTCCATATGGCCTACCTCACATTTTAGAAGGTCCACCTCATCCTCCATATGGCCTACCTCACATTTTAGATGGTCTACCTCACCCTCCATATGGCCTACCCCACATTTTAGATGGTCGACCTCACATTCTAGATGGCCTACACCACCTTCCAGATGGTCTACATAACCCTCGATATGGCTTACCTCACCTTCTAGATGGCCTACATCACTCTCCATATGGTCTACCTCACATTTCAGATTTGTTTTTGTGCCACAAACAATGGTGTTTTGGTCCGTTACATTAACTGAAGAGCATGTATTGCTTATATTTGTGTCATTTGAAGCTGCCTTTGAGCAAAAGAAGACACTTCCATCAACAATTTCAGTAGATATATCATTTTTAAAACTACAAACATCTTTAGATTCATCACCATGCATACAATCTGTGTTCATTGGAGGTGTTTCTACTTTCATTGACGTCAGCGGACTAGACAAATTATCAACTTGATGGGAATCACAGGGCAAAACATTTGAAGGTAAATAAGGTTGGTCCCGTCCTGGAACAATCCCAGCATAATCTTTCTTTCTTTTATGACTTCTGCTTTTCTCACCAGCATTCTTCCGAGATCTACTGCTACTCCTGTCACATCTTTTCTGTCTTAAGCCTCTAGAGTCCGCTGATTTGCTCGGATCACTTTTGTGCTTTTGTTTTCTCTGTTCTGTCTGTAATTCTATATCTTCACATCTATGTGTAACATCTCTCACATCTGTTGTGTCACATGTCACAGATTTATAGTCATAGTCATCATTAGTCCGATCAGTTTTTAAAGTCCTTTGAAAAGTCTTAGTTTTATGTTTAGATTTCTTAGACAATAAGCTAGCATTATGATAATCTTGTTGTTGTGGATTATAGAAGTCTTTCTGATTATCACTGTCCAATTGAGGATTATCAAACTGTTGCAGATGAGGAGAAGAAAATGAAGAATTATCGGAAGGATCGGAAGATTTATCTGTTATTTCTGCATTCCCAGGTGAATTTTGCAGTAATCTACGAGCTCTAGGAACATATACTTGGACATCAGGCCGTTTCTGACGATTTCTGCGAGATAAAAATAAAGGTAGAAAATTATTGTCTCATGTAGTTTTCATTCCATGAAATTAAAACAATAAATCATCAACATTTTTATTAAGGTCGCTACTAGCCAGGCATTAAGATGTTGTTGCACAGCGAACATCGTTATAGCACGAATCGTTACAACACGGATCGGTTATAACTCGATAAGGTCATGGACCCCAAAATTTAACACCCCCTTTCTAGGTTTTTTTAGAGAAAATCGTGTTATAAAATCCAGCTGTACACAGGCCTAGACGATGTAATAAAACAGGGAGCGAGATTTCGTCGCGGACTTATTGCCGCTGATTATGTGATAACGCTAACACGCGTGCTTGTCACCGCGTTCACACAACAGTGCTCCAACTAACAAAGACGGCGTACTCAATATTGGCTCAATGTTGAACCAATGCTGGGTCTGTGTATGTTGTGCAAGCAGCATGGTGTCGCGTCATTTTTGACAGGTGGTCTTTTGATCATCCATTTATCGAATAGGCCTACTTATCTAGAACAGAAATTGTGTAAATATCGTGATATAATTTGAGCAGATTATAGCACGAACAATTATTTATAACTAAAAACGTGCTATAAATGTAATAAATTTAGATAGCATTATAATTCATGCATATCGCCGTAATTATATAACGAAATAGCGCGTCGGTATGACATGAAGCGAGATAAAGAAAACAGTACAAGTCTATCGTCAGATCATGCAAAATTACCGGAGTCCAAATACATATCTGACATTACAGGTAACTCTTGTGGCATCACCCCGACATTCCACGATCAGTGGGCCTTAGTTCGACTACTGTCTTTTTGCTTTTGCCGGTTAACATGGTTAATGAACATAAATTTAACTACTGAAATATCATTTTTTAAAAAGCACTTTTAAGCCCTATGTGCGGTTTAATATAACCAGGCATAGAGAGTATGATTCAGGATAATAATATACAGTACATCGTTCAAATATATTACTATAATATCCACTAGCTTCCACGGGGTCACCAGACATGGCACAGCTCCCAGACAGAAACCTGTCTGGGAAATCCCAAACGTTCGTGCAATACTGGTTCAACGCTGGCCCATGAACATCCTATACAATATCAGCATACGTGCTCTGGCGACAGAGAGAGGGACAGTGTACATATGTACGTCCTAGTGTGGTCATAGCGCACCTGTTATTATACACATGTTTGTCTTATTCTGCAGTAATGAAAAACTATTCCTCTTTTGTTTTATCAGTTATTTTTATTACCGGTATTTTAATAAAAGAATATTATCAATAATCGATTAATATAGCTGTAATACGTCTTAGAAAATATGGCCACTATGATAAATTTTGCTAGTTGTATGATCAATTCTGTCCTGTATAACATGATTCACTTATAGCACGATTTGACTTATTGGACCCCAACGATCGTGTTATAGATGTTCACCTGTATAAAGAACAACTTGAGTTGAGTTGGTCAAGCACCGTAAAGGCCATCCACTTAGCACTATAAAATTTAATAACTGAAGAGATCGATGACATTTCCAAAGTGATTGACTTTTCTGCCAACTTAGTTAGGCCTTCATACGGTTGATTACATTTTTTATGGACTGTAAGGGTTGAATAAAAAAATAAACCCTTACAACGCTGCAATATTTTCAGACAAACCATAAAGAGCAAAGGGTTTTTTCAATCGGAAATCATCACAAATGTCGTATTTAGCTCTTTCTGCTTCATTTGAATAAATATTTTATGGGTTTACGTCCATCATAAACTTTTAAATCTTTCAGTATGGGAATCGACTTTAGACGACGGATTTAGAGGTCTATAGACATCTTGATTTGCTGTCTAAAGTCGCTCCATGCACTGAAAGGGTTAAAGCAAACACGTTAAAACCTTGATGAAGTTTGGTCCATGCTGCGAGGTGAATTATCTCTTCTCCCAGTCTTCTTCGTGTCACAGGGTAAATGACTAGAATTGAAATCAGTGCCCAAATTTTCGTTCAATCCTTTTCTAAATTCATACAGGTCATGTTGTCTCTGGGTCATCTCATGTGCATGATAAAGCTGAGCTAAGCTCTTTGGTACGAACTCCTGGTCAGCAATTTCTTTTTTGACACTTAAATAGAAAACATTCAAATCTTGAAATGCTATTTAATACATTAATAATTATTCAAATAATTTAAACTTTTTCAACCAAAATACAATTAATGTTCTTATCTAAATGAACAGCTATTTATTATGTGCCCTAAAACTGGTTAAATGTAGTCACATATCATTCATCGTCACATTTGGCATGGGACAATTACTTTTCAATAGGGAAAAGTTGTTTGAAAATTATTGATTAGCAATTTTCTTCTTCAATATCTGACTCCCACTTTATCCTTATCATTCATGTATATATATTTCTCTAATCAATTTCATATTTGATTTGCAAATGACCAAAATTGCATACATCTTCAGTACGTGATAATAAACAAAATATTCCTTGCATACAACTAAAAAAAAATACAAGCAGGCTTTTGCAACTGTGAGTAAGGAATTGGTTGAAATACATCAGTGTGCTTAACTCTCACAAATCTATCGCAACATGCCCTAGAATACTGTTTTCATCTTCAATTAATTTACACCATAATAAGCAGAGCTGAAAATAAATGGCCTGCATATTTTGACCATTTTAATTTAATTACAAAACAAAATTGTCAAAAATTATTTTTACATGTGAGAGAATTCACATTTAGTTTTATGATCATGGTTCAGCTATCTTGCTGCACTTTTTGATGCCTAAATATCGTTAACTGTTGTCAAATGACCAATTGTTTTCTCCCAATTGTTTACAATTTATTTCCTGATACTGATCCTCAGCTTCTAATGAACATGTGCACAAAATTAACTCTTGTCCAGCTAGACCAGCATATATATAGTTTTAAGCATATTTTGAACCAAAAAAAAATGACACTGAAATCTAAAAATTATTTATGATAAAAGTTCATTTTGTCAAATACTACAATTTCCAATATGTCTATTTTTCACAAATACTCCGTGAACATATTTTCTGTCAGTTTCCAGCTTTAAATGAATAAAAAATAGTACCCAACAAAAAACAATTGAACAGCATAAAAGTTTAAGGGGAGATGTGATTGAAAAAATAAGTGAACAAGCTTTTCTTCATCAGTCGCCATATATAAGTAATTAAAGTGTGATGATATGTGGATCAAATGTCACTAACCCTTAACCCTTTCACCACTGAAGCACGTTTTTATGTGCTGAATGCCATAGCATTCAGCACATAAAAACAGGCTTCAGTGGTGAAAGGGTTAAAGGGCTGAATTATTTTGGTATAAACCATGGAGACCAAAGGTTTTCTTTCAATTTGAAATCATCACGAACGTCTTAGTTAGCTTTTTCCGCTTTATTTGTTATGGGTTTACGGCCATTATTATAAGTATTTTTACTCTTCCAGGGCGGGGATCAACTTAAGGGGTCAGATTCTGACATCTAAAGTCGATCCCCGCGCTGTAATGGTGAAGCAAATCATCAAGTGATCTAAAATGTCCATGTAAAGTACAAACAAACAGCAGTTGTAAATATAATACCATTCAGATAACAAATAACATAGCTGCAGCAGATCAAAGCTGCTTAAATATCAATTTTCAATTTTTCATACTTGTTTCTATGTTCATCTGAACCAAAGAAAGCTATAGATTTGATTTCATAATTAATCTTTTAATACACATAAAATTAAACACTTTTTTAATTTTTAGTATAGCTTACCATAAAAATGAGATAGTAAAGCAAATAACAGTTCTTCTCTCATTTTGTTCACCAATCGAAAAACTACTCAATTCAGAGAATTCTTCGACAACTTTGTGGGTCAGCAGCCTGTAATAGCTTGTGAAAGGTGGAAACACCAATACCCTGGAAAAAATTAGCAGAGCTCTGTCATTAACTCTTAACACTTACAGCGTGGGGATCGACTTTAGACATCGGAATCTGACGTCTATAGACAACTAAAGATGGTCCTCGCACTGAAAGAATTCAAATATTTATACTGACCGTAGACCCATAATATGGGTATTCAAATGAAGCGGAAAGAGCTAACTAAGACATTTATGATAATTTCAATTTGAAAAAACTGTTTGGTCTCCATGGTTTATACAAAAATATTTCAGCACTTTAAAGGTTAAAGTGTGGAAATATGTTTAAATTAACCAATAGAACAGAAGGGTTTTTTTCAATTTAAAATCAACATAGAAGTCTTAGTTTCCTCTCGCTTCATTTGAATAAATATGTTTATGGGTGTACAGGCATATTAGAACTATTTTACTCTCTCAGTGCGGGGATTGACTTTAGACCTCAGAATCTGACGACTAAAGTTGGTCCCCTCACTGAAAGGGTTAACCCATTACCTTCTAGTAATCCATAAATGCGCACACAAATACCTCACATTTCCAAATAGTTCTACTTTTGAACTGCATTATTATAAAACAGAATCTGCATCATCTGTAACTCATTTCATATCTGTTCAGAAACACTGTAGCAAGAGCTGAGATAGATGATATTAAAAGTACTATTATTGTTAAACACAAATTATGGTGCCTGTATGGGTAAGTTAACAAAGACTGTACAAATCAAAATACATTATAATTGCTACTTAAAAATCAAAGCTTTATAAATTTCAAATTGAACTAGAGGGTGACTGTGACTTAGCACTTTTACATTGTGCTCTACTAGTATGTATGATCATATAATGATGCTTTTTTTGGATAAATTATATTATTTGTTTGTGAGATGGAAGCACAACTGGTTCAATGCTGGGCCACTGCCCCTGGCCCACCATTGAAACATTGGGTGAAAATATTTCAATTCTCAAATCAAGCGCTTGAAGGGTTTTAAGAGGGTCAACAGATTTGACTCACTGTCGGTTTAATGCTGTACCATTGTCTGCGACATCGTCCCAACATTAAAACAGCATTGGGTCAACAATCTGTGTTGACAAAAAAGTGAAAAGGCCCATACCGAGTACCGCTATTACCAGGATGATGCCATTCAAGACATGAATGCCAGCATGTAATGAAATCATACATCATTTCAAACCCCTCTTGCCTTCAAATCTAAGTAATGTAAGAACTATAAAATATAAATATACAGTTATCATGCAAACATGTTAAAAACATGTTTGGATATGTTATAAGGGTACAAAAAAAAGATTGTTACTGCAGAAATCAGGTGATCATTAACCTAACATTGCTCGAATGCTATTGCTAGAAACCTTTAGAAAAGCCAAAGCACACCCCTTGGATATCTAAGGATTATTGTGTGAAAAGTTAAAGTTGGATAAAAACTTACTGTTTTAAAATAGAAATCCGATTTATATCCCAGGACTAGTAAAAACTAGCAAGATCTGTTGTAAAATGAAGAGTTCGGACGTAGGTATATACATCCAAACTAATAAGAGAGATATTGGGTTAAGAAGTTAGAATTTAGCATGCACTACATGATATGCAATGCTCGACATTGGCACAGTATTTTTCAAAACACCTGAATGTCAAGGCTTTATGTGCATACAAGAGAAACTAGAGGTCAAAATACTAGAGAATAAATTTGGCCTATGATGAATAAATTGAGAACTGGATGTACTTTTGGATTATCAAGCAGCAGTATTACAAAAGTAAACAAATAAGCTTGACCAATAGCATCAAAATACAAAGTCTTTGCATTCAGTACTAAGCCTTAAATAGTGATTTAGATATAGACAAAGGTGAGAAATATAATCATATTATTCAAAAGGAATGATACCCATAGGACTTACAGTTTGTTAAATAAATGCAAACTTACCTTGTATTAGTAGCCGATTTGAAAAAAGATGCAATATCTGCGGTGACAAGCTGAACAAATTCACTGTCTTTCACATTCAAATATCTGTTGTTCAAGTAAGTCGCCAGAGTGATGGTCCCATTAACTGATTAACAGATCAAGAAATCTACAAATGAAAAATATCATGACAAAATATCAGATTAGTGATGTACAGTAACAATGATTTTAAAGACAGCGAGACAACTGTGCTTAAGATACAATGCAAGCTGTGTATTTGCATCATTACTGAACAAAATTCAATGCATTCAGACCCCCTAGGCTATAAAAGGAGAGACAGAAAATATTATGTAACCCAGATCAAGCCACTCAGTTTATTTTCCAGCAACGATACTGTAATGTACAATGTCCAGCAGATACATATAAATAGCATCTGCCAAACAGTGGTCCAACATGTCTGTTATTTTATCTTCTAGCTGTGCATACTTTGATTATATATAACATCTTGATTTTAAACTAAAAATATTTCCTGCAAAATAATTGCAAGGTTGTCTACCCAGGTTGTATTCGTGGGTAGATGTAGAGATGATCTCCATCGGCCAAAATTTACAGCAGGCCATGTCTCTCAAATCCTTCTGGCTCCCTGGGTATACACATATGCGTGAGTATATAATAATCACCAATACCGCTGGAATACAATGACGCGTAACTCACTGAATATGATAACGCAAATTCACATAGACAGACACGCTCACAATGCTAAAAATTCAACCCTCTTGCCAATGACTTTTTGTCACCAGCAACTTTCTTTCCCTGGCAACAGCAAGGTCGTTGGTGACAGCTTTCACTGTATAATAAAAAACTATTTAAAAAAATATTTGTATAAGCAAAAGTCGAAAAAAAATATCTCTTACTCAGTCTCACTCTCAGTGCTCTTACTCACAGTCACACTGACACCAAGATTGGGGTCAATTATAATTGTGATTAATTATAATTGAGCCATTTTTAGTGTGATTGAAGGCGTAATTGTAATTGATGGAAATATGTCATTTGTATTTGTAATTATAATTGTTTTTTATAAATATATATAATCAGGGCTCAACACTAACGGTTGCCCGATTGCCCGGAGCAATCAAAATTTTAGGTGGGGGCAAGTAAAAAAATTCAATCAGCGGTGCTTCAATTTTCACCATTTTAAATTTAGGTGACTGTCACAACAGACAATGCATGTCTTTGGCAAGTCGGGCAAGTGATAAATTGGGAGGAAAGTACCCCAAATATTTTCTTGCCCTACGGGCATGAAGGTAAAATCAGTTAGTGTCTAGCCCTGATAATTATAACTATAATTTAATTGAAAAAATACGTCTGTAATTGGTCAATTATATTTCAATTACAGCTCAATTACACATATCTGTGTCTTTAAGTTGTCATACTTAAAGCAGCTCCTTGGGATGACATTGATTTTCGTTTTTTGTTTTGTAATGAAGTAGTGTATCCCCCTGATCATGATTTTATTTTTTTCAGAGTTTTTTAGATTTTTTCAAATATTTTATATCAACATTTCTATGAAACAACTTAAAACCCGAACAAACGTTTTGTATACCTAAACACTTGCTGACGGTTGAATGTTCCCACAGTATTGGGCCACATGTTGATGTCGTCGGCATAGTGTTGGGCAGACAATCAGTGTTGCAGATGTATCACCCCGTGTCCTGACTACAAGACACCAATTAGCGGCGATTGCTCTGATCTCACCGTCCAAGGCGTGGGAAAATGTGGTGTGAAGTGCTGTATATTGCTGACTTGTTTTGTTAACATGGCAATATACGACCTGGAAATATAACTATTCCACTCTTTTTCAGTGCTTTAGGATTGCTTTTTGACTTTTTTGTATTTCTAGTTAAGATAAGTAGGCTATATAGCTTCATATAAATTAAATTTTCAAAATTGACAAAATTAAAAATGTCTCATCCCAAGGAGCAACTTTAAATTAATTATTGAACATATTTTTTCATCTTTAACAGTAATGGTAGCACATGTATATACTAATAACTATATGTTTAAAAGGACTCAATCACGCTGAAATCATCAAAAAATCATCAAAAGATGATCATTGATGTAAACATGTCCATAGACTAGAACTGCAAAAGTTTTTAAATTATTGTGCTGCAAATTTACCAGTTAGGCTAGATATAGAGAAGAAATTCCCGGTTTCTTATTTCGAACATGCATGCACAAAAAAAAAGTGATTTAATGTTGACCCACCGTCTGCGATGCTGGCCCAACATTAAAACAACATTAGTGATGGAATAACAAGCGAGTGCCAAACCCTAATTATGTTGATCCTTAATCAGTAAATTGTGTTTTCTGAGAGTGCGACGTTAACGTACGGTTCATCACGTCATCAGAGACTTCAAATTTTAGTATTATACATAGCTATGCATGGTATTATACATGACGTCTCAATATAGCCTGAGGGGATATATAATTAAAATCATAATTGAATATAAATTTGATAATTACAAGATAATTGGTTAAAATATCAAATTCATTGTAATTATAATTGTAATTGACGAGAATAATTAGAATTGTAATTTACCTTTTTATAAACAAATAGGCCTAAAAATTGTAATTATAATTGTAGACCCCTAAAGTCTGTCCGCCGGTGGAGAATGGTCCAAAATGAAAGTTAGCTTTTCGGTATCCAGTCAGTCAATTGTCAAAGTGTTTTTCATGAAATTTTGTAAACCCTACTTTCAAGTCATTTGGCATCGATCCTGAAAATTTCGTAAAAAAATATTGGATAGTTTAAAAGTTAGACCATTTGACATGTAGTAAATGTCTATTTATGTTGCTCCTCTATAACATGTATAAACCCAAAAATTTCATTCCGTTTTTTTTTTCAGAACTCTGTTACATGTCAAATGGTCTAACTTTTAAAAAACTAAATGGCATTTCGCGAAATTTTGAGGGTTGTTGCCAAATTACTAGATAATAACGTTAATGATTGCAAAATTTTGTGACAATCGCTTGAGAATTGACAGACTGGATACCAAAAAGCTAACTTTCGTTTTGGACCATCTACCACCGTCGGACAGACTGTAGGCCTAAACCTAATTGATTTTTTTTTAAATTATAATTGACTGTTTTCAGGAAGTCGTAATTATAATTGTAATTTATGTTTGTGAATGACCCCAACCCTGCCTGACACTGTGACAGTCTCAACTCAGTCTTACTCACAGTCTACACAGACTCGATCTCATTCCCAGTCTCACACTGTCACACACTCTCTGTCACTTCACAGTTCACTATCAGTGTCACTGTCACTGTTAGTGCTGATCAGCCTACGGTGCTGAATTGTGTACAGCCGCTGTCCTGCTACAGAAATAAACTGTGCCCAGTTCGGGGTTAAATCGCAATTCGCTGACTTACATGCAGTGTACACGTCTTCACTACCATATTTGACGCATATATGTGAAGATTTTTTATTGCTAGAAAGGGAAAGTAAGTTTATATTCATGTTATTTATCCGAAACTACACTTGAGGCTATCAAGTGATCTCGGGTGGAGTGGGGTGGAAACGCGAGATTTTGGGAGATGACGTCATCGCACGTGGTAGATGACGTCATCTCACATGGTATCTGTCGTTTTTCTTGTGCTTCACGCACGTGTTTTGTGTTGATAAACAACTTTAAGGCGGTCTGAGCATGCGCCTTCAGCGGACGAATTCTCCTCACATAGATGTCGCTCATGTCGCACTGGCGAAGGTTGATGCAAACTATGTCGCCGTGAATTGTAGTTGTATTTTACCTAAATTCAGGTCCAATATCAGCTCAAGAATAACAGATATGTAAGAAAATATATTTATTATAAGCAAGATGATGTTAGATTGGCCATAGCTTATCAGATTATAGGGCCTAGTAAAAGTCACTTTAAATCTGTCACTTTCGCGTTGCATGTTTTTCGCTCATTGCATCCGATTCTCATGAAATTTGACAAGCGTTAGTTTCTAGTCTTACGGCACCTGCCCTGAAAATTTCAGGGAAAAATATTTCGTAGTTTAAAAGTAAGACCATTTGACATGTAGTTTTTGCGAATTATGGCGCTCCTCTATAAACCCATTGCACGCTATCAGTATCAGCTTCACTCACGAAATACCACTACATGTCTTGAAATTTGGCAAAGGCCATTTTCTATTCAAATCCTAACAGCGGTAAAAATTTCGCAAAATTATATTTGATATTACAAAAGTTAGACCATTTGACATGTAATAAAATTTTAGAATTAGTTAAATGGGTTTATAGAGGGAGGTCGTAATTTCAATTTATTACATGTCAAATGGTCTAACTTTCGAAATACGATATATAATTTAGGTACATCACATGAAAAAATAATTCACATCGAAATTCATTTGTTTTTGTTTTAACACCAAGAATGGGTCTGGAGGAGTAAAAAACTTTTTGAATTTTTCAATTATCTCTTTTATTCATGGAGATATGACAATTTGAAGATTCGGCAATTATGCAAATTTTGTCCTCATTGTTCTGTATTCAGAAGTTGTGTATATCCCTAATGTGAAATTGTCAGTTTTTTAGTCAATTTTGATGTTCTGACTATTCAGACCAGGATAATTTTGTTAGTTTTCAACCGATTCCTCTAATTCTTCTACTAAATGTTAAGAAATGTTTTCCTTTTTAAAAAACGGTTGGTCTAAATGATCAAAAGGAATTTTACAATTTTTTCTATAGGATTATGCAAATTAAATGCATAAATTTTGGAAATTCAAGAAACAATGTGACATGCCATATATCATTAATGTAAATGTTTTATTATATGAATTATATAAATATGTATGACAAAATTGACCGAAATTAAGTGTATCTTAATAATATACAAATTTACTAAGCGTATTTATGTACTGTTCCAGTTTCGAACAAGTTGGTTACCATGGCAACCAGACTCAGTAACAATAAATCAAACATTTTATTAAATGTAATTTACTGGAGATTTTTTGTGGCTGAAGTTAGCATATATTATTATAACTGTAATACATTTTTATTTTAATATACATTAGTTGAAAATAAAATGATAAGAAGTGGTTTCCATGGTAACCAATGATAATAAGTGGTCACCTGGGTACCCTGTACTGAAAATCTAGAAAATCAATGACATTTTCAAAGTAAAAAAACAATGTACCTGGCAATCAGTTCTTTAACAGGTTCAACTGAAATGAATGATTCATGTACTGTCTCATGCGATTTGGTTACTATGGTAACCAAATTCAATAATAAATATTTCCCAATAAATACAACTTTTTATCAAATTATGTATTTCACTGGGGATTTTTGCGGCTGATGTTAGCATATATATACATAGATATGTTTTATATAGTATTTTCTTATCTTATACTTCAAAATAAAATGATAGTCGGCTGCTATGGTAGCTAATGATGATTAATAAGTGGTTGTCATGTGCAAAAATTCTTGAAAATCATGACATTTTTAAAGTAAACAGGTAATGTACTGTAAGACAATCGGTTCTTTAACTGGAAATTATTCATATATACACAATTTTAAACAATAATGTTTCAATGTCATGTGGCTTGGTTACTATGGCAACAAAATTCAGTGACTACTCTTTTACCGTTAAATCAAAAGTTTATCGAAAATAACGTACTGGGGATTTTTGTTGTCAGTTTTATCAATTTTAAAACACAGTCTTTCTTTTTTTTAAATGCTTGAAATTAAATTGATAATTATGGCTGCTATGGTAACCAATATACATATTATAAATCTAGAAATTATAGTATTTTTTAAAGTGAAAACATTATACCCAGCAATCAGTTCGTTAACTGATATCAATAATTTAAACAGATTTACTTACAATATTTAAGTACTGTGTCAGTTTCTTATAACTCTGTCCACTGTTACTATGACAACCATATTTTCCAAAAAAAATATCAAAAGGTTGCTATGGTAACCAATTTAAAGCATGTATAAAAACATTACATTTTTTATTAAGAAACAATATGCCTGGAAATCAGTTCATTGACTAAAGTAAAGTGCCTCATTTTGTACTATCAGCAAATCTATTGGCCATGTAATGTTTCAGTTCATAACATACCACTTGGTTATTATTGCAACCAAAAAACACTTCTAATAAATGCACTAACAATAATTATTGTAATACATAGCAAATTTCTGTGGTAAATTTTTGCATTTACATGCATTTTTAAATTATAAATATTTTCTTATCAATATTATTATCAACATGCTTGATGAGATGATGATAAGTACTACTGTAGAGAAAATCTGTTGTATGTTTGTAATGATCAATCCCATACCACCTGGTTACTATGGTAAACAAAATCAGATCTGAAACAGATCTTTTCCATAAGAAGGCATATGGAACCAGTCCATATCCTGCCGTCTAGTCCACAACTTTACAACTTGTATATATGTATCTTCTTATAGTATAAGTATAAATATATACTCACCTCTTCCTTTGATATATATATGGACAAATATCCACCACTTAGTATCACTCTCAAGGCAAGATGATGCTGCTGCCATATGCAATGAGTTGCGTTTCAGTACATAGTTTATCTTGCTCATGACAACAACAGAAAATTGTAACGTAGCGACTGTCATGTCACTCTCGTAGTGTTCTGTATTGCCATGTAAAAATCCTACTGCTGCTATGTGTTCACAAGTAAAATAATGTCTTGCTGCTCTTATATTATAATGTGAATGTCACTGACCATATTACTTCTAGCGTTAGCTGCAATGTGCTGCCTACGCTGCCTGAAATATATTTAGCCCATTATCAGCTGCCTGTGCTGACAATGTACATTGCCTCAGGTAAATCAAGTAGATATCTCATATATGGTTCAGTATTGTTTATAATACCTATCATCGCTGATGTCCCAGCAGACATTTGACAGAATGCTATAGTTCCTATGCCTTGGGCAGTAGTTCTTTATCATGTTTATAGAACATTACAAAAAATGAATAAAATCAGAAGGTACAAAAACTTGAGAGAAGACAGAAGTGTGGGCCTATCTATGTTGGTGCCACCCACTTGAACATGTTGAATAATCAATGTCCTTCACTGTTTTTGAACTGCCGTGGTTAAGAAGTTTACAAATTTAATGCTAAATATCCCATGAGAATATCTGTATTAAATATATAAAATGAGTTTGGAGTAGTTCGTTTTGCTCACAACAACAACAGAAAAAGTGTACCGTAGCGACTGTCATGTCACTCTCGTAAAGTTCAGTGTTTTCATGAGCAAATCCAAATGCTGTTATATGCATAACAAGTGGAGTACTTTTAGCGTCAGCTGCCTGTGCTGCCAACGCTGCCAAAAATATAGTTTACTGGCTTGAGCTGCTGTGGTTTAAAAATGATTAAAAATTTAATTCTAAATCTCCCATGACAATATCGGTGATGAATTCATCCGTGGTCAAGTAACAGATTGAAGAGTCACTGTAACAGATCTTATATTCTCTAGTATCTGATATGTAATCAATGACCTCACCTTCCACCCACACAGTATTTTCATCATCTTCCCATTGCTGTACAAAATTATTACTGACAATAGATATAGGTGCTACTAAAATTTCCAATAAGTCCTTCATTTCATTGGGTGTTCCAGACTTCATCAGATTGATCAAAAAGACTTTGAGTTCACTTACAGTGCTCTTAGATATTACAATTTTTTCTGTGATGTTTGTCTTGAGTACTTTTGTTCTTACATTTATTTGTGCAGCTAAAGCTTGTGTTTTTCTTGTTTTGGATACTGAGCTGATGTTTTTCTCAATATCATCTGTGGAGGTCCACAATCCACCATTTACCATAACACCCTCAATCCATTGTTCATATTTAGTACGAGTGGAGTCTTCCTTAGCTTGTCTTTGTTGACGGAGCTGAGTGAGTCTGTCCTGTAGCGCAGTCATTATTTTTTCCCTGGCTTCTCTGTCCTTTTTAAGGAGGACCCTAGCCTCCTTTGTTGCAGCCTCAACATACTTATCACTTTCTTCATCTGTTTGTTGCAACAACCATTTTCCTGTTTTGTTTGTCCTATACATTACCCGAGACGTTACAAATTCTATTGATGCATTTTTCGCTCGGTTGAGCTGTGCATCAGCCAGAGCAAAGTTTCGTTCACCACTTATGTTTGTTGTGGAACAGGAGGTTGATTCTGTTAAAAGTTCTTGTGAAGGATTACAAAATATTCCACCTTCAAGTTGTGTACTTAGCTGACGTTCTGCTACAACAAGGCATGCAGTACATAGCTTTCGAAGCAAAAATTCAACATCTGTATTTGTAGGCTGTTCAGCAGAAAGTTTGACCAGTACTCTATCTCTCTGAATTGAAACAGATTGAAATACACTTGGTGGGCCTTCTGGTGCCAGAAGTGGAGAGGCATCTACACTCCAATGTTTCAAGTTGTTAATAGCTTCTGCAAAATATGTGTTGAGATCAAGAATCCCTAAATCTTTTACTCCTACAAGGCGCATCCATGGTCCAGACACTGCCTTTCCAATTAACCCTAATGCTCTCAAACTGACGGAGAGTGGATATGAATTGATAGCATTGTTAATACTTGTCTCTACATTATTTTTGGGTTTACAAATTTTGACAAAGTATTCTTTGATTGTATCTAAATATGAAAACAGTAATCCACTGCTCAGGAAATAAACATGGAATCTATTCCCCACGAACCTGTAATACGTTTTGGCCCCTTCAACTCTTGTCAAGAAAGCTTGTAAATTTTCTGAAAAATATTGTGTAGAATGAAAGAGCTTAGATACTACTCGAACAGTAGCTTGGGTTAGACTTTCACCTCTGTGTGTAAATGGCACAGTCCCCATCGGCATTCCAGTCACTGAACTTTCATATATCTTTATTTCTTTTTCACATGATTTTGCCATGGAGTCTAAAGGATGCATGGCACATTTAAAATCATTGATTGTAGCATCCTTGATTGCCTCTAATTTCCTATGGATAGCACTGTTTGTGACACACCGATCACTCATGGTGTTACTTATTTGCTGAAAATTTAATCCAACAGAATCACATGTACTTGTGATAGAATCCACATATTGCTGGGCTGTACCGCCAGGCTGTTGTTGCATGCCTAACAAGTAAGTTTCTCCTGTCTTGGTTGTAGCCTCTGTTTCTACAATGTGTCCAACTCTCTTCGTAGTCCCATCATACTTCAGTGTTGTCATATCGGCATCTGATAGAGCTTCTTTAACTTGTTTTGTGGACAGTGCCCTCATTTCTCTTGTGAATGTGTTTTGTGTTGTGTAGCTTGGTAGGCTGTCCAGCTCTTCACCAGTGAGTGTATTTATGATGTTGTTAAGAGTCTTACTACAATTTTTTTGGGACACCCCACTGTCCTGTAAGATGTAGCTTGCTAATCTCACTTTCTTACTGTAAGATTTACCATCCTTCATTGAATGGTAGACACCTAAATTTTCAATTGTACATATTCTATCTTCAAGGTAGTGTATGTCATCTGCCTTGCCTGCTGTTTAATTAGATCTCTGCCTTTTGCCAGCTCGTCTTTCAGTATATTAATACTATCTTTCTGAAGCTTAATATCATTCTTTTGATGTCTGCCCTCACTCAACTTTTTGTTTTGTCTGTAGGATTTTTTTTTGGAAGCTGTTCTGTACCGGCTCATTTCTCGTTTAAGCTCTAATAATTTATGTTTTGTTTCATTTGATTTTTTCATTTGTTTCTTCACTGAAATATATTTTCTCTTCCACAAATGAACTGAACTTGTTTTCCTCTTCAACTCATGTTTCAAATTATTTGTGTCATTTTGTTTCAATTTCTGCTTTAGATATTTGTTTTCTTTTGCCAAAAGGGCATTTTGTTCCTGTAAGTTGTTGTTGCATTCTTGCAAGTAGGCAAGGTCCTCCATGAGTCCATCTGAGGCCAATTTGACTACCTCATCCGAGAATTCTTCAAATTTTCTTTTTTTTGAAGGTAAATCAGGAATTTCAATATTATCAGACCTTGGGGAAGAATTCTGGGAATGTTGGCGTACAAGGCTGAATGTATTTTCTAAGAATGACTTGAGTTGTATTTTATTTGTTGTGTTTTTCATCAATTTTGTTCGTTTAGTTTTCACATCTCCAATATCACCCAAAAGGGGTTTTAAAAATAATGTTCTGCCATAAACTATTTCCAGACTGGGTAAAATATCTTTCCATTTTAACAACTTATTTGTTTTCATATGCTGGGATATTTCATAGATTGCCCCATTGCTGAGATGTTTACTTTCCAGCTTCTGTAGTTGGTCAGTGATGGTTTCTGCCTGTATACCAAGCACGTCACAATATGGCCCAAGAGATGGCATAGTCTAAAATAAAAAAAGATCATTGTATTTCCAAATACTGTTATAAGGATATATTGAAAATAATTTCATTTTAAATATAACCAATAGACATTCTTTTCGTGACCCAATACCCACTAAATATAATGGCAACCAGTTTATGATCCATAAGTATGCTCAGCTGTATATTTTATTCCAGAATAATGTAGCGCCAGCAAAGTAGGTATCCCCCCCCCCCCAATTATTCATCGGTTTAGAAGTTGAAAATATGTAAGCAGACTATTTGGGAGCATGTGTGTGTTAAAATTACATAATGTAATTATATTTGATCTATTACACTTATTTTATTTAATCTATAGGCTTGTTAGTCTAGTCAGGAGCATATTGTTTGACAATATTACCAGTACTTAGCACATACTTTTCAATCAATCCTCAAGCATTTTTAAAAATTTTGTAAGCACTATTTAAAACTACTGGCCTTCCGACACCAACACTGGAAATGTTAAATGAAAATGATCTCAGTGACTATGATATTGTTGCAGTTGTAGACTATGGTAATTCAACTTTTAGATTATACACTACTGTTCAGTAAAATATATCTCCTAGTTGACATATCATATGGCTAAACAATAGTGCTTGCAAATTTTCATGCTGATCAGTGACTGAGAAATCTGCAAAAATCCTGTTCCACAAAAAAAATTAATTTGGAGTTACCCCTTTAAACCCTCACGATGCATTCAAGCATCATTTTACATCACTGAAAAATGTCTTAATTTTCTACACCTAGGCCTAGGAGTTTTACAACTAAAATTTTCATGGAACTGTTTTAATAATAACAATATCTTTTTTTCATTTACCACCGACTTCAAGTTATCTTCATCCACTACATGTCGAGAATTGTGACAGTGAAGTTGTAGTGGACGAATATGACAATGGTCAATTCAGGCCTAAAAAGGCTTAAGACACATATTTGAGATTTAGCCTCACAGTCACCAAGTCTCCAAAGTCCAAGTGTACTGTAGAAGTTGTAAGTAATTTCTCTCAATCCCAGAGTCTAGCAGAGACTGCTAGGCCTACACTCAACACTGTATTGACATTTGTATAGGTCTACTTTGTCTTAGATCTAATTGTATTTAAATATAAACTACTGTAATTTATTATTACCTGTAGTGACTGTAGACTGTAAGTAACGTTCTGACTCAAGTCTTGCAAAAGAACTGTAAATATTCACGTCTGTACTGTTTGAAAGCAAGAAGCAGACGACAGTTTGACAGGTTTGTGTTACACGTGCGTGTACATCACTGCACGTGGAGCTGTTGACAAACGTTCGATTCACGTGTTATAGCGCTCGTCCAATGGCGATCTCAAAGAGGCTGTCAATTCCGCTCACTGACCACGCCTTCTTCGCCCACCTGGTGCATGCAGCTTGACATTCCACATGATACTTACCGTGACAAGTATTAAAAGTCCTTAATACAGTTATATACTATTCATATCTTTATTAAACGACATAAAATAACATTCAATTGTGAAATTCATTTTAGAAAAAAACATTACCATGATTAAAATTAATTTAACTGTGCGCGGATCTGTCACAGGCACCGCACGATGTGTGCGTGTTGACAGCAGGTGCTTGTTGATCGCCAGCAAGCACATGGCTGACGGGAACGAGGCTGCTGCCGTGACGCTGCCATTTTGACAATGTCCGATGCTAGCGATAATCCTTGTTTGTTCCGCGAGCTCTCACGCATTCACGATCCATTTTATTTTGATGCGGTTTTTTCCACAATACACAAAACTAAATAATACATATCGTGAAAGTTTAATTTTTTTCGTGGCTGGATGCAAAGTAACATTTCTCAAGCATTGAAAATACCGTAAAAGTTTGAAATTCGCCGGCGGGGTGAAAATTGCACTGGGCGCATTTTTGTTGTTATATTTTATCTCGGCACGTCTCAGTTAGTTGAATTTCTACAATAAATATATTTTTTACTGCTTTAAATCATATTCCGCCGTGACCGAAATAGAAAATTAAGAAAAAACTGGCGCAAAGGCAAAGACAATTTTTCGTAAGTAAAATATGACGCAACAACAACAGTGGCGCCCCAACGGTTTATGACGTACCTATATGATTTTACGAAATTTTCAGGGATATTAGGATTCTGCTGAAATATGATTGCTACCAAATTTCATGGAAATCGGTTGACAATTGACGGTCCCCCGAAACGGCGAATAGTAACAAATAGTAACACAAATATCGAATAGTAACGAAAAGGACCAGAAAACGGCATAATATCACCTTATTTTTGGTTTTACTATGTCTATTCTACCCCATTGATGCTATATATGGAATGTGGAAACGAAATAAATATTGTAAAAAATGTTTTAATCGTGTTTTATTATCGGTCAGTGGGCGCTATACATTGTAATGTATTATCAATAGGACTTCATACAAACGGCGAATAGTAAAGAATAATACTAGAAACACGGTATCATTGCACGTTATTATTTATTGTCACATGTTTAGTATACCTTAATGCTTGTATATGTGAAATTTAAAAAGGAAAAAACGATTTTGACAGTGCTTAAAGGGTGTTTAATTGTCGGGTAATAGGCGCTAGATGTAACCAACAGGTTTTGATACAAATGGCGAATAGTAAAGAAAAATAATAGAAAACGGAATACAACCACATGTTTCTTTATTGTAACATGTATAATATACCCAACTGATGATATATGCTGAATATGAAAAAGAAATAAACATGTTATCACCCCTTAAATCGTGTTTTACGGCTGGTCAATGGGCGCTATATACTGTAATGTATAGGCTATAATGATCAGCTAGGGCTTCGTAGTCAATATATTCGGCGAATAGTAAAGAAAAGCACTAGCAAACGATATACTATCACGTTATTATTTATTGTCACATGTCTAGTATACTTTAATGCTAAAAGTATATGTTGAATTTGGAAATGAAATGGTGTTAATGTCACATGATGAGAGCTATTGGCCTAACTAGTACCGGTACCTAAAAATGTATTAACAATGAGCAGCCGTGAAAAGACATTAAAACTAAGGCAGAATAGACTAATTCAATAGTAATATGCGTTATAATATAATATAAAACTTCATAAATTTATAGCAGTAATTATTGAACATTAAGAAAGTAATGATTCACTTCATACCTATGTGCAGGTGTTGATACAGATATGTCACGGAGCTTATATCAAGAAGTATAAATCACAGATATTCCTGCAACAGCTTGTCTAATCAACACTAACACCTCACGCTTGGAGCAGTTTACATAACTAATACAAAGACGTTCCTTAACCCTTTAATCGCCAGTGCCGCATATATCAGGGTTTTCATTTTTTATAAGCACATTAAGTACCATATTTTAAATATGTTAAAGATAAAATGTGACATCAACCAGCAAGATTTGAAAAGAGTTGACCTCAATTTTGTCAAAACTGAATAGTTTCCACTCACTTGAAGTTGTGGATCGCGTCAGCGAGACACAACTTCAAGTGGATGAAAATTCAAATTGAATAATTTGGCGGTTAGAGGGTTATGTCTGTTACTATATCTTTCTGTAGTAGATTATATATATTACATGATAATAATATTACCGCATACTAAACAAAAAGATAACAAATATAATTGGAATAATGTATAAAACATTTTTTTCTTGATTTAAGCCTTTCCTTATTTGTTAATATAATATAAACTACTTAAAATGAAGTTAGTACGGCAAATTGCCAAAGCAATAACAATGTCGTTCTCTACATAATTACCCAGCAAACACAAACACAATAATTGTACAACGTCGGTTCGACGTTGGGCCGTCGTTGTTGAAATGTTATATAATGTTATGTTTTGCAGGGCATATGCCGTGTTTGCTGGTTCCCCTCCATTAAGCATTACGTAATCTTATCTCTCAGTGCATCGACTGATAACGTCGACATAATTGCCGGTCGTCGATGATTAACCCTTTCATTTCTGTTATATAGAATATTCACTTTACTGACGGTGGTCATTACACAAACCAAATGATTTTAATACTCGAATGAAGTGTACCCGTGTAAAGTTGAAAGAAAAATATAATTTAACTTAGCAGGATGACAGTTTGCTGTGAATAACTCCGCGTAGGCAAGTGATGACATTTGGTGAGTTGTGAACAGCCACGGGAGCATCTTGCGAGTTGTTATAATTAAACACCCACCCAATGCTGAGTTGATGTTGGGCCAGCGTCGTATACGTTGGGCCAACGTCAACACAACATTGGGTCAACGTCTCGTGTTTGCGGGTAGCAGTACTGCAGGTGAGTTGTGAATAAAACACGCGGAGCACCCAGTGAGTTGTTATTCCCGGACACCTATCATACGTTTTGAGCGCTGAGTTGTGAATAGTTATTAGACCAAAATTATATTCAGTTGCTATTCTTTATAAATATTTTTGTGATTGTCAGCTCTAAAGTTGATATAGAAATGTATTCAAATTGTATATAAATCTATACACGGTTTATAAATCTTAATATATTTGATATCGTGTAATGTTGATAGAAGCATTAATAGTCGGCGACAAGAGTTTTAAATCATTTCATATAAATTCATTTGTAATCATATAGAAAAATATTCACATACTAAGATGCCATAGCACGTTTACAAACTTTACATACATCTTTAAATGATACTTATGGTTTGTGTAAATAAAAAAAACAATGGTGTATCTGTACTATTTTTGATTTATTGTTGATATGTTTTTTTGTTCAAAAATGTTTGAAAGGGCCGCGTTCTCTCACGTCCTCCACTAAGTTTTGGCGGGATTTATTGATAATAGTCATCTCACAGTTTATCTTCTTCTGTTGGCGTTCACAATGTCTGTTCACACATATCAATCTGCTTAAACCGTCCACTTTCCGAGGAGTTCATTTTTTACACTACAATTGCGATCAACATTCACACCTCCCTGTTTGAACTTCCCTATAAAGGAAACTTATTAAAAGAGTACCACTCATTCATGTATCGCTGTTTTACTGAGCTACATCCTAATCAACTTACTCACATCAACTTGCTAATTGTTCAACAAAAATCATGCCTCGCGTACCATTTCCATGCTCTATATGCCGAAAGAACACCGTTACAAACTCTGTTGAGTGTTCCTCTTGCAACAATTGGGTGCATAGGCGATGTATACCTATAACCCTGGATGAGCTAACAAGTTGGGAACAAGATGGACTTATATTTCGATGCCGCAAGTGCTGCTTCATCGGGAAGGCATACAACACAGCCGCTGCTCTTTCACGGTAAGCTGATAAAATCATTTCACTTTTTTATTTTTGCATATTATAGGCCCCCTATGCATATACATGTATCCATTCCCATAGAATGAGTCGCATAATTAACGAATCACGAACAAAAATTAACAAGGATAAAAATGAAACGTTGTATATCTATAAACACATAATATATATAGTCGACATACTAGTAATATATTAAGATAAATTGTGTCAGATAGAAAAGTATATAATTACACCCGACTTGTTTTTAAGATATTTCCTCGCGAGCGTCGGGTATGTGCTAGATATGTCAGATATGTGAGTGTCGAATGATTTGTAATGTATGTTGTTTATTTCGTATGCAAGACCTTAGCACAAAGTACATAAGAAAAAAACACATTCTAACAGCGTAAAGTAGATGATACATTTCGCCATTCGTGTCTCTTTTTCATGCCATGTTTAACAAACAATGATTTACATAGGTCTATCACCGTATTTATGATACTAATTTACGATATATAAGATGTATGTAAAATATATAAGATATATAAAAATGTATAAGATATATAAGATATATATAAGATATATAAGATATATAAGATATATAAGATATATACAATATATATAAAATATATAAGATATATAAGATATATAAATATATAAGATATATAAGGTATAGAAGATTTATAAGGTATATAAGATATATAAGATATCTAAAATATTAGTACTTTATTTATTGATCAACCGTTGAAATCTACGTTGTTTTTACGGTTAACAACTTCTTGAAGTAAATCACTAAGAGTCAAATGGTAAAATGTTTATCCGACTAATATATTATTCAAAGGTGAATAAAATATATATTATTTATTTTTACAGCGATCGAAGAGACATTATATATAAAAATGAATTTGTTAATTCATGTTAATTAACTGATATTCGTCATGAAACAAATTTGTTTTTCCAATTAATTTCAAAGAATTGTAAATATGAATAGTCAATACACATCCCTTTAATAACTGATATATATTCTTTCGGGATCACTTAGTTAGACGTGTTAGATATGTCTGATATGTGTTAAATATGTTAAATATGTTAGATATGAGAGATATGTTAGATAAATTAATTAGATCAAGGAATCTCTCTATTGAATTTCTCTGATTATATTTAGTTTTGTCAGTGCACCCATGGATGTAAAAGGTGCATTGTACCACTAATTAGCCGGGTATGTCTGAGTTGTCAGTTGTCAGCTAGGTGTGATAAACCTCCCAATAGCAATTACTAACTTTTAAATTTTGGGTCGTACACACATGTATTAAATGTCATCAAAAAGCTTATTCATTACTGAAAATAACGATATAAATTATATGATTATCACCTGATTATAGCCCGCAAACTCGCAAAGTCATGTATCTGGGAATGGTAGGCATAGCATATGATATATAAGCAGGTAAATATATATATTATATATATATATATATATATATATATATATATATATATATATATATATATATATATATAGGTATATGTTAAATATGTTGCATATGTAACATATGTTATGGGATGTTATGTATATATGTTAAATGTGTCAGATATGTTATATATTACTATGTTAAGTTGGCCAAAAACCCTAGAATAAAGAAAACGTATCTCCCTCATAAGTAAAATATCTGTGTTACATTTACGCATATATATATATATATATATATATATTATATGTTAAATGTGTTAGATATGTTACATATCTTATATCTTATCTATATTATATCTTAACAAGAGTTAGTCCCTTTAAATGTGTCAGGTATGTTACTGGTCGATATGTTATAAATTACGCGTTATATGAGACGAGAGCGGCCGACAATTTAGCATGATTTTAATTTGCTCTGGTACGAAGTTCTGCTAAGTTAAGTGGCCACCCCAGAATAAAAACCCTAGAATAAACAAATCGCATATACCGCATAAATATAATGTATGTGTATATATGTAAGTTCAGTATGCAGAAATCATCTATATAAATATATATATATGATTTTTTTATACTGAACTTATATGTTAGATTTGGACGGATAAATAATGTGACTAATGTTCATACTGCTTTGCATGCAAATAATCGTGCGACTTGTTGTAAGAAATATATACTTATAACAAGTACTGGTGTGACTAAGGTTCATACCATGCTTTAATGTTTTGTGCGACTCTGTATACATGTGTAGATGTGTGCTTTTCCGTAATATTTTGAATTTTTTTTAAATATTTTGCTTATGCTTATGCACACATTAAACATTATGTACATGGGTACCAGTCTGACTAATGTTCATACTGCTTTGCATGCAAATAATCGTGCGACTTGTTGTAAGAAATATATACTTATAACAAGTACTGGTGTGACTAAGGTTCATACCATGCTTTAATGACTAAGGTTCATACCATGCTTTAATGTTTTGTGCGACTCTGTATACATGTGTAGATGTGTGCTTTTCCGTAATATTTTGAATTTTTTTTAAATATTTTGCTTATGCTTATGCACACATCAAACATTATGTACATGGGTACCAGTCTGACTAATGTTCATACTGCTTTGCATGCAAATAATCGTGCGACTTGTTGTAAGAAATATATACTTATAACAAGTACTGGTGTGACTAAGGTTCATACCATGCTTTAATGACTAAGGTTCATACCATGCTTTAATGTTTTGTGCGACTCTGTATACATGTGTAGATGTGTGCTTTTCCGTAATATTTTGAATTTTTTTAAAATATTTTGCTTATGCTTATGCACACATTAAACATTATGTACATGGGTACCAGTCTGACTAATGTTCATACTGCTTTGCATGCAAATAATCGTGCGACTTGTTGTAAGAAATATATACTTATAACAAGTACTGGTGTGACTAAGGTTCATACCATGCTTTAATGACTAAGGTTCATACCATGCTTTAATGTTTTGTGCGACTCTGTATACATGTGTAGATGTGTGCTTTTCCGTAATATTTTGAATTTTTTTTAAATATTTTGCTTATGCTTATGCACACATTAAACATTATGTACATGGGTACCAGTCTGACTAATGTTCATACTGCTTTGCATGCAAATAATCGTGCGACTTGTTGTAAGAAATATATACTTATAACAAGTACTGGTGTGACTAAGGTTCATACCATGCTTTAATGACTAAGGTTCATACCATGCTTTAATGTTTTGTGCGACTCTGTATACATGTGTAGATGTGTGCTTTTCCGTAATATTTTGAATTTTTTTTAAATATTTTGCTTATGCTTATGCACACATTAAACATTATGTACATGGGTACCAGTCTGACTAATGTTCATACTGCTTTGCATGCAAATAATCGTGCGACTTGTTGTAAGAAATATATACTTATAACAAGTACTGGTGTGACTAAGGTTCATACCATGCTTTAATGACTAAGGTTCATACCATGCTTTAATGTTTTGTGCGACTCTGTATACATGTGTAGATGTGTGCTTTTCCGTAATATTTTGAATTTTTTTTAAATATTTTGCTTATGCTTATGCACACATCAAACATTATGTACATGGGTACCAGTCTGACTAATGTTCATACTGCTTTGCATGCAAATAATCGTGCGACTTGTTGTAAGAAATATATACTTATAACAAGTACTGGTGTGACTAAGGTTCATACCATGCTTTAATGACTAAGGTTCATACCATGCTTTAATGTTTTGTGCGACTCTGTATACATGTGTAGATGTGTGCTTTTCCGTAATATTTTGAATTTTTTAAAAATATTTTGCTTATGCTTATGCACACATTAAACATTATGTACATGGGTACCAGTCTGACTAATGTTCATACTGCTTTGCATGCAAATAATCGTGCGACTTGTTGTAAGAAATATATACTTATAACAAGTACTGGTGTGACTAAGGTTCATACCATGCTTTAATGACTAAGGTTCATACCATGCTTTAATGTTTTGTGCGACTCTGTATACATGTGTAGATGTGTGCTTTTCCGTAATATTTTGAATTTTTTAAAAATATTTTGCTTATGCTTATGCACACATTAAACATTATGTACATGGGTACCAGTCTGACTAATGTTCATACTGCTTTGCATGCAAATAATCGTGCGACTTGTTGTAAGAAATATATACTTATAACAAGTACTGGTGTGACTAAGGTTCATACCATGCTTTAATGACTAAGGTTCATACCATGCTTTAATGTTTTGTGCGACTCTGTATACATGTGTAGATGTGTGCTTTTCCGTAATATTTTGAATTTTTTTTAAATATTTTGCTTATGCTTATGCACACATTAAACATTATGTACATGGGTACCAGTCTGACTAATGTTCATACTGCTTTGCATGCAAATAATCGTGCGACTTGTTGTAAGAAATATATACTTATAACAAGTACTGGTGTGACTAAGGTTCATACCATGCTTTAATGACTAAGGTTCATACCATGCTTTAATGTTTTGTGCGACTCTGTATACATGTGTAGATGTGTGCTTTTCCGTAATATTTTGAATTTTTTTTAAATATTTTGCTTATGCTTATGCACACATCAAACATTATGTACATGGGTACCAGTCTGACTAATGTTCATACTGCTTTGCATGCAAATAATCGTGCGACTTGTTGTAAGAAATATATACTTATAACAAGTACTGGTGTGACTAAGGTTCATACCATGCTTTAATGACTAAGGTTCATACCATGCTTTAATGTTTTGTGCGACTCTGTATACATGTGTAGATGTGTGCTTTTCCGTAATATTTTGAATTTTTTTTAAATATTTTGCTTATGCTTATGCACACATTAAACATTATGTACACGGGTACCAGTCTGACTAATGTTCATACTGCTTTGCATGCAAATAATCGTGCGACTTGTTGTAAGAAATATATACTTATAACAAGTACTGGTGTGACTAATGTTCATACCATACTTTAATGTTTTGAAATGTGTACTTTTATACTATGATATAATGTTGTTGATGTTAGAAATGTGTAACATATTTTGTAGCACTTAATTATTGATTGGTCTTATTTGTGTTGTAGACTCGCTGCTGCACAGGCCTCTGGGACTCTGATTGACGCTGCCAAGAGTGAGCGCAAACTCCTGGAAACGTATAAAGTGTGTCTGCCACACACAGTTAACTCTGACCAGTTACCAGGCGTTCGAGATGCGGCTTCCACACAAATCCTACGGCAATTGCATCCTGTGCTTTTAAGTGATCATATCCCAATATATGTGACTGGTGATGGAAACTGTCTATACCGTGCCTTAGCACGGGGTCTATTTGGTGACGAAGAAAAGCATTTGCTCATCCGCCTACTCGTTGCTCTTGAAATGGCAGAAAATAGACAATACTATGATCATGTGTCGGCAAACTACATAGATCTCATCAACGATGACCGAGTGGAACACGTTTCCTATGACAATCTCATCACTAGTGTGTGTTCGCCAGGAGCCTATGCAGAGATGCTCATGATGTTCGCTGCCAGTGCCAGCCTCAATGTTGCACTGCAATCATATTGCCCACCTGCATCTACAACAGGATTGCTCTCTGGACCATTCTCCAGACAGATTTGTGGTCGTGGAGTGCGCAAGGTCGCCACCGCTGCCATGATCCTGATGTGGACACTCACATACGCTCCTACAGACTTTAAGACATTCAAACCAAACCATTTTGTGATCTTACATAGTACACGTACACACGACACTGTGAATCTATCAGACTCTATTTCCAGCTCTGTCAGTTACATAACACACACACAGCCAGACTACGATACTCAATTTCCTCCCCTACCAGTCACTTCAACGCCTGCAAAAAACGAAACAACGTTTATGCCTTCCCCTATTACATCTCCTTTGAAGTGCACATCACAAAAAAAGAGACGAATTAAAATAGCGCAGCCTGTCTGCAGCACTGCAACCGCTTCAACTCTAACAGATGATGGCCTGCGCACCAGCACTGATGACGCTGATGCCTCAATACACGAACTTAATTTATCTGCAAAGGCCAATACATCAGATAGGATTACCATGGAAAACGAATCAGCACATCCAGCAAACACAACACTAAACTCTCCCGCCAACACAGAGACTGACAACTCCACATCGATAAACACATCCCAGAACACAACTGATTTGTCAGAAGACGCACAGGGCGGGCAAAATTTGGCTGGGGGGAAGAGATTAGAAATTAGGCAAACATTATCTGTCTTGTCAAATTTAAGTGATAGCACCATCCACCAGTCAGTCCCGTTAGGTAAAAAAGAAGATGTTTTCTTTTTGGTAGATAACAGCTCTAATGTTCAACGTAGGAAACAGGGTCAAAAGAGTGAGTTTCTTGATGATTGCGGGGCATGGGTTAGCGGGGGGCCCACTACTAAAGCCATTTATATGACAGGGCAGAACAAAAAATTAACGCTTATTGTAAGTAGGGAAGGTAAATATTGTACAGAATCAATGGTGAAACGCAAAAAAGTATTTACTGTGATGGAACCCCAGCCAGATCCCAATAGTGTACTGGAGGTTTATAGAAATTACTCTAATTTAAAAGCAGACACCACCTATAAACGTAGGATCACATGGATTGCCAGCACAGATGACACTTTGTCCCAATCTTTTAATAACACCTTAGATATAGCTGTTTATGAGTATGTAGGCAAATTTCCCGGCGTCATGTCGCATGGCAACAGCAGAAATCCAAACGCACGTAGCTACAATAGAACCAAGTCATCAGTTTTAAGCGCCATAGGCAAACATGTTAAAACTTCAACTCCACGCGAAACATTTAATAAGCTTAGTGCGGCAGGGGACTCCGAAGCAAATAGACCTAGAAATTTAAAACAAGTGTCAGACAAAAAATACTATGACAAGAAAAAAGATAAATTACCACACACTCATCAAAAGAACATTGCCGATCATTTCCAACACATCAACAATATCGTTCACACTCACCCTTTAGTACGCGATGTCATTTACTCCAAAGATCATGTCCCCAGCATTATTCTATATACAGACGAACAAATTAAAGATGTAAAACGATTCTGTGCATCTGATAACACAGCTGAAACCACAGTTTTAGGTGTTGACAAAACATATAATTTATCACAGTTACATGTCACAGTCACCACTTTCAAGAACATCGCTCTACTCAGACAGTCCACAAACACACACCCTCTATTCTTAGGTCCAATTCTCATACACGGCAATTCTGACTTTTCGACTTTTTCTAGATTTTTTGAAACACTCAAACGGGAGCTCATAGACGCCCCGTCGTCTCCAATATTCGGATCAGATGAGGAACGCGCCCTAACGAAAGCAATTAAACACTCATTCCCAGACAGCCACTTATTATCATGTGTAAGACATCTAAAAAGCAACACCATAAATTATCTCACTGACAAGGTAGGGGTCACATCAGATGTTAGGCTAGAAATAACGAATTCAATTTACGGGGAAAACAGCATGGCAGGTGCCACAGATGACATAATTTTTGAAATTCGCAGAGACAGAACCTTAGCTTTAGTAGAACAACACGCGCCCACTTTCCTTACATACTTTAACACTTTCATCACACCAAAGCTCAAAGACAACATGCGCACATACAATCAACATCCCACAATAAATCCGAAATGGACTAACAACAATTCAGAATCAATGAATCACATCCTAAAATTAAACAATAACTGGCAATCCAAACCACTTGCAGACCTCATTAATCTTATTCACACAGAAATCACAACACAATACCTCGAAACAACAAGATCATTCATCAACAGCGGGACATATACATTGACAGAACAATACCTGAACTTCAAAATTCCACCCTGTGTGTGGGAAAGGAAAGATGCCACCAGCCGCAGCCGCCACATGGCAAGATTCCTGACAACAACAAAGGCTCGGCATCAAAGAGATGTCGAGTCAACTGATGGCCAACTAGTTGTCAGGGAGTCAGCGGCTGGTGGTAAGAAAATCAACCAACTTAAGAGATGTCGTAATGCAAGGACTACAACAATCAAACGAATCAAGCTACAATAAACATTTGATATCAGCACATGGACTGCTACACTACGGTGTTGAATATTTGTGTATATACTTGTACATTTTTATATATAATTTCATGAGGCCTTCACTTCGAAGTGTAAGCTATATAGACTGCTACACTTCGGTGTTATTGACATTGTATATATTTCACTATCATAACCTGACGCATATATAATCTTGGCTTTCATGATGATGATGTATTTTTATATATATGTGGTTTAATATGTCATTTGCCCACTGCATAATAAATATATCTTTGTTATCATGCTTGTGTTGTTTGTTGTTTTTTATTTTGAAATAGATACTCGACCTGTTATAGGCCTACTGTTCTACAGTTTGTGCAAATTTTCTATGTAGATTGATAATATGCCTACATTCGAATGTAGGCCCTATAGCGCTAATTGCCAAAAATAAATATAATAAATAAAGTAGGTAAATTGATAAATGACTTAATTGATAACTCATTGCCTTGTAAAGCGCCATGGGTCAAATATAAATGTGTAAAACACAATAAAACACGATGTAGGGTGTGTTAATATATTTATTTAGTTTTCAAACTCCACATATATACAAGGATCAAGGAATACTGAACAGTTAACAAAAAATAATAACGTGCTCTTTCTCCGTTTTCCAGTGTTATTCTTTACTATTCGACGTTTGTACGGAATCCTATTGATAACACATTGCATTGTATAGCGCCCATTGACTGACAGTAAAACACGATTTAAGCACGGCTAAAGCTTTATTTCGTTTTCTAATCCCACATATACAAGGATTAAGGAAGACTAAACAGGTTACAATAAATAATAACGTGCTATTATACCGTTTTCCAGTGGTATTATTTGCTATTCGCCGTTTGTACGGAATCCTACTGATAATACATTGCACTGTATAGCGCCCATTGACTGACAATAAAACACGATTTGGGCACTGTTAAAATCTTTATTTATTTTTCAAAATCCATCTATACAAGCATTAAGGTATACTACGTATGTGACAATAAATAAAAACGTGATATTATGCCGTTTTCTGGTGTTATTCTTTACTATTCGCCGTTTACATAAAGCCCCATTGTCATTGATAATACATTACACTGTATAGCGCCCATTAAGCGACAATAAAACACGATTTAAACATTGTTTAAATATTTATTTGGTTTCAAAAATTCAGATATATTAACAGTAGGGCATATTATACATGATGAAATTTTAAAAAAAGCGATACCTTGCCGTTTTCTGGTCCTTTTCGTTACTATTCGATATTTGTGTTACTATTTGTTACTATTCGCCGTTTCGGGGGACCCGACAATTGACCGAGAAATCGACGAAAAACATGCGATACTGGTTGATCACTTTTAATGTGACTTTGGGTATATGAGACTATGTCACTGTCAGACTTAGTCCAAGCTGGGGACTCTTGCGCTATGGCTATGTTATTACTATGGCATATGCTCCATCTATTCTATGTCAGACTCTGAAAACAAAGTCACGGCGGCGCTAAATCACTCAATACAATTGAATTGAGTCAGACCAGACCTACACGACATCGACAACATCATTTACTTATTGAAGTGTGCTAATTAATAACGAAAACCTACGGCAAAATATTGCTTTTTTTGCTTATAATCAGATAATGTGGTGATATTTCTTATTTTTTTGTTTTTTTTGTGCACAGGAAGTTCATCTGTGTGCGATCAATTATCTTTCAGAAACTGTAATTGTTCAATTTTATCTACCCTGTGTACAGAAATCAGCACTCAGAACAGTTTATTTAAAGGGACATGCCCAGGTCTAAAATTATCAAAAAAATTAAACAAACTTCTGCAGTTCTAGTCTATGGACATCATATGGTCATATTATTACATCATATGGTCATATTATTCGGTAGGTATGAAAAGCGAGGGAGACCTATAAAGCGAGAGAGGATCAATAAGAGGCTTTGCGACACCCGGTGTGTACCCGGTAATCACTTAGCCGCTCCCGTTCCTGCTAATACACGAACATAAAAGATGTATACATGTATCTAACGTTACCACTGGCTCATCTACACGAATCGTTAGTAATCAGCCAAAATATAAAAATAAGAGAACCTATAGGCTACTATACTATAACAATACCTTGTAGCATTTGTGTACATTACTTATGTTGAATGATTGTTGTAGGCCTATGAATGTTGTATGTCAATAAAATATATATTATATTTACGCATAATAATTGTGTGTTATTGTGTTTTTTTAATTTAACCTCTTTACTATAAAAATAACATTGTAGTTATATCATAAAATATGTATATATGATGAAAGACGATATATTTTATTTTACTAAGTGTATGTTATATGACGTATAAATACGTACGTAGGCCTATTTACTACAGGGGGCAAAATGACATAATGATAAATATTTTAATGAGTAGGCCCCATCATAGGCTAGATATCTGGGTAAAACCAAAAATTGGGGCAATTTTACATAAAATTAGTGTCCCCAGGACTTAAAAGGTCCGCATTTTGATTTAAATATAAAAATATTAAAACTAAAGGTTCAACTTCACGTTTAAGCATTATTACTTAATAATGTTTGAATTATTTGTATTTATATATATATATATATGGTTTTATAAGAGCTCTATGTCATGGAAACGTGGAAAATGGCATGTCCCCCGAGAAAAATTCCACTATTTGAAACTTCACTGTAGTATACAAATACACAATATAATTATGATAATTGCATTTCAAGGCTAGACATTGTTCACTTAAACTAATCAATGATCAAAATTCGACCTAAAATTGATATCGATATATATAATTTTGATGAATATACATGTCCCCACATTTGCACTCTACTCCGTTACCATCATTGTAGCATGCCCCATCAAGTGAATAATCATGAACTAAAATTACATCGAGTGTAGTTTGACACACTGAAGGGCCTTATACGAGTTTTTCACTTTGAAAGAATTAATATTGTTGAGTGACAAGTTATTCGAAACAGGTATTACCAAAACGATAGAAAGTATGCTTTTGTTTTTACTACTCCGTTCCTAGCATTGCGGGTCTAAAAACGAGTTGGTTTTATGCTTGCATGCCAGAACAGTTGCTATGGGGACTATTTCCACCCGTATTATATATCTTTGAATTATTGCCCATATATTTTCATTAATCCCAAGAATACTTTTAATTTTACTACTTCGTTCTACTCTACTCCGTTACCAAGAAAAGGGAACGGAGTAGTGAATTGCCAAATTTTATGGGTTTTACAGTCATAATGATTGACGATATAGTCTTTTTAAACATGAATCTTTGTCCCCATATAAATAGAGCACCCATTTATGATCGATGTTATGATAAGGGAATATACAGTTTATATCTATGTCGAGCCAAACATTTGGGAACGGAGTTGAGTATTTTTTGACTTGGTAACGGAGTTGAAGAAAGGATTTTTTGTTTTTCCTGTCAAATTTGCGCAGTTTTGAGATACGATTGTTTAGTATTATGCTTCCATAAGGATATCACGTTTAAAAATGTGATGTCAAGCTGACCAAAGTAACATCAATGTTGAAATGGTTCGGATTTGGTAACGGAGTAGTAAGTGGAATGTTGCAACTTTTTTAAAATTACGTTTATGAAGCGAAAAAATAATTTCTAGCGCATCCAGTGACTTTTTTATGCTCTATTGGGATCAGTGCACCAAACCCATCAAGTGGTTCTCCTCCTCTTTGATGGTCACCTCACTGCCATTTTTGATGCTACAAAATTACCCCAATTTTTGGCTTTACCCATCTACTGCCTACTGGCTAGTCATTCTGTAAAATGCAATAATAGGCCTATATATGTCCGTATATACATATATGTATACAGACACACATATGCGCACACGTATACATTTGAATCATTAAATAGATATGACAAGTTAAAATAATAATAATAATCACATCTTGCTTGGTCAAGAGACTCTGTGGGGACTGCTCAGTTTTGTTCGTCAAAGGTCGCATCTGACGAGAAGCAGTCCCCTGGCGAGTGCTACCGACGACGTTTAGCCACGAGTCTAGGTCCACTCACACTTTCACTTGCAACTCGACCAGCGGGCTAGACGAATGTCCCGTCCCAGCTCCGCTCAGCTCAAGCCATGAGGCTGCCGCCGCGTTCAACATACCAACATTCCATTACCATCCTGGGAGCCATCCGAGACAGTGCACAGCGAAGTTGAAGTTATAATCAATAAAGCATCAAGAACCATCATCGAGTCAATCTCAAGTTATTTATGTACCGTCGCCCAGACGGGTGTTAGAATAGGTTAGGAACATCGACCCCAGTTACTTTGTCTTATCATTGGATCGTCCTATGAGTTCCTTCGACCTAACATTGGTGACCCGACAGTGAATTGAATACGCCCTTCTGGAGTCAGCAGCTGTAGACACAAGACACGAACGTCTGATTTTTTAGTGTCACCAAGTTTCTTCGTCTTATCATTGGTGACCCCAAACGTTTGATCCTACTTGCAACAGTACTTTCACCGGGCAACACACGACGCAAAACCGCTGATTTTGAGGATAGTTTTTGGTAAAATTTAGGGGATTTTTCGAAAAAATGACACATCAGTTTTTCCAAAGGTACGTGATAATTGTAGGTATAGTCAAATATGCCAGTAAGGATTAGCTAGAAAGGTTATCCGGAGAGAGGCAGGCGCGTTTCCGCTGGAAAACAGCACAAATTTTAATAATTTTGGACGGCAGCCACTTGCGATCCATTTTTCAAGATGGCTGACACGAAGGTTCTCGCACAAAATAAAATTAGAATCTCTTCGATTCATCCCTAATCAGTCAGAATTTGAAAATATTTATCTCGTATTTATGCCACTGTAGGCGATTGGGAGGTGAATATTTTAAAAATTCATTTTAAATCGTTGTACACCATAATTAAGTGATTCGATTTTTTACGGCCCATTCAAAAAATACCACTAGGTTTCTTGACTGAAAAACTAGAGAAATACAATTTTCAAACAAAATATCGCCTCGACTCAGAGAACTTTTGATAGGCTTAGGTCCACTTAAAATTGTTCGCCTGAAATAAATGTGAATAAAAGGTCCTATTTCTTAATCGTCAAAGAGAGGCTGAATTCATTTTAGCATCAAATTGACGTCTAAAATTATATTACACATTGTGTGATAGTTTCGATTAGAAATTTAATTGTCTATTTTTCCATATTTTCGCGCTGACCTGCCCCCTGGCGGTCACCATCTGTTAGACTACGCCATGCGCCTATGTCGGCGCTTAGTTTATGATTATGCTGATGAGTTAAAGCAGGCGGCCCTATTGCACACAGCACTCGATTATCACACACTGACACATAGGCCTACATGATATATATCACGTACGCCACTCACCGCCTGCTGCTGTAATCGGTGCGGCCACCACTCACACGGTGAGGCAACAGCATGTCGCGATACATACATAGCACACAACAACCTCACCCCCGACCAACCTAAACCGACAGACACAGAGCTAAATGCGATACTGTGAACCGAAGCGAGCGATCGATTTCGATGTCACTGTGAATGATTTTCATGATGGACATGTTATAAAACAAAAAATGGGATGTTCATTATGGGAAATATTCGTCAGCGAAATTACACTATATAGTCTTTATAGACTACTGTCAGTCCAGAATTGAATAAAATAATTCCAAAATTAGGTCGAACTGCAAACTAGATAAATAATACGCACTCGGCCTATCGTCAAGAGAACGAAATTTTCTCATGATGGGCCAGTTTTAATCGTTATTTAAATAACAGGATATACGACTTGACAGTTGTGCTATCGTGACCATCTTGATGTTTCCATGTGTTTTTCGACTTATGTGGATTTTTTTTTACACAGGTCACCCTCACATCATCATCTGTACATCATTCATCTCATTAATTGACTACAACGTTTTCATCGTATTATAATGTCACTTAAAAGACCTTTTGTGCCGAAAAGTGACGTAAAATAATGATTTACTACTACTACTACTAGGTCGAATTACCTAATACTATTACCCTATAGCTTAGAATACCAATTTAGCATTTATTCTGTCATTCTATATACAGTTTGTGACCTACAATTATCACAATTGCAATGTGTTATTTATAAAATAATTTCATGCAGCAGAACGATTCATGCAGCTGCAGACAGCTTCTGAACCGAACCTACATTAGGCTACAATCATCACAATTTCAAGTCTACAGTGACTGTAGCACGTTTTCCGCATAGCAGCGACACTACTCAACTGAACTTATATTTTACTCTACTCAGCATCCCAGCAGTCCACAGCCAGACCCTAGTTTCACGAACCTACTTCAAGTGATTCCTACTTTCTTAACTTCTCAACTTCATCATATTTCAAGAACTTTTTCGCTGTGCACTGATTTTATGGATGGAGTTTAATGGATTCAACGCGGCGGCAAGCCATTGCAGCTACATTGTTGCTGGTGGCTGAGATTGTGAGAGATGAGTCACTAGATATACAACGTTCAATATTCGCATCAGTACTGTCATTTATTTACTGTCAGTACCGTACAACACAAGCGAAGATTGTGTGAACTGTAATAACAGGCATAATATAAATTTATTAAACTGTATTAAACCCGCTCAAATATGCACATTTAGCCGCATAGGCTGCAATTTGGGTGTTCTACTAAATAATAATGTCAAATATAAACTGTTTCTACGTCAAACGATTTTGACAGACTGTCAGATTCATAATTCTGCCAGGCTGGTATGGAGTGTATTGGGACAGACGGCATGCTGAATGGTGACGTCGTATGCCGCACAAGCATACAGGCATTCAGCACACAGTCCCAGCGCTCAAGCCTCAACACACAGTATATGGCACATATATATATATATATTCACAGACTTCAATAGACTACAGCCTTCATTCTAATGACATTCCAGTTTCACCGCATCAGCACCTGCTTAATTAATTTCATCAGAACTTTGGTCCAGCAGCATTTTTTATTAATATTTCCAGACATTTCAGATTTTTAGGCAGTCATTATAATAATACCTACCTGCACAGTTATCAGTAGCCTAATAGGCTTGACGAACTTTAATGAATAATTATTCGGCATGCTTTTTCATATTAACTTTAACCAGCCTAACAACCCGATATTGGTTTATTTTTTAGAACTGAATTTCAGGTTTAATGTTTTTCATGATTCAAATTTCTGCCGAATGTGTCCACCTTTTCCCCGCATGCTCGGAGACGAAGCAGACATATGCGTGTATAGCCTACTTTTAATAATATCACTGTTTAGCCACCGCAAGAGGGCGACTCTTGCTCGCATTGCGCTGGTCACGCAGCCGGTCATGTCATTCACATGACACTTCATGGGATGACGCATTCCATGTTACCCCGACACATGTTTAAACATGTCTATTGCGACACATCGCAATTACATTATCGATTTTTAAACATTTAGTAAGGCACGATTACGGTAGATATTATGCAGAAACCGTCAACCAGCGCGCCCGAACTAGGTAGGGATGCACTGCGGACACTGTCAACCAGTGCGCCCAGGTAGGCCTACCCACACATAGCGTATATTGCACCCCTGCTACGGCTGATCTGATTACTCGGTATGACGCCACTCGTGATCGCTCACATTAAAGGCTCACAAGGCCTGAGCACGATCACTAGCAGTTTTAATCCTCGATCTAACGACGATTTTGGGATACTTTGCATTATAACGCTAGCGACAAACAAAACAACCCACGAACCACGTTCGCTACAGTATTACATATACTGCCTTTTTAACGATGACGTATATAGCACTGCACCTTTAAATCGTTACTATATGTTTAGCATGTGCTGGACGAACTCTCCACACACCTGCTCGATTCGTGTTGCTAGTTCTCGCTACTCCAGCGCCAAACCGGCGGGACCAGCCACACGCATCGCACTATTTTAATTATACCACATTGTTTTAATATGTAATTTACGTAGCAATTTTGCAAAGCATTTACGTAAACAATTTTGGTAATAATTAAACTGGATAATAACTGTATTAATTAAATGTAAATAAGGTTGGACGACAAACGTCGCAGCAGCATACCTTCAGAACACTGGTGTTAAGAGGATGGGAAAGGACTTTAAAATATTTTTTATGCTGCGCACGTGATGTTTTCGCCACTCACCCACCCTGTATTTTTCGCACTCAGTTATTGTTGTAATAATGTTGTTTTTGGTGCACTGCTCGGATGGGCCCAACAAAACCTCCGCTTTACCCACAAGTTAGCTAGGTTCAACGTTTTCACTGAGCCCGCACACTAAGGCAACATTGCCGCTGACATATGAGCCACCTTTAACATTTTGTGATAATTTAGTTTTAATGGATATTCAGATATAGGCCTTATGCAGAAAAACTGTCAATAATAATTATTAAAATAACGTTCGTAAATAAGACCAGTCATAGAGGCAATTGTAAATAACGGCCTTGGTCTCAGTAAATATTATTAGGGGGCCTACGACATACATAACAGTTTGTTATGTTGCAAAAAGAATCATAGCGATAGCAAATGTGTCAAATACAAGGAGAATCCATTGATAGAGTGTGTATATGTTTTATTTAATATGTTCAGAGGGGTATTATTAAAATTTAAGTGTTGAATGTTTTCCAAAATAGTGATGACATCTGTTATTTTTATATGTGTGTCTGTATACATATATGTATATACGGACATATAAAGGCCTATGAGCGTATGCATTTTACTGAATGACTAGCCAGTAGGCAGTAGATATATGATGGGGCCTACTCATTAAACTATTTATCATTATGTCATTTTGCCAAATGTAGTAGCCTACATACGCATTTATACGTCATATAACATACACTTCGTGTTGGAAACATCTTTTCACAAATTGATGATTTGTCTGATGAGTAGGGCCTAAGGAGTGTATTTTGCTGTCTTGTGTTATCACAATCCATGATGTTGCTTATTGGAGAATGCTAGTCACCATGATTGGAATACGCCGGAAGACCATTCATTCATTTATAGCGGAATTTAAGTGTTTGACATTTAAAAATATAATTCATCTTTTAGTAGGATTGCTTATGGTAAAAAACGGCCTAGGTGTTTTTGGAGGGGTAGTAGTAGTAGTAAATCATCGCTTTATGTCACTTTTCGGCACAAAATGGTCTTTTGAGTGACATTGTAATACGATAAAAACGTTGTAGTCAATTGATGAGATGAATGATGTACAGATGATGATGTGAGGGTGGGGGTGATAGGGCATGGTGTGTTATTGAGAGCGTTTTCCTTCGCTCGCCCGATAAGGGGTTCTGGGCATGTCAAGGGGATCTACCCCCAGACATGCCCAGACTAATAAAATATTAAAAGGTCGTATCAATTCATAAGCATATCAGTGCATCAAACAATAATTCTCACATACATTGGACTGTGTTTTGGGGTAAATTTATTCTGTTTGTGATATTTAATGGCCCAATGAATAACTAACTAACGGTAGGTAAAATATAAAAACATTTGATTAATTCTTTCATGGCTCGATTATTCTTATATTATTTTTTACTCTTAGTCAAGGCATTAATTGTATTAAATGACGTAATTATAGGCCTACAGTATCGGAACAGTTGGTCCAGGGTCATACATTCCATAAAATATATAAATGTTACCAAACAAACGAGTGTTGTCGTCATGAAACAGTTAAAGAAACTGCTGCAATATGATTAACTCCGTAGCGAAATCACTTCTCCTACTACCGCTTTTATATTTAAACGTACTGATGTCGGTGTTAACAAATATGCTCCGTGTTTGAAATGTGTGACGGACGATTACAAGAATACAATGCCATTTTAGATTAGGCGCTAAAAAATCAATGTTTATAAAATGACAAATGTTCTCCTTGTGTGAAATATGTGACACACAATTAGAAAAAATAATAAATTATCACGGACACAATATGCATACCCGGTATTTGATTTTCTAATCTATATATACTAGATGTATGAATTGATTATTATATGCTTATTATTTTAATATAATAAAACAACTTTTAAAATTGTGTCTTTTATTATATCAATTTATTTGCATACATCCATACCTATCCCTGTACATATCATTTGTAGATCTACCGACGACACTTCCTGAATTATAACCCTCATGTCAATTGTACAGTTATCGAAGTTTGTTCCTCTCCGAAAGCAAAAACCCTCTCCAAACCGGAACCTGGCCAAACCGGAATAAAGTTTGTCCCCAAGGCATTCCGGTATGGACAGGTTTTACTGTACTATTTTTCAATCATATGATATATAATTACACGAAGAATCATGCATTACGTAATGAAGGAGGATTTACTTAATTTATTAGTATATGCACACTATTACACACAGATACGCATTACGTCATATCAACAGTGTGAAGATTGCCACAGCTCTTTAGTGCACACAACTTTAGTATCCTCGTAACAATTGCGTCTGACAGTAAACATGTAGAGTATAATCCTGCCTAGTTATACCAGGAATTAAATGTCAGTGCATATCCCTCTCTTAATATCCATATTACCATTTTAAAATGATAATGGCGTAGAATGTGAACGCCAACCTACAACGATCACAATCATATACATATATATTATAGAGTGTGCGATACTGATGCAGAAACGTCAGATATTTGTGTCACAAAATATGCATTTTTTGTTCCCCTTTCCAACTATCGGTATGGTAGGTCTACACGCTGGAAAACTAGAGAGAAGATAAAAAGTACTCTTCCAGATACTCTTCCTGAGGGACATAAAACCAAATGGTACCTTCTTATTTACAGAAACGTATAAGCAAGGGCAGGTCTCTTCTCAAATATTGTGAAAAATACTTCCCAAACCTAATTCATTTACAATAGCAAAATTATCGTGACAATAAAGCACATGGTCATTTTCAGAGATTTTGATGAAATGAAAAGCATTGCAATGTTTTATATAAATTATTCATATAATTCACCATTGTGATCTGCCTAGTCCATTTGAAAAAATGATAAATGGCCATTCTTGCCCTCAATTAGTGTGACGACATGATCATCAACTTTATCTTGAAGAAGCAAGTGAATTATACATCGTTACGAGGATTACCAAGGAATCAGGGCCGTCTACAAGGGGAATCAGAGGTGTTTTGAAACCCCCTTTCAAACAATTATGCATATTTTCCTATTTTTACAATGATTGACTAGTCATGATTGTTTGTATAATTATCACTCATGTTTGGAAAACAGGATAGCGATTTGTGGAGATAAAAACAACCAACTAGTTTGTGCCAAGCAGAAAATATAATTTAGATGACATGGACATATTCCAGTTAATTCCTTGTAAAACGAAGTGGATATTCATATCTTATCTTTGGCAACGACGGTGCGGGGGGGGGGGGGGGGGAGCGGTGGACCGAAATTCCCCATCAAAAACAAATGTCTCATATGGCTTATAGTGGTGCCTTCGGGGCGGTGGGGACAGGTGTGGCCCTGCGCCCCCCTGGATCCAGCCCTGAATATGCATGAAGGCATGACAGCATCTTGAAATTGTATTAGATTAATGACACGGATTTCTATCTCGGTCTGGTGGCACTAAACTAGGCCAAAAGTGTTACATGATCAGAACAAATTAAAACACATTATATATAATTTTTTTCTGCATTTCCTAATAGTACAATATCTGTAGTTTGTTGTGGGGCCTAGTGCTTTCAGGGTCACGAACGTGATGCTTACATAATTCTCGTTTGAAATTTGAGATATAATAGCTAAGCTTGTGAAAGTGATGTGAAGAGATGATCTAACACAAGGGTGATAATTTTTTATTTGAAATGGGGGATATAATAGCTAAGCTTGTGAAATTGATGCGAAGAGATGATCTGATACAAGGGTGATATGTTGAAACAAAGAGAACGATGTACCAACGGGAGAAAGATAACTTTGACACCTCCACCCCAACTGTACATAAATGTGGGACGTAAACTTTGTTTGACATGAACAGTATGGTACCTTTCATATATTGTTGGTTTTCATATAATAATATTGCCAGTAGTGAGCAGATCTGGGTGACACACGTGAAGATGTAAGCGAATTACTGAATTGAACAGAGAGTGTATTATACGTATGTGATGTTCGACAAGTCACATACGTGATTCTTCTCAGTATGTTGACATGATTATATGCGTCAGTATCAGAGCTATACTCTCGAGAAGTGACTGAAAAATTAATGTTAATAATCACATATGTTGCTAGCAGACAAAGATCACGTACACGACTCTTTTGTTATATAAAAAATCACATACGTTTTTGACCTTTCTGGACTTAACCTTTCATAAAAGCAACAATTATCGCTAACGCCTGATAAAAAAATGACCTGTCATTAGTATTTATGACCTTGAACCGAGATATTTACTCTGTACGCACCACCTTTGACGTATCATGGAGTACTTGAACAAAAAATAGACGTACGTTTTTTTGCTAATGTACATGATTTGTTGATACCCACAACTTACCACCTACACATCTCACACGTGGCAGCACATTTTGATTTCGACAGCAAGGCTGCTTCAAAGACCCATTCGCCAAGTAACTTTTGCACTCCCTTGCATAGCAATTGACTCATGTATGAAATAGTGATGTGTGGTTAAAGATCATGGTAACGTACGTGATGCTGAAAATGGTTTGCATCCCTTCAGAAACAAATGATTATTGACAAGTCAAGGCTTATATAATACAGATGGCCTTTCGAAATAAAACTTGAAACTTCAGAGTACAAGTTTTTATATCTGTTATCTCATTTCAGAGAAATTACACAGAATGATGAGTACTTTCTTGGGAGATGAAACATATTTGACTGAAGGTCACGTACGCTACCTTTGTTTTGAGAACGCATAAAAACTATGTAAAAAACAGTAAATTACCCCCCTTGTAGTCCTAAATTAATTTCTGATCATTATTGCACATAATTTAATGAAAAACAGCTAAGTATGCGGTGAACAGAGACCTCTCAAAAATGTGATGTCTGGCGATGTTACGTTTGACATAGGAAAAAACGCACTTGTCATGGACATAATTTAACAACAAAGTCACAAAGAATATATGACATTTTTTATGAAAATTACTCTCGATAGTGTCTCCTACCCACCAAATATTACGGTGGTGAAATAAATATAAATATCGATAAAATGTGTTTAAACACGACAACCCTCAGAATCAGCCACTGGCCTAGTTTAGTCTGACTAGACCCATATACATACACAAGGGAAGGATATTTGAGAAAGCATTTGTCAAACATTAATTATTATTTAAAACATGATAGAAATATTAATACAATGCATACCAATATAAGTTTTCGCAGTATGCATACGTGAATGTTAATTGAATGTTAAAAATGTGAGAGGTAAAAATTCACAAAAAATCATGTTTGAATGTTTAAATTGTGTTTTTCAAGACAGTGTGAAGAATAAGTGTGCTAAATTCAGACTGTTATGTGTTAATGTATATTACATATAGAGAGGGGCGCGGCACAATGGTTAGACCGTAGCGCTTTTCAATATTAATTAACCACTGCCTGCCGGGCAAGTTCAGGGCGTGCAGGATTTTCAAATAAATATATTGTTTCTCCCCTCTTAACGCTGGGACCTTGTAGTATCAATGTTGTGTCCTGGAGCGATATGTACTTTACCCTCACGTTCTCCACTTCACATAGGTGTAAATGAGTATCTAGTGTGACAGAGACGACATTTGTTGTACGACAAGTTACCAGCGCCATGTGGCTGCAGTGCTGCATGCTCACAGGGGGATAGGGTTGGAAATGGCACATTGACCAACAGGTCTAATGACAAGGGATAATATGATGCAAGGCGCCATGAGCAGCCCTAGGCTGTATATGTAAATACACACACATTACTTATTATATGTGTTGTCTTACAAGATGGCAATTGCGGCCATTGTGGATTTATGATCAAATACTACATCTACTTCAGAATAAGAAAATGTTGTCTAAAGAAGTTTCTCATGCGAGATATATTTCGAAAAGTGGTTTTACACACCTTTTTCTGTCAAAAAGAAAATATATATTTCAAGATGGCGGTGGCGACCATCTTGGATTTATGTATGAACAAGACCTCAAAGTTAAGAAGAATGTTAGGAATGACTTCTAATACAAAATTTACAGAGACAAGTGATATTACACACTGTTCTCTGACGAGAATATATATTTTTCTGACAAATAGTTAAAAAGTTTCGACCATACTGGTATTTGATGCTGATAAAAACAAAAACGTCGCCAAAAGGGCAATTTTGACAAAAGAAAATTTAGAAACATATCATTTTGCAAATAAGAGACTCCAATCATGACTCCAGAATATGTGGTCAAATTGCTATTACCCCTGAGAAAATACCTTTCACCATAAGAGATCCTACCATTTAGTAATTTAAATGTTTTGAATATTGGTTCAGTATGTGCATTGTACTTGCTTAAAGTAATTGACCTGCCAGTTTTTATCTGAATTTCCTTTATCTTATCTGAATTAAAACCCCATGTAAGAATCCCATACTTCAAATGTGGTTTTATTAGAGTGTTGTAGATAGTCAGTAGTACATTCTGTGGTATATATTTTCAAATCTATTCATGATGCCTACGTACTGTTCTAGAAATTTTGTTTGCAATTATATTTATGTGTTCTTATCGTATGTTAGGCAAGGGGATACCAATGTCGATCTGGGGAAATGGTCAGTTGCCATGCCGTCGAACTACCCTCACCAAACTCCGCCGACTATCATTCAATCTACCGTTTTGTCGACGGTAAGTAAATACCTTCCTTGACTCCTTCTTTCCTATATTCTCTCTTTATTATTAGTGTAGACATAATGCTGTGCGCACAACCAAATGGAACGTGACCTAACGCCATGCGGCTTGGGCTTTGTGGTCTAGACGGAACGTCCGTCTAGCTCGGTGCCTGTAGTGGAAGTGATGTGCGATCGGTTGGCGGCAAAGCTGGTTAAAGTGAGGCCGCCCAGGCGACGACTACTCGTCAGCATTCATGAACCCGAGCGGTCCGGAAGCAGGTTAGGACGCTAATCTCACATTACCCCCAGGTTGAGTGACAACGTATGAACACAAACTAACTTGTGGGTAAAGCGTCGGCTCGTCGTTCCATTTGGAAGGTGCACAAAATTAATATAAATTAACCAAACAGTTGAACTATCAGGGTGTGAAAATACAGCGTGGGTGGGTGGCGAGCATCACGGGTGCAGCATAATGATTTAAAATGCATTTTTTACACTATTGTTCCTATCCTCTTAACACCATTGTTTCTATTCTCTTAACACCATTGTTCCTTGGTCCTAGATATAGAGACGAAATTCCCAAATTTCTTATTTTTGACATGGTTGTCAATAATTAGAAATCAAGAATTTCGTCTCTATATCTAGCCTAACTGGTGAATGGGCAGCACAAAAATTAAAAAACTTTTGCAGTTCAAGTCATCGACATGTTTACATCATATGGTCATATTAAGAAGCCAAGATAAAATCACCGATTTTTTGATGATTTTAGACCTGGCCATATCCCTTTAATTTTGCCAGGCCTTGCAAATTTATATCTACAAATTATGATTATTGCGATACGAGCAGTTGGTCCCGCCGTAGATGTCGTTAGGCACATCTACGGCGTGGACCATCTGCACGAATCGAGCTGGAGTATGGATTTTTCGTCCAACTCTTGTGTGTTTCACGGAATTATCCGATATGATTTTGTCGCTATCGGCGATGCTCGAGTTATTTCTAGCATCTGTTCGTTTTGGCGTGTCGTTTGTATCGAGGGTTTTACCCAGTAAGTGTAAGGGTACATGTGAATACATTCGCAAAACGCTGTCGCTCCTGTTAGTGCGAGAAACGGTGGGGGTTCCCGAATGCGGTGCTATATAAGGTGTGAGTTGTCTAGGCAAATTTACTCTATGGGCTTGATGCTGTGGATTGATAGCCACTCTTACTAATTTTAGTCGCTGCGGACTGTGTCTGTGTACTCGTTCTTCTGAGTGAGGGTGCTACTAGATCTTATTCGGTCCTTTCGGGTCCCGCAAACGATCTCTGTACGAAGTCTGTACGTGCGTCGTCGGTTTACTTCTGTGTAAATTCACCCGGTAATCTGAATGTCGTGCCGTAAATCATTTCGGCAGCTGACCTGCCCAATAACTCTTTAACAGCGGAACAAACGCCTAGTAATACTGCGGGTAATGTCGTCGTCCATGGGTTTGGTGACTTGTGCGCCATAATGGCTGCTTTAAGCTGACGGTGTAAACGTGCGACCATGCCGTTCGACTGAGGGTGGTAGCTCTTTGTACGGTTTCTGACTATCCCGGAATGGTTGCACAAATTATCCCATAATTTTGATTCGAGCTGGGCGCCTCTATCCATGGTGATAGTGGCAGGGGTTCCGAAACGTGCTATTCAACCACTGAAGAAGGCATCGGCGACCGTTTCGCCTCGAATATCTACTAACGGTATGGCTTCTGGCAAACATGTTAATCGATCGACACAAGTCAGTAGATATTTAAAACCGTCGGAGTACAGTAGGGGTCCGACTATATAAATATGTACGTGATCAAATTGCTCGGTTGGTTCGGAGAACTTGCCGAAAACCGACTTATTATGACGAGATATCTTGGCGTCTGGCAACCTTTACAAGAACGGCACCATTTAGCAGTGTCTATATTCATGCCGTGCCAAACAAATCTTGTATTGATCAGTGGCATTGCAGCCCTATGCGATGGATGACCTAATCTGTGTAAACTTGTGAAAACAGTTTTCCGAAATTTTGCTGTAATGTACAGTCGAGTGTGTCCTGTTGAATGGCGCAACCGTGTAAATTCTGTGTCTAAAGCCTGATCTTCGCTCAATTCTTTGTAATTAATTACTGAAGCACTGCCTATGGCTGACACGGATGGTCGCGGCAGAGCATCGGCAACAAAATTTGTTTCTCCTTTCACATATCTGATAGCTGTTGTGAACTCGGCTATAAAGGCCAAATGCCTGGTTTGGCGCAGTGCTGGCGTGTGGTGACCGATGTCATTACATAGGTTAAAGGTAGAAAAATAAGGCCTTCTAAATTATGTCTGAAGTGTCTGTTCGTGGCGTAGACTGCTAGAAGCTCGCGTTCAAAAGCGTTGTAACGTGTCTCTGCAGGAGATAACATTTTGCTAATAGTTGTTGACGCACTGTTGTAAAACGCCACCTACGGCGAAATCACTAGCGTCACACGTGATATTCAATTGAGCTGAGGGGTCTGGGTGTACCAGGAGGTTTGCGTTAGCAAGTATTTGCTTAGACTCTATGAACGCTAAGTCTGCGCCCTCATTCCAAATCAAATCGAAATTTGACTTAGGTGACAATCTTTTATGTCCTTCATTAGCTTCGGTCAGTAAATTGTTTAACGGCGTCTATAGTAGTAATTTACCATTCCGAGATATCTTCACAATGCACGTTGCTTTTCAGGGCCTGACGAAATTTACTATTGCGTCTACGGCATTGGGTAACGGTTAAATGCCCTCTGAGCAAACGTGGTGACCTAAAAAACTTATTTCGGTAGTACCGAACTGACATTTCTCCGGGCCAATGATAATTCTGTATTCAGCTGAACGAGTAAAAAGTATTTGTAAGTGTTTCTTATGTGTTTTGTGATCGACACTCATCTCGAGCAAATCGTCTAGATAGACAAAAACCAAATCTAGTCCACGTGTGACATGGTCGATAAACCATTGAAATGTCTGACCTGAATTTCTTAAACCGAAGGGTGTTCTAGTGAAATTGGAAAGGCCAAAAGGCGTCGTGACTGCTGTCTTATGAATGTCGGCTGGTTCGACCGGAATTTGGTAATATGCCCGGACTAAATCTATTTTCGAGAAAACACTGCCTCCGGCGAGGTGCTGGGTAACGTCTTGGATATGCGGTATCGGGTACCTATCTGGTACTGTTTGACCATTCGAACTTTGGTAGTCGCCACATGGTTCTCCATTTTTCTTGGGGACCATATGTAATGCAGATGACCATTCGCTGTCACTTGGTTCAATGACGCCGAGTTTATCATCGCGTCGAATTATCTTTTAGCTGTAACTAATTTGTCGGGAGCGAGTCATCTAGGGCGTGCAAAAACAGGGTGCCCTTTCGTATCTCATGGGTGATGCCGTGTTTCACTGTCTCGCTCTTTGTATTTCACTGTCTCGCAATTCTGTGTATTCGTTTCGAATAGTATCGATTCTATTTAGTGATAAAGGTTTTATGGATGATAGGGTAGCTGGTATAGCTAAACTGGTTCTCATATCTCTCAGACAGTGGCCTTTTAAATCAACCAGTAAGCTGTAGTGTATAAGAAAATCTGCTCCTATAATGGGCTGTTTAATGTCTGCAATTATGAATGTCCAAGCGTATTTTTGATTGAGACCAACGTCAACTATACGTTTACTAGTAGGCCCTATCACCGAATGTTTGATGATAATAGCAGACAGGTGCATTGACTGTGTCGATCGGTTGAACAGCACTATTCTGCTGTGTATTCGGCAGTGGGACGTTAGGACGGCTAGCTTGCTCAACGTTTGTGAAAAAACCTCGTCTGTTATCATTTTGAATATCAGGTATAAATGATTTTGCCTGTGCGTTAGGTACAAACGGTGTCTTGGAGTCACGATTTTCAGATGTTTGTTTGTGTCAGTAGTTCTTCTTCTTTGCCGCTGTGGCTGTCTCTAATTTCTTGAGCCTGCGAGACAGGTCTTCCAGCAGTGCAACTAACTTCGCACTTTTGCTTACTTGGATTTCAGCGACCCCCTGTTTTAAGTTCCTCTACGTCATGTCTGAAGCCAAGGCGCAGTCGGCCAACACGGCCAAACTTTCCAGTGACGCACTGTCTGGTTGAGTAGCTAAATGAGATCGTATTGATACAGGCATCTGCCGAATGAAGGCCTGACAAATGACTGCCTTTCCTACTACTGTCGTAGTGCCAAATCCAGCCGTCTTCTAAAGCCGTCTGAGGAATCGAGACGGTATATCTGATCCCATCTTCTCACCCGAGTTCACCTTATTCACTCGTTCCGGAGTAGTCAAACCTCTACGTTCAATCAAAATGCCCTTCAGATTCTCATATTTATGTGTCAGGAAAGGCTGAAGCAACACGTCTCTGACGTCAGACGCTAACTCGCCAGAAAGCGCAGCACAGGTTAATCTGTATCTCTCGTCGTCGTCTGTGATCTGATGCAAATCGAATTGTGTTTCAATTTGGTTGAACCACAACTCCACGTGAGTGGGGTAGAATGTCGCTATTCTAAATTTTAGGAGGTTGGTTAATCATCATTGTGTCCATCAGTGAATTGGAGATGGGCTCCTGGAGGATTCGCTCCTTGAAAAATCTCACCGACGTCTATTACGAGCGATCCTTGAAAAGTCTGTTATAAGTCTTTTAAACTCTGCGTCTGATTCTTTCAACACTGACGCATTTTCGTCGCATAAAAGAAAATAAAAGTCTTTAGGACGAGCCCTTTTTCTTTCGAGGGGTGTTGACACAGAACCTTTACTGTCGGCGCTTGTAGCCATTTTGAAATATTTGTATTGAAATTATTTAAAAAGTAAAACGTTGGAGTTTGCTGGCATATTGGCTACTGTGCATTACTCAAACGGGTGTTGAAATGGTATGCATTTTAACCATACCAACTATTTCGGCCGTCACGTTCCATTTGAAGAATTGTGTGCACAGCAGATTGTTTGAGAGAAGAATTTGATGTGAGATGACTCACAGTATGTAGTTAGAAGAATGACCCACGTTGAGGTTACAGGTTACAGGGTTTGCTGAAATGTCTGAAAAATCTGTGCGGAAATTGTGCGTTGTAGGGGTCATGCTATTTTGTTTAACATTTCGTTTACAAATACATTGAAATTGTGAGGATTGTAGGTCATAAAATGTCATATACAGATGCCAGAATAATTGCTAAAAGACTATTCTAAGCTATGAGTTTGTAGTGTTTGGTGATTCGACCTGTGTGGAATTTTTTTCCACAGAAGTCGAAGAACCACAGAAATATCAAAATAATCACAATAGCACAACTGTCAAGTCGCATATGTCAGAGTAACTATATAACAATTAAATTCTTCCTATCATGAGAAAATTTCGTTCTCGTGACGATTGGCTAAATGTGACAGTATATTCATCTACAGTTCGACCTAATTTTAAAAATTATTTGTTGTAATTCTGACTGACAGTAGTCTATAAAGACTGCATAGTAACTATTTCATTGAATAATATTTCTCACAATGAACATCATTTTTTTTATAAAACGTTCACTATGAGAATCATTAGTTGTGACGTCAAAATAGGTCGCTCGCTTCGATATGTGTCGACGTCTAAAGATTAGTGCCCATCGGTTGTGTGTGTGTGACTGTTCGGCGTGCCGCATCAGCTCATGACTCATTAACATATATCGCTGGTTGTCGTCCCTCTGGCGGCTACCAGTGGTGAGCGCATGTCATATGTGAACTTTGACCCGACAGAAAATTTTCGTACAAAATCAATTACACGATGTGTGATGTAATGTGTGATTTCTAAAAGCACATAATAAAAAAAATTCAGTCTCGCTTTCACGACTGAAAATTTTTTTTTTAATTTTTCTAAAATGTCTAGACTACATTTCCAGACAGGGTTGCCGGCCGAGTTGGCCTTGACACGTGAGCCGAATGTGCCGTACTCTCCATCGAAACAAGATGGTGACTTAATTTATGCTAATATATAATGAGCTGAGCTCATGGGGTGATGCTCGCCTTGCATGCCGGTATATTGGAGGGTACACGAGTAGCCAAGGCGGCTAGAGCAAGGGCTGCCAAAATAGGGGCTCTTACCAAGACATAGTAAAACAAAACTACTTCCACTGAAATAAAAATATGGTTATAATTAAAAAATGTTGACCTACAGTCCTGGCAGTATATATTTATGGGTCACATAGGGCCGTTTATTAACATGTATAACAGGCGAACAGTTTTAGATGGCTCTAACTCTATTAAAAGTTCAATGGGTCGAGGCGAAATTTTCAGTTCAAAATTTATGATTGTAACGTTTAGACTAGAAAAAAATTCTGATATTTCTTGAATTGGCCGGAGGTGTGTGGAAATCGAATCACCCAATTATGGTGTTTAGCGATTGCAAATGAATTTAAAAATAGTTCCCTCCTAGTCGCCTAAACTGGTGTAAATAGGAAGACTTTTTTTCAAAATTCTTGGTATTTAGGGTTGGACCAGTCAGAATAATTTTATTGCGCAATCCATCGTGTCAGCCATCCTTTAAAAGATTGAAAGCACATGGTTTTAGCCAGATTCAATGAAATTTTCGCTGTTTTCTGCAAAAACACGTGCACCTCTCTTTAGATAACCTTTCTTACTAAACCTACTGGCATTTATTTTACAATGACCTACAATCGTCACATACCTGATAAAAAATGATGTGTCATTTTTTACAAATTCTCCTAATATTAAAATACTATCCTTCTGTTAGACTCCAAATCATCGTTGGGTACCAATATTGTATGTTAGGCGAGGGGATACCAATGTCGATCTGGGGAAATGATCAGTTGCCACGCCGGCGAACTACCCTCAACAAATTCCGATTACTATCATTCAATCTACTGTTTTGTCGATGGTAAGTAAATAACTTCCTTGACTCCTTCTTTCTTTTATTCTCTCTTTATAGTGGGGCGGATATGTAACAAAAAGTGCCTTGTGCGTGCACATCCGGATAAAAGCATGACAATTTGTAGCATTGGGCTCTGAACAATGCTGAATTCAAAACTGCCAGGAACCACAAAATCTCTCCATTTTTTCCCGCCAAAAAGTTGAAAATTCAAAATGGCCGCCATGAAATACATTTTCCTTTCTAGAATAACCAAAAATGTTCCGATTTCTATGACATTGGTGACAAAACATATGTTTTTCAGGTCAAGGAAACCAATAAGCAGCTTAATAAACATATTTAGATAATATTTCCACACAAAAAAGTAAACTAACGTGTAAAAAACATAAAATATTCGAGTTGCGATAGCAAATGAGCGATTTTATTTGAGAGGTAATAAAAGAAATAATAAGGGCTGTCATATTATATAATATAGAAACATATTTTTAAACAGCAAGACAACATGGTGAGGGCAATTTCAGCAATCACACAGTTGCTGGTATTTAATGTTGTTAAGCGAGGTAGACAAGATGCTGTTATCAGTAAGACACGATGGTGAACGTGATGAAGCACCCTTCTCACTTTATCTTGGCCTACTGTTACATAGCAAAACACGACAGCGTGAGCTTATTGACAATCTGCTTGATAATTTTCTATCAGTATAGATGTAAACTGACATTGACAATATCGCTCATAATCCTTCTTCCTCGAGTCGCGATTCCGTCCACGGTACTGCTATATTTATGACACAGCACACTACTATAAAAACGCAGGTGATGTAAGAATACACATTGAAGCTGCACAGAATAGATCCCAACCGTAAGAGAAATCCCTTAAATCCTTACCAAAACCATACACTGATGCACCCTCCGTTTCTCTTGCTAACAATACAACTCCAACAAACACTGAATCCGTAATACCCATTTCTGTAGATTCAGAAATCAATGAAACTTCATGGCTTGAAAAAATTACAATGTTCAGCTTTTTCTGACGAGAGTCAAACTGAATGTGAAAACATATAATGGTCAGCTCACTATGCCAACCCCCATGAGTATCTACTCAAGCCACCTGCTATCATAACTCTCCTTCCATTATTTTGTGATGGTGTACATTCACCTGCTATGATCAAACATGGCATGAACCTCATAAGACAAATCACACTTCAAGTCGATCCTAAGCTAATACCAGCTCTTACTATTGACCAGCCACTATATGCTATAGCGAAAAGAATCCAGTGAAAATGGCCGGATGAGTATGGGAGAAAATGTTATGTTATTCTGATGGTAGGTCTCCATATGGAGATGGCCATGCTAAAACAATTGGTAGCTGGCTAGATGGAAGTGGTTGGAGCTATGTGATGACTTCGGTCAATGTGACAATAGAAGGACGCGCAGCCGGTCTTTTGAAAGGTGCACTGTACACACATCATGTGTCAGCGGGTACATCAAGTGACCCCATCAGCACTGTATATTCTTTTTCAAAAGTCATATGCAGAGTATGAACTCCACACTCCTTATGATGTGCAGATGAGAAATGGTCAAAGTATATGGGGTCATAGCATCCTCAGTTTGATTACTGGCACAGAGTTTTGGATTTAGAGCTTCTCTTCCTCCAGTTCTTAAGATCTCAGCGCGAACAAAAATACATTTCTTACAGTCAGTCTCTTACCAAAATCATTCCATGGATGTTCGCACTCGACCATTATCATTACGCTCGCTGGTTCACAGTTCATGTCAACGATCTTATCTCCTTGAAAAACAACAGTCCTTTAACACATGCAGAATTCCTCACAGGGAGTTTTGTGACACAGATAAGTAGGCGCAAATTCTCATCTTTGGCTCATGACCACGAGCAGCTTAATGCAATTGTGAAAGGTGATGGTGGCATCATAGGCATAACAGAAAATGAAGCTGCTCTTACTCGGTGGGCTGTTAGCGGTCCTAAAACTGCTAGCTTCTAATGGAATATGTTGAGAATCATTCATTGAAAAGGAAGGCCACAGATAACCACCATGAGCAAATACCAAGTGTGCAAAATACTTTCATTACTCATGTAAAGAATGTGACTCATTTACTGATACCAGCTCTGATTTTTTTGCACTTGATTCTAAACTAATAATGTCTAACAGTGTGGTGGATGCGATAAAGTCCACTGAGGATTTTGGTAAAGCACAATACCATACATTTCTTAAAGAACAATACAACAATACCATTGACTTTAATGACACCATATCAAAAACAGTATGTCTCTGTTATGTTCTGATACACAAAAGAAAACTGCAAAGCACACTTCCAATCTCCCCAATTTGAATGATGACATTTCAGGCGAACAGTTTTAGATGGCTCTAACTCTATTGAAAGTTCTCTGGGTCGAGGCGAAATTTTCAGTTCAAAATTTATGATTGTAACGTTTAGACAAGAAAAAAATTCTGATATTTCTTGAATTGGCCGGAGGTGTGTGGAAATCGAATCACCCAATTATGGTGTTTAGCGATTGCAAATGAATTTAAAAATAGTTCCCTCCTAGTCGCCTAAACTGGTGTAAATAGGAAGACTTTTTTTCAAAATTCTTGGTATTTAGGGTTGGACCAGTCAGAATAATTTTATTGCGCAATCCATCGTGTCAGCCATCCTTTAAAAGAAAATAATGCTTGGCCACTATCATTAGCATCAAATGGTTTCAAGCATCAAACAAAAAAAATCTGACCTGACAGAATGTTTGGAATCGTTAGCACCACAGCCAGATAATATTCCAGACGTCATGTTGGTATTATTTATATTGCCGCCCTTGTGCAGATACTTGACCCAAAAAAATCGCATCATCCAGTAAAACTTTCCTCGACTACTTACCAATTGTGTTTTTACCATGTATAGTCTGGATAGCCTAAAGACACAAACACGAGATAATCATGGATATAGTAGTCTCCTCTGGGTAGAGAGCAACACTGAAGTTCCTGCCAATTAGAATAGCTTTCTTCGATGTGGAGAAAATAAAATCAATCTCTTTCAGTATCTATTATTGCCAACGCTCTGCAAGAGTTCCATCCATGGCCAGAAAGCTTTGTCTGCTCTCTCCATGTCTGGCACGTCTCCCCTTGCGTCCACCCAAGAAAAAGCTGACACGAGGCTTCTGTTTCATGCTTCCCATGCGTACCATAGTGGCTTTAAGAAGCTAATAATACATGCAACAGATACTGATGTAATGGTTATTGCTAAGCGTACTTCATGCGTGTGAAATATGGATGACAGCATTTGGTCATAGAACACAGAAGCGATATATCCCATGTTCTCTCATTTTAAAGTGTTAAGATCTGATTTAGCCTGGGGATTACTACTACTGCGTGGGTTTTCTGGGTGCGATACTGTTTCCGCCTTTCGTGTAATTGGCAAGAAAACGGCTTGGACTATTTGGCGCAGTAGGCTATGCCTCATCTGATTCCATTATTTGCCAGACTGTCACGTGCACCATGCGAGGTGTCCTCTGCTGACATGCAAATAGAAAGATGTGCACAGTTGTTCTATCGTACCATCAAACATCTGCTCTTAATCAAGTTAATGAAGCTAGACTTCATTTGCTCACTCAAAACAGGAAGATGGATTATATTCCACCGACATTCCATGCCTTCGAACAACACCTGAAGAGGACTGTTTATCATGGCCATATTTGGTGACAGTGTTTTGTTGCTAACCCTGAACTTCCATAGTCAAGTTTGTGAAACAAGGCAACTAATGACAATACGTGGACTCCATGCTGGTATACCCTTCCAGAGCTGAGGCAGGTCAAGCTTGCCAAGACCTGTTGAAATGTGGGTGTAAAATGCATGTTCCAAGAGATGCAGGTGTCTGAAAATGAAATGAATCGGGCTTTAGGCCACCTTTGTGCACATATAGGCTAAACTGGGCCAGGAGAACCTCCTGAGGATGGTGAGATGATTGAGATGACACTGTCCTCCAGACACAGGATTCGAAATTCGAGCCCTGGAGGTCTGAGGCCGAGCACGCTACCTCTCGGTCACGGAGACTCCCCACAATACTAACTTTCACACGTGGATGGGGAAGAAACAATTTCTTTCAAACCGCCGAGACCGGGAACCGAACCCCGGACTCTGGCGTGAAAGGCAGCGGTGCTAACCACTACCCTAGGGCCCCCGCCCTGCAGGTGTGTGAAAGCAAACCCACAATGCACAAACATGTGCTACGGTTCGGGACAGTGTACCAGAGATTAGATGATCAAACTTGCATCACAGCATTTGTGGCCTATATATGGTGTTATGTGTGGATTTACTATAGTTACACAAAAGTAATGGTGGTATTCATATTTAGTCATTCACAACACTGGTGTAGGAACTTATACATCTGTATTTCACATCAATTGTGATGGTTCTTTCACTTTATAATTCACAATAGTGGCTATTTTCTGTATATTTCGTTAAAAAATAAGAAACACCAGATAAATAATATCTCATAGACAGCTCCCGCCTTACACAGCACACTAGAGAGCTAGTGGTACTGGTACGACGTATTGATATTTTCGTTTGCACATAGTTACATATGTTGGTATAATAGAAAGTGGTCTGTTTATGTCATTATCTGATTACGTCACCAATATATTTTCCATCGCTGGATGTTTGAATCCGATTTTTCCTGTTTTATATCATTTTTTCTATTTTTTTATGTTAAGGCTCATCTGAAAATGTTTAATACATAGTTTATTGAATTCCTTGACCTCATAAACATGGGCTTAGACACCAAGATCATGAAAATCCGAACATTTTTGGCTATTCTACAGCCAAAAATGTGTTTTACGGCAGCCATTTTGAAATTTCCACTTTTTGGCGGAAACAGTGGAGTGACTTCGTGGTTCCCGCTATTTTTGTATCGAATGTGGTCAGGTCTACCATCCTGCCAATTGTTATGCTTTTATCCGGAAGTGCACGCCTCATTCACATATCCACCCCACTATTATTATTAGCCTAGACATAATGCTGTGCACACAACCAAATGGAACGCAACGACCTCACGCCATGCGGCTTAGGCTCCGCGGTCTAGACGAAACCAACGTCTAGCTCGGTGCCTGTAGTGAAAGTAATGCGTTCAAGCTCTTCATTAATGTTGTCACTTGCACTGTTTTCCCCATGGCTGTAAAAAGTACTCATCAATGTTGTGTCGTCAGCATAAACAATTAATTTAAATGTGTCACATGCATTTTATATGTCATTTGTATATTTGATAAATAACAAAGGGCCTAGGATTGAACCTTCAGGACACCGGTGGTTATGTTTGCCAGGGAGGATATAACACCATTGAATTCTACGAATTGCTCACGTTCAGAGTCTTCGACTCAAACAATCACTTAATCTTATATGGTGCCTGAATTCTCAGCGACCGAGCCCAGAGGCGCACAAATCCCTAGCATAATTATATGTCACATAGCTACTGCTAAGGTCATTTCCCCTGCGCTCACCAGTGCTCACAGTCCATCAAAATAGTAAATTTCACATACTATACTGGAATTCTATTCTTTCTTCTAAAATTGTCAATGATACAACTTTCCTGCATGTGAACCATAGCAAACTGTCATAAAAATCAGTGATTTCGACCCTACAGCCAGGTCATAGATTAATTATGCTGTCACAACGTAACCCGGGTCAATCCGTATGGTGTCGTCACGACTCAACTTGATTTACCACGCTAACCCAGGTCAGCGCATGGTGGATCATCCCACAAATAATACTTGGACCAAGTGGTATATCTTAAACTGCAGACGTTTTTTGATTTATTCTATTATTTTTCCATAATTCAACGTCAATTTCAAGATCAAATATGTTTTTTGAAAAATAATCCATTGTTATTCCGCCAGGTCGATAGTCCAGCAGGTATAAAGTCCGACAGGTCGTTAGTCTGACAGGTCGATAGTCTATACTTAAAGGCCAATATCTGTTATTCTTGTGATAATAAAGGTTTTTGAATGAATTGTACATAATCACCTGTCTTTCCATTTGAATGAAACTAAATTATTATATGAATACCAATCAAGCATTAGGAGTAAATTTTCCATTGAGACGGTATACATTGGTGTTACAGAAAATATTATCAATGGTTTTGATAACTAGTTTTGAGAACTAGTCGGAGCTGTAATGTTAGATCTAAAAAACATTTGAAACATTGGACTCGGAAATCCTTACAAAAAAATACAGTGGTTTAGACAACATGCCGCCCCCCTGTCAGTTAGAACATTTTTTACGGACAGGAAGCAGACTGTCCTGTGAAGACAGTAGGCTCTGCTGTTGTATATGTGCCAGTAGGATATGAGGACGACGTATATGCGCCAGTAGGCTATGATGTTGTATATGTGCCAGTAAGCTATGATGTTGTATATGTGCCAGTAGGCTATGCTGTATATATGCCAGTAGGCTATGATGATGTATATGTGCAGTAGGCCATGATGTATCTGTATCAGTAGGCTATGATGTTGTATATGTGCCAGTAGGCTATGATGCTGCTTGTGTGCCAGTAGGCTATGATGCTGTATGCCAGTAGGCTATGATGCTGTATATGTGCCAGTAGGCTATGATGCTGTATATGTGCCAGTAGGCTATGATGTTGTATATGTGCCAGTAGGCTATGATGCTGTATATGTGCCAGTAGGCTATGATGTTGTATATGTGCCAGTAGGCTATGATATTGTATATGTGCCAGTAGGCTATGATGTTGTATATGTGCCAGTAGGCTATGATGTTGTATATGTGCCAGTAGGTTATGATGTTGTATATGTGCCAGTAGGCTATGATGCTATATATGTGCCAGTAGGCTATGATGCTGTATATGTGCCAGTAGGCTATGATGTTGTAAATGTGCCAGTAGGCTATGATGTTGTATATGTGCCAGTAGGTTATGATGTTGTATATGTGCCAGTAGGCAATGATGTTGTATATGTGCCAGTAGGTTATGATGTTGTATATGTGCCAGTAGGTTATGATGTTGTATATGTGTCAGTAGGTTATGATGTTGTATATGTGCCAGTAGGCTATGATGTTGTATATATGTGCCAGTAGGCTATGATGTTGTATATGTGCCAGTAGGCTATGATGCTGTATATGTGCCAGTAGGCTATGATGCTATATATGTGCCAGTAGGCTATGATGCTGTATATGTGCCAGTAGGCTATGATGTTGTAAATGTGCCAGTAGGCTATGATGTTGTATATGTGCCAGTAGGCTATGATGTTGTATATGTGCCAGTAGGCTATGATGCTGTATATGTGCCAGTAGGCTATGATGCTGTATATGTGCCAGTAGGCTATGATGTTGTATATGTGCCAGTAGGCAATGATGTTGTATATGTGCCAGTAGCCTATGATGTTGTATATGTGCCAGTAGGCTATGATGTTGTCTATGAGCAACTAGGCTATGATGCTGTATATGTGCCAGTAGGCTATGATGATGTATATGTGCCAGTAGGCTGTGTTTTAGGCCCTATATGTTAAATATAGGTTGAAAAAATATTGTGGCTCATTTTAACAAAGTCTTTAAAAATCGATAAAAATGTGCTTGTTATCATTACCATTTTCTTGAAAGGCAGAATGAAGTTGAAAATCATAAGGACAATTAATTTTAGACTCAAAATTCTCAAGGTTTTGGTCATGACTCCCTACTTCATGTTCATGGTTTTGGTCATGACTCCCTACTTCATGTTCATGATAGGACCTTGAAAATGAAGATATTAGGCCTTGAATTTCATCAGCTTTTGTTTGTATGAACCATGTACAGGTGAACATCGTTATAACACGATCGTTGGGGTCCAATAAGTCAAATCGTGCTATATAAGTGAATCGTGTTATACAGGACAGAATCGATCATACAACGATCGAAAATTATCATAGGGGGCATATTTTTGAGATGTATTAGTTATATTAATCGATTATTGATACTATTCTTTTATTAAAATAACAGTAATGAAAATAACTGACAGTACAAAAGGGGAACAGTTATTCATTGTGCGTTATGACCATACTAGGGCGTACACTGCCCCTCTCCATGTCGCCAGATCACCCCAGCAGCCACGGCCACGGCCCAACATTAAAACAACATTGATTCAATGGGTCGTGTTTGCCGTGGCGCTGATATTATATAGGACGTTCGCCTCTTCCTTGTGTAGATAAACAAAAAGGCCTGCCGTGGACGGCTCATTAAGGCAGGGTATAGTATTGAAGTGACCGGGGAGGGGGGGGGGAATAGTTATGCAATGTTATGTCTCGACGCGATGTTGTTCTAATGTTGGCACACCGTCTGTGACGCAGATCCCATATTAGGCAAACACTGGTTCAATGCCTGATGTTTAAGGGGAGACTGTATGAGCACGGCAAACGCAAATGAAATGAATCTGGCTTTAGGCCACCTTTGTGCACATATAGGCTAAACTGGGCCAGGAGAACCTCCTGAGGATGATGAGATGACACTGTCCTCCAGATACAGGATTCGAATTTCGAGCCCTGGCGGTCTGAGGCCGAGCACGCTGCCTCTCGGTCACGGAGGCTCCCCACAATACTGACTTTTACACGTGGATGGGGAAGAAACATTTTAGTTTCTTTCAAACCACCGAGACCGGGAACCGAACCCCGAACTCCGGCGTGAAAGGCAGCGGTGCTAACCACTACCCTAGGGCACGGCAAACCCAAGACATTACCGTAAGCACATGTTGGATTAGTGCTGGGCCGACGTCGAAGACGTTGGGCCAGCGTTGAGCCAGCATAGCACGAACGTTTGGGATTTCCCAGACAGAGCTGTGTCATATCTGGTGACCCCGTGGATGCTAGTGGATAATATAGTAATATATTTGAACGATGTACAGTGTATCATTATCCGGAAACATACTCTCTATGCCTGGTTATATTAAACCGCACATAGGGCTTAAAAGTGCTTTTAAAAAAAGGATATTTCAAAAGTTGAATTTCTGCTCATTAACCGGCAAAAAGACAGTAGTCATACTTAGGTCCGCTAATCGTGCAATGTCGGGGCGATGCCACAAGGGTTACCTGTAATGTCAGATATGCATTTGGTCTCTGGTAATTGCGCATGATCTGACGATAGACCTACAGTTTTCTTTATCTGGCTTCATGTCATACCGATGCGCTATTTCGTCATATAATTATGGCGATATGCATGATTATAATACTATCTTAGTTTATCACTTGTATAGTATGTTTTGAGTTAAAAATAATTGTTTGTGCTATAACCTGCTTAAATTATAACACGATTATTTACGCAATTTCTGTTCTAGATAATTAGGCCTACACGATTAATGAATGATCAACAGAACACCTGTCGAAAATGACGCTACACCATGCTGCTTGCAGAACATTCACAGACCCAGCGTTGGTTCAACATTAAGCCAATATTGAGTATGCAGTCTCTGTTAGCTGCAGCACTGTTGTGTGAACGCGGTGACAAGCACGCGTGTTAGCGTTATCACATAATCAGCGGCAATAAGTCGACGACGAAATCTCGCTCCCTGTTTTATTACATCGTGTAGGCCTGTGTACAGCTAGATTTTATAACACGATTTTCTCTTAAATTTCAGGGTCCATGACCTTATCGTGTTATAACCGATCCGTGCTGTAACGATTCTTGCCATAACGATGTTCGCCTGTATATGTGCCAGCAAGCTATGATGTCGTATATGTGCCAGCTGTATATGTGCCTAAAGAATGCTGCACACTTGTCGACATGCTCCACCTAGGTCATCTTAACCCTTAAAGTGCTGAATTATTTCTGTATAAACCATGGAGACCAAAGAGTTTTTTCAATTTGAAATCACCATAAATGTCTCAGTTAGCTTTTAGCGCTACATTTGAATACATATGTTAAGGGTCTTCGGCCATTTTAAATATTTTAGTTCTTTCAGTACAGGGACCGTTTTTCTACAGATGTATAAAGACGATCCCCACACTGAAAGGGTTAACACCAGTCTAATTGTCCAGTTGCAAGTACATGGGCATTTTCTTTGAAAAGTATCTCCAAAGCATTAGTGATTCTGTTGGAAGAAGATTTGTAGTATAATAGTGTGATTGATGCACATATACAGCTGATAGAAACAAGAAATATAACAGGATATATCGGCACACATTATTTGTTTAATAAAATATAACAGCCATTATAATCAATCAATTTTCATTGTCCATGAGGCATTGTACCCAATTACATAGCTGTTTTGCTACAATTGACGTGCTATCTGGAGCACATCCATCCGGAGCACATCAGACAGAATAAAACAAACAAAGCAAGATAATATATTAACCCTTAAAGTAATAAATTAAAAAATTTTCACCCACTTATTAAAGTTGTGTTTCGCTACCGCGACCCATACCTTTAAGTAGGTGAAAATGACTTACATTTGTACAAAACGAGTCAAAACAAATCTTCGCTAACAGGCGAAACAATCGTAACACCAAAATAATAGTTATTTTTGAAGTTTTCAAAAACACGATTATAAATCAATATTTCAACATAAAAAAAATTGGCACAGAACAAGGCTTCTTATGTGCCAAATCAATTTTTTTCATGGTGAAGCCTCAATTTATCAGCATTGTTAAAAACTTCAAAAGCAATTTTATCAAAACTACCATTTGAGAGTTAGGATTGTTTTGCCAGTCACCCACGATATGCCAATCTAACAATTATGCTTATTTCGAAGGTTAAATAAAAATGCTAAAAATGGCTATAGATCTAATTAGTACTTAACCCTTGAAGCGCAGAAATAATTTGTAAAACACATCGCAACCAAAGGATTTTTTCAATTTGAAATTATCAAAACTGTCTTAGTTAGCTCTTCCCGCTTCATTTGAATACTTATGTTATGGGTCTACAGCCATTACAAATATTTCTTACTCTTACATTGCGGTGATTGACTTTAGTCGTCAAAATCTGATGTCTACGGATGTCAGATTCTGACGACTAAAGTCGATCCCCATGCTATAATAGCTCGTATCAGCTCTACCAATATAGAGATACATATATCGTGCAAGAGCTGGGATGCATATATATCGCTAAAACTTAGTTTATTATGCTTATTGAAATACCAGTAGATAAATATATATATATAGTTCTGGTATACATTTTTTTGTGATGTTTATTTTCTATATAGTTGAAGGAAACTATTACGTAGAAATTACTAAGCATCTTACAAAGTTGCAGACGAAATGATCAAATTTTTAAAATTTTAGTAAAGGAAAAAATAAATAAATAATGATTCCTGACACTGATGGATATACGTATTTGCATTGGATTTTAAAAAAGAATGCATAATCTGAGTCATAAAAACAAAATTGTCCATGTCATCTCAAAATGTCATTTGCCTGAAGTAATGATCACAGTATCAATTCCATGAGCCATACGAATGATAATTGTCAGAATGATAATTGTCAGAATGATAACTGTCATATGCATTTATATGGACATCCTGTGGGTAGTAATTACGATAGGCCGGAGGCGTCTGATATGAAAAGTTCTGATTTCTGTTTCTAAAGTCTGGCCTATAATATGGCGCATCATGTCTGTGGTGTGGTGGAGGTTCATGGCGAGATGAATAATTCCCGTAGTTATGGTGTGGAAAATGTTTTCTTGGATAATGTCTATGATAACTCCTTCTGTCATATTCAGGCATTCTTTGCTCCCTGCTGTGCCAAGTCCTGCTGTCTTCTTGATCGTCATCATAAACATCATCCGACCTACAGTATTCACAACACAACTTTTGTATTCAAAATGAGCACATAAAAAAGCTATAATAAAAATAAATCCTTAAACTATTTTCGGTATGCAAGTCACTACAAAATATAATTAATGACTACATAATATTGAAATTTGTTTCACAAAAATATAAACATTCAATTCTTCTATAATTTTTTTATAGCTGCTCTGTGAAAATAAAAAATGCCTGTTCCATTTTTAACCAGGTTGAGAATTGTCGATAAACAATATTTTTAGGAGGAGCTTTTTCTACTATTTTCTATTATCAAATCTTGTCTGCATCACAAACAAGGATTGAGGATTATTCCTTATGTACCGGCAGCCTTGCTTTGGCTTTTTTTAAATTATGTGTTTTGCTGAGGAAATCAAATGAAGAAATAAAAGAAATAGTCATGTAAAATAAAGTCAATAATCATTGATACCATTTTCATTTAGGTCTTTCTAGATTTCATCAAGTATTTCAGCACTATAAGAGTTGATGACTTAAGATACCTTGATGGTCTTTTCAAATCTTCCACATATTCTTTTCTCTCTATGTCATATCCCCGTGCTTCATTATATACTAGAACAAATTGGAATTCATTAAAAATCGACAATTTATAAAACCACAAATAAAATTTTTTTTTCACACAAATTTCAATTAGAAAAAATATCAGTAAATTACAAAATAAAATTTAGGTATAGAAATATAACATTGCTTTAAGCTTCATTGGACTCTCATATTTTAGATATCCACATTATAATTATCACAGCTATACTATTTAACCCTTGTGCAGCTTTATTTTCAATTAGGCAATATTTCACATTTTTCGATCATTTGAAGATCCAAATAGTTGTATTTAACTGGAATTGAAATATTAGAAGAAATTGCGGATTTTCGAATTTAAGTAAGAACTTAACCTTAAGATTTTTTTTTTTTGAAGATAGGATGAATATTGGCTCAACTCAATTTGTAAGGAAGAGACGAGGTGGCAATCTTGGATAATAATAATAACAACAACAATAGACAGCACTACAACAAGTGCTTGGAGACTTAGTGATACGGTTTTTTATTTATTTATTATAAGAAAAATACCTTTGATGGCATCAGTAGGAGTAAAATTCAAACTGTCAATCATGTACCTGAAATAAATAAATATGCCAGTTAATCAAACTTCCAGATTTATCTTCAGTAAGGTTTATATCATGTGAAATTGTGTACAATTATACAACTTTTCATTCATGTACGGTCATGGGTAAACCTATGTTGCCACTAAAACTTTTATGGGAAATCAAACCCAATTTTGACTGAAAAAAGTTAATTCTTGCTTTTAAAAACAGACATTACCAGTTAAAAAAATCTAAATGTTTTTCACTAACGCAGTATCCACATAAAAATCAAAAGATTAACAAAATGTTATATTTGTATGGCAAATATGAAAGTCTGCACTTTCCACAATTTAAAGCGTATTGTCGATGCACTAATGATTGGACTAGATATTAGTAGTGCCATGGAAATTACAAATTGATATTAGCTGATAGGGCTTTACAAAAACTATCGTTGGGGCAGTGGCCCAGGGGTGCATATTACAAAGAATCCTAACTTTGATCCTATCTCAACTTTCTCTTATTTCCATTACAAAAAGTTAGGTGATCCTAACTTTTTGTAATGGAAATAAGAGAAAGTTGAGATAGGATCAAAGTTAGGATTCTTTGTAATATGCACCCCAGGACTTGGATCATGTTGCCCTGTGATTGCCCACCAAAAAGGTAACGATGTCTGTAAAAATGAGTCACTCAATATATATTGTATTTTCCCAACAATATGTGCAAAATTGTCTTCTATGTCGTATTAAACCATATTAATCATTGATACAGTAGCCCTCAAGAAGGGTAATCCATCAGTGTTCAGAAAAAAATTGTCAAGATATTGGTGACTGTAGAGCAATTACGTCGATTTGTGAGGAAGAGCCTGGGCATTAATATTGGATTATGCAAATTAGCCAAACTCAACAATCAGGGTAATCCAGCAGTGTTCAGAAAAAAATCCATGCAGATCGATGAATATTGATGACTGTAGAGCAATTACTTTGTCGAATTGTTGAAGGATAATAATAACTAACAACAACAGACAGCACTAAAACAATTATTCCTCACCACATAGTGAGTGGGAATTTAAAAATAAAGACAAGAACTCTCTACAATTGTTCAAAATTGAAATTGACGACAATTTGTAAAACTTGGCTGCAGGGCTTAATATAACAACTGCTGATAACGATATACTGAATGCAGAATATTCTTATTTGAACTTTCCAAAAAATTCACCATGTTTGTATACACTGTGAGCTGTGAATTGCTACAGCAAACTCCCACTTAACCCTTAAAGTGACCAAAATGTTTTTTCAATTTGAAATCCTCATAAACAACAGCTCATTCCATTTCATTTGAAATTGAATGCGCATGTTATGGGTCCAGGTTCATTATAAATATTTGTGTGGGGATCAACTTCAACATCAAAATCTAAAGTCTATAGACGTCAGATTCTGGCATCTAAGTTGGTCAAGGTACTGAAATGATTAACAGTAAATGAGAATCACCCAATTTCAGAAAATACACCAATTAAAGCTCCAAGAGGCCATATTTTAATCCTTAAACTGCTAAGCTTGACTATAGTCACTTTTGATCCATTTTATTAGCAGTTTTGTAAATGTTTCCTCTCAAATTAAACAAATGCAAGTCATTTTTACCCACTTGAAATACACAACTACAATTTAGAGAAATTTCAATTATTTAATTTAGCGGGTTCAAGGGTTAATGACTATAGTGGCATTCACATTAAAAATCGCATTTTAGGGGGATCATATGGTGTTACTGATTTACTATTTACGTGGAAAGTACTCACAATATCGACCTAAAACTTTGAGTCAGTATAAAACATATGTTCTACCTTAACACTAACTTATTTTAATTTGATTAGCTGGAATAATGCCACAGATTGAACGGGTTAAAATATTACTTGATATAGTTACGGTCCGCCACTCAACCAAATAAACAGCTTATGTTCGCTGCACGTGTACATGTGGACAAGTCAATTAAGTCTGATGGGTTGAGCAGGTTGTTTTAATTGTTAGTTGTGCAGGTGCGTTGTATATCAATCAGGCTCTGTGATCCACTTAGCTTATCGTGTATGCAGGTACCTGCATGAGCTGATTAACACGCCTGCCTTACAGGTGAAGGGTGGCCAGGGCTCCTGATGGGTGGGAAACATTGCCACCATGTGCAATTTGATTGCGCAATTTATTTTTAATTATCAGTTTTAACAAGTGAATGTTGTTGTAAAATGACAATTTTACCTATTTAGCGTCAATCACAGATCTGTATTATTACTCAATGTAGCCTAAACACAGTAAATGGGAAGTGAACATAGTCATTGATTTCATTTCACTTTCTTTCAAACAATAATTTCATGCCAATATAATGTAAGATGCCTTACTTTTATGTACTTTTAATATCACTGTATAAGTTTATATGTTTGTATTTTGTTTGAATAAACTATATTGATTTGATTAGATTTAATATAGTACATAACTGGTGAGCAACAATAAGGAAAATGTTGAACAAGATAAGTGAATAGAATGAAATAGAATTTTCTACAAAGGTGCAATATATGCTACTGCCACTGGTAATGAAAAATTTCAGCAGTAGACCTATTCAGGCCCACATCATAAACATAACCAATTGAATTAAGATATCTAACCTACTTATAAATGCTGAATTCAATAATTTTTTTAGAAATATAAAAAACATATAAACAAGACTACATAAGTCCAGGAGCTCCCGCTCCGAATTAGAATTTGATTTAAGCAATTTTGTATAGGGTTATTAATGTAGTCCTAGTCTAGGTCAAAAATCAAGACGCAAGACAACTAGGTCTAAGAAGCCCAGTCTAAGAGTAAGATAAGAACTAGACTAAGAACTAGGCCAATCGAGTTAACTAATAGCTGATTTACGGTCATTTTGAATTCGATATAAATTAGTTAAAAACTTAGGGTGCATCCTCCCCCGAAACCTCAAATTTTGTTTTATAGTAATGGACTAACATCTAACACAGTTTGCAAAATATTGGGCATGTGAAAGTAAATAATGGCCGATAGGGGGCTATTTTGAATTTGAACGAGTCAGAATTTTTCAAGATGCATCCTCAGCTGAAATCTCACATTTCATTCTATAGTAATGGTCTAGCCATCTAGCACGGTTTACCAAATATCGCCCATGTGAAATTGAATAATGGCCGATAGGAGGCCATTTTGAATTTGATCAAGTCAAAATTTTTCAAGATGCATCCTCTCCTGAAATCTCACATTTTGTTTTATAGTAATGGTCTAGCCATCTAGTACGGTTACTAAAAACCGGCTATGTGAAGTGAATAATGGCCGATAGGCGGCCATTTTAAATTTGATCGAGTCAATTTTTTTCAAGATGCATCCTCTCTTGTAATCTCACATTTTGTTTTATAGTAATGGTCCAGCTATCTAACATGGTTTACCAAATATCAGCAATGTGCAAGTAAATAGTGGCCGATAGGCGGCCATTTTGAATTCGACTGAGTCGAAAGTTTTTAAAAGGCATCCTCTCTCGAAACGTCACATTTTGTTTTATAGTAATGGTCTAGCTATCTAGCACGGTTTACCTGATATCAGGCCTATCGAGGTAAATAATGCTGATTGTCGGCCATTTTGAATTCGTAAGTTAAAATTTTCAGGGTGCATCCTCCCCCGAAAACTCACACTTTGTTTTATAGTAATCAGGTAATGGTCTAGCCATCTAGCACGGTTTACCAAATATCAGCCATGTGAAAATGAATAATGGCCGAAAAGGCGGCCATTTTAAATTTGATCAAGTCAATTTTTTTCAAGATGCATCCTCATCTGAAATCTCACATTTCGTTTTACAGTAATGGTCTAGCCATCTAGCACGGTTGACCAAATAACGGCCATGTGAAAGTGAATAATGGCCGATAAGCGGCCATTTTGAATTTTATCGAGTCAAATTTTTCCAAGATGCATCCTCTCCTGAAATCACACATTTTGTTTTATAGTAATGGTCTAGCCATCTAGCACGGTTTACTAAATAACGGCCATGTGAAAGTGAATAATGGCTGATTGGCGGCCATTTTGAACTTTGACAAAATGATTTTTTTCAAAATACATCCTCTCCTGAAGCCTTACAATTTGTTTTATAGTAATGGTGTAAATATCTTGAGCGGTTTTCATGATATTCCACAATATCAGGCCTGTCGAGGTGAATAATGGCTGATAGGCGGCTATTTTGAATTTTATCAACTTCAATTTTTTCAGGATGCATCCTCTCCTGAAACCTTACAATTTATTTGATATTAATGGTGTAGCTATCTTGAGCGGTTTTCATGATATTCCGCAATATCAGGCCTGTCGAGGTGAATAATGGCCGATAGGCGGCCATTTTTAATTTTATCGACGTGAAATTTTTCAAGATGCATCCTCTCCTGAAACCTCACAATTTGTTTTATAGTAATGGTGTAGCTATCTTGAGCGGTTTTCATGATATTCCGCAATATCAGGCCTGTCGAGGTGAATAATGGCCGATAGGCGGCCATTTTTAATTTTATCGACTTGAAATTTTTCAAGATGCATCCTCTCCTGAAACCTCACAATTTGTTTTATAGTAATGGTGTAGCTATCTTGAGCGGTTTTCATGATATTCCGCAAAATCTTTCAGTCGGATTTACCGATGTTATAAATTAGGTCAAAGTGCTGGGTCAACTTCAAGGTCAAGGTCCAAAAACCTGAAAAGGCACAACTAGGGACCTTAGAGAACATGTATGTGCAATATGACTGTCATCAGCCCAGTACTTTTCGAGATCTGCTCCGGAAACGAAGTGCGCGTCAAAACGTCTAAATAGGTCATAGTTCTGAACCAGAAGTAGGTCAAAGTTCAAATACCCCAAAAGGCACAACTAGACCCCCTAGGGGTGTTGTGTGTAAAATTTGAAGACAATCGGACAAGTACTTTCAGAGAAATGCTCCGGAAACGAATTGTTTACGGACGGCCCAACGCCGTCACATCATCATTTTCTCCTCTGCAACCTTGCGTATTGAATTCAGATTAAAAATATTTTAACCCATCCATTAGCCACCTGGAAGTAACCCACATACCAAAAATTGTTATCCTAGCTTATTTTTTCACAAAGTTATAGGCAAAAGAAGAGGCCAAAAAAAAACGGAGGTAGAATCCATAGCTCCCTTCGCTCACCTACGGTGACGGCAGGAGCTAAAAACCTATTTGGTGATGACGCATAGGCCCCATCCCAGCAAACATGAGACGTTGCCCAACGTTGGTTTACTGTTTGCAACGCTGGTCCAGCGGTAAACCAGCGTTGCAAATTGGTCCAACGTCTCATAAGTTTGCTGGGCATATATCGCTAGAAATTCACTTAATAAGTGACCGACATAGCCTATAGGTCTATAGGCCTAATATAGGTGATTGATTGATGTTGATAATAAAAATTATTCATATATTGTGGCGCCAGGTTGGCTCATTGGCTAACTCAGGGGGTATCGGGCTCGAGTCCCACAACGGCCGAAATCTTTCCTTGGTACACACATATGCAGCCACTGTTCAAATTCGTGGGATAATGACGACAGAAAAATATTCATAACCGATATGCGCCGCATTGAAAAACATATAAAGAAATAAAGAAAACAAAATGACCAATATTATATGGCAAAGTTGACATGTAGCCTAAACGGTCAATAATAATAAAACATATATATAATGTCTTTGATTATTGATGACCAAGCATAAATGGATATACCAGAGAGCCAAGAAAAACAGCAATTATGAAAAGCGAAAGCGAGAGAGACAATAATTACTAGGGAGCCTAGCCCTTAAACATTAAAAGTAAAATGTTAAATAATTATCACAATGAAGTAGGGCTTATGCAATCAGTCATAAGGTACCAAAGCCGTGTCATCCTCGCTGAGGCCGTTGATAGATGTATTTGCTTTACCCGAAAAATTCAACATGGCGGTGACTGAGAGCGATCTCAATCCCAAGGTCTGAAAAATCTCCATTATAACTTTTTAATGGTTACCCTCATAACCCCCATGACCCCCTCAAACCCTCACAAACAAACCTCGACCTTCGACGCACAAGCCCCTCGACCCACAACCCCTCGACCCACAACACCACAACAACAACAAAATATTTGTTACCCCTGATGGTAAACAAATAGCGATCACAGCCCAAAATGGAAACGAAATGTCAGGCAGGCATCCCGTCTAGTAACCAAATATTTCTACTTCAAGTAGGCCTGATATATATCTGGACGCTACAAGTTTCCGAAGTTACCACATTCAAAATTAGTTACCCGTTCCGGGAACTTAAAGTCACCATGCATATGGGACCCACTGCAGGCTGTTAAATCAATTATGTAATTATTATATATAATTAAGCCTATTCTGTGAAACACAGGAATTCTTTTAATGGTTACTCAATGAAAACAGTGCTACATAGTCACCCCTCTCCCATACTTCATTGTATCGGCTAGCTCGGTGAGCGTGTGCTATTTATAGATTATGAGCCCAGTTTCAGGAACATGGGCGCTGTAGCGGGCATCAAAGCAAACACAAGCGGTGACACGGGGAATTCATCCAATGTTGTCTCAATACTGGGCCAGCATCTCCACAGCTGGCACAACATTGTCTGCACAGGGACGCTATGACTTGTAAACGCCGCACGCATATGGGATTAGGATATAGGTCTACCGACACAGAATCTATTATGCCCTATTCATTAATTTTGGGCCTTATAAAAAAAAATTGGGCCTACGATATAAATGAAAAGGGCCCATCAATAGGCCTTACACGATTAACCCATTTTAACCCATTTAACCCATTTTTAACTTTGTTTGAGGTGTAATTCGGAAAGGTTGTGGGTCGAGGGGGTTGTGGGTCGAGGGGTTGTGGGTTGAGGGTAGAAGGTCGAGAGTTGTGGTTCGTGGGGTCGAGGGGGTAATGAAGGTAACCCTTTTTAATGACTGTGCAGGCAGTGGGCTAAGCATGCGGGCATGTAGCCCTAACTGAAATGTTACTGATTCTAAGTAAAACAACTATTTTCGACCTGATTATTCAAGGGCAAGTCTTTGATATGATCGTCCAAAATAATGTTACACGATTTTGTACGGGGTCAATCACCCTTGCTGACCCATGCTGACCAGGGCCTGTAAGACATGTGCACATGTCACAGAAAAAGACACTGAGCAGTCAGTATGAGGGTCAATCTGTAGCCGAAACCTGTTTCAGCCCCTAGGGCTATAGGTACCAGTCCATCTACAGCCTCCTTCTCAGGGCCACACTAGTACTAGCTGACGCTAGTGGAAGGATAGTGGATTTGCTGAATGAGAATGGTCCACCTACAAAAGTAGAAACTTGCCTGGTACATTAAAAGTTTGAATTGCTAAAATAGATTAAAGCATTTCAACAATAAAAAATAACATAAACTGAAAGAATCTTGATACTCCTTGCTTGATCAGTTAGTAGGTACTATAGGTTGCGATGCCCTGTGCACAGGTTGTGTAGGCCCACCCCAATGAGGTAAATTAACCCCAGAAGTAAATATTTTGAATCAATGATTCGAAACATCGCCTGAAAAAGAGGGGCTTTTTGGGCACCCCCCCCCCCAATTTTTATCTGTAGGCCTTCTGAGCTGTAATCCCCGGGTTATGATCGTCACTTGCATGTATACACAATCAACCCACCACATGATTAGGACGACAAAATCCGAAAGTTCTGTAACTGAGAGAAAATTTGAAGTCTATTTCGTTGTTATTAGAGCCCTGATCCTGCTAAATAAAGCCTGATATTATATATCTTAATTTTAACAGCTGACTGGGTGGAACTGTATACCCAAACAATCCAACCACACCTCAACGAATAGCCATACAGAGTATTTTTTATTGCTCTATTATCATTGCCACAATTTCATGCTTCATAATATTTTTATAACACTCTCGCCATCAAATGGTAGCTACTACAACTCCAGCTTCATCACATATTGTACTCGTTTGAAAAAATAATGTATTAACGAAATATAACATACAGTGCAAATGATTATCCACAAAACAACTATGGTCAACTATGTTGAATAGTTTCTCTAGAATTTCAAAAACATGAAATAGTTCAAAAACTGTCATATTTCAAGTGTCTCTCGCTTTCCAACACAGTGGTATTTGTAGTCACTCTGATATCTTGCTGTTTATCACGCTCGGACCACCATATGCACATGATAAAAATTAAGTTTATATTGAAGTGAGTCACACGTATAATATGAGATTAGATTAGTGTACAGTCATGAATTTCTTAGTGATTTTTTGAAGGTTTAGCTATACCGTATTCAATCGAATAATGGCCATAATCAAATAAACGCCTACACCCTTGATTTGAAAAAAACCCCACGATATAGCATGTAGGTCTACACTATATATGATAATTAAATAATAGCCTACTCTAATACTCCCCCCGCCTCTAATCACAGGGGGGTGTTCTAATTAATATGACAAATAAAATGTAGGTAGGGGCCTAATAATTTACATAGGCGTAGGCCTATTATAATTCACATTTTCTCCTTAGGGCCTATCTTTTCCTTATAAAAAATGTCAACCCGAAAATTGTTGTATACATAGGGCCTTATAGCGTAATGTTGTTATTCGTGTAGACTATAACACTAATTAACAGTTTCTGATAGTTTTCAAATATTTACGGAAATATGAATTAAAGCTACATAAAGCTACATAAAAAGCTATAACCCATTATAATAACAAAGGCACATAGCTGATACCGGATAGGCCTTAGTCCCAAAATGTGCCTGAAAGTTTACAACGGGAACATTCACATTTTGGAGAGTGCATCACGGCACATATGCCTAGATGCCTTTATCTGATAAATCTCTACATGTGCTACCATATATATTCTGTGTGTGCTACCATGCGTGCAAAACAAGCATTGATCGTCATAGTCTATTTACTTTCCATTAAATAGTTCTCCAAACTATTTCCATTTAGCTGCTAGCGTAGCATGAACATGGCCCGTTTGTTAAATACGCCAATGGTATAGGAATTGAGAATGTGGACCCCTGCGCCATACAGCCGGGAGATAACCCCCATCACCTTTTCCAATGAGTGGGCTCAGCCAAAGTACCAAGATGACAGACAATGTGCACAAGAGAAAAGATCAACAAACATGCTCGGCGGAATTTTGTGGAGATGTTTTTTTATTTTCTCACTTCACAGCCAGTAACCTCACTCAATTCAATAATCGTCTGAAAATAAAATCGTCCCATCATATAAAGTAAGTGTTATGTAAAAAAAATCGACCAAAAGCGGTAAATATTGATATGAGAGCGAAAAAGCATCCACCACGGTGAAAGGTGAATCCAGGTATAGTAGAATCTTCTATTAAAATAAAAAAAATTCAAACTATATCAGATTTGTGCTGGGCATTAATTCACTCACCTACATACTAAGTATCCTGTGCGGTTCAAACCATGTGTACAGTGAACACCAATAAGAGAACCTGAAAAAAAGTTATGTGATTTTTCAAATACGAGTACAATATACATGTACTAAAAATATATGTTAGCTGAACAAAAATGTGTAGGGCATGAAATCTGGAGAATTGTATATAGCCAATTTGTCATAATCTAAACAAGTGCTGATTTTAAGAATAAAAGTTGATGAGAAGGAGAGTCTGAATACGAAAAAATGGTTGAGGTTGTGGAGTGCAGGGAATAACCCTTAAACTGCTAAATTAAACATTTAAATTTTTACCCACTTGAAATAATAATACCACGACCCAAAACTCCATGTGCACGAATCTTTGTTCCACTTGAGAAAAAACATTTGCAAATAATGATGCTCAAAGGCTCATTTGTTCCCAATAACAGTAGTTTGATTGGCTAATAAAATTGTGTGAGGGTTAAGTTCGAAAAGTTGAGGCACTGTGGCCTAAAGAAATAACTATGATGCTCACACAGGAAAATGATATGTCAGCAGCATTAATACATTTTTAGCACAAAAAATACTTCACCATTATCGGCATTGTCTGCTAAGAAGTTGTCCACAATCTCTTTGAACCTAGCAAGAATAAAAAAGTGTAAATGTATAACATGTATGTAGCGAGTACAATACATATAATGATAAAAAAGTACCGATTACATTGAAATTACTAATTCAACCAAGGAAATTGATAATAGAAGAAAATACATGGATTTTTTTTCAAAGGAGTTTGGAAACCATAGCAATAACAAGAGCACACTCGATAATAGCCCGCCGCCGAATTATGATAAAGAAAGTAAAGTCGAATGTCATCACGTAAATAACAACGCAAGATATAAATGGTATGTTAAACTAGCCGCTTTTCAAGTTATCGCGCCCACAAGGTCAAATTATGGACGTAAAATAAATGTGAAAAATCGCAATAAGTCGACAATTTTGAGCTTGTCCAAGAACTGCTTATTAGTAACATGCATAACAAACTTGAAGAGGATACTTGTGAAAATGTTGAAGTTATCGTGCCTACAAGGTCAAATTATTGACGTAAAATGAGAAAAATCGCAATAAATCGGCCATTTTGATTTTTTTTTCAGCCATTATTGAACTTGTCCAAGAACTACTTATTAGTAGCATGCATAACAAATTTGAAGAGGATATGTGAAAAACTTTTCAAGTTATCGCGCCCACAAGGTCAAATTATTGACGTAAAATGAGAAAAATCACAATAAATCGGCCATTTTTTTTTTTTTTTCAGCCATTATTGAACTTGTCCAAGAACTACTTATAAGTAACATACATAACAAATTTGAAGAGAATATGTGAAAAACTTTTCAAGTTATCGCGCCCACAGGGTCAAATTATTGACGTAAAATGAGAAAAATCGCAATAAATCGGCCATTTTTTTTTTTTTTTCGGCCATTATTGAACTTGTCCAAGAACTACTTATTAGTAACATGCATAACCAATTTGAAGAGGATATGTGAAAAACTTTTCAACTTATCGCGCCCACAAGGTCAAATTATTGACGTAAAATGTGAAAAATCGCAATAAATCGGCCATTTTTTTTTTTTTTTCGGCCATTTTTAAACTTGTCCGAGAACTGGTCATTAGTAACATGCATAACAAATTTGAAAAGGATATGTGAAAAACTTTTCAAGTTATCGCGCCCACAAGGTCAAATTATTGACGTAAAAGGTGAAAAATCGCAATAAGTCGGCTATTTTGAATTTTTTTTCAGCCATTATTGAACTTGTTCGAGAAGTGGTCATTAGTAACATGCAAAACAAATTTGGGAAGGAAACATGAAAAACTTTTCAAGTTATCGCGCCCACAAGTAAATGTTAACGCCGACGCCGACGACGCCGAACTTCAATTGCAATAGCCCACCTTTTTTAATTAAAATTAAAAGGCGGGCTAAAAAGTGATAGTGACAGCTTGAATTTTTTTATTAATACATCTTATAAGAATTGTTTTGAGCTGAGACATCTTGCCGCTCAGTATGTATGGTAAAGTCAATGAAATAAGGCATTTACATTTACATATACCCCTTTAAAGCTGAAGATAATATGCAAACAGTGCTCATTTTGGGAAAACACAGCACACGTTCAATGAATAAGATTGTTGCCTAAAGAATCACACCTAAGTCCTTTCAAAAACACATGAACTTTGTGTTTTGTATTTTCTGATAATATGATAAATTGGTCAGGATAACATTGCTGCCATCAATTGTTAATGAAACCATTGCACAGAGTATTAGAAATATTAGGATATGCATGTGACTAACCGTTTCTGAACCTCTCTACTTGGTACAACCTTTCCTTCTGTGTAAATTTTTTCATATTGCACATTTTGAGTTATCAAAGCCTACAAAACAATATAATACATTTTCAGACATAACTAATCCTGGAGCTAAATTAGTAAATTGTAATTTTCATGCACTTAAAATTTCTCTCGTTTCTAAATATTCAATTTGAGAAAACAAAATTTTAATTCTGTCTGTCACAAATTATGTGAATATAAATAAATAAATATGGATACACAATTAACTCTTCTGAAGACGTCAGATTCTGACATCTAAAGTCGATCCCCACACTGTAAGAGTGAAACTATTTCTAATGGCCGTAGACCCATAACACAGGTATTCAAATGAATTGCAAAGAGGTAACTAAGAAATTGATGCTAATTTCAAATTGAAAAAAACCCTTTGGTCTCCATTATTTATACAAATATTGTCAGGTTTCAAGGGGTAAAGTGGTGAAATTTTGAGCCCTGGATATTAGGTGTAAACTGACAAAAAACATAAAAAAAAAGCAAATTTACCTTAGGTCTATAATATCGTTGTGTATTTGTAAGGTCTATGATCAAACCAAGCTGATGATCTTGTTCTTTAATTTTTTCCAGAAGAATTGTTGGAGTGAACCATAGGTCTTCAGTTAATTTTCCAGAGAAGGTCTGGAAAAGAAAACATTGGTGCAAATATAAATGACAGGGTAACACCAAAAACGCACGGTCATCTTGTCCACCTGCCAATCCAAGATCATTATTTTGTTGCTCTGTTTATCACGATATATTCTCAGGTTACAATAGTGTGCCCTGACAAATTGAACGTAGGCAGGGATGGTTATTGGCAATATCCATCCCTGCCTGGTCAATTTAAAGCTGATATACAACTTTCTTATTGTATTTATAATGAGTGTGTTTATCAGTATATGTATTATAGGTTTGTAATTAATTTTTTCAAAATCTTGAAAAAAATGTTGTGGTGAATGAGTACCTATAAAAAGCAGAATGGCAGGGGAAGTTATACGATATTAAGAGCTATAGGGGTTCAAAAAGGTAATATCAAATGAAAACAATGAGCAGGCATTAAAATTAGGAAAAGCCTTTATAGGACAAAAAGCCTGGTAAACCAATTTATTATCCTACCTGATTTTTTACCAAACTGCATAATTGATCATAACCAGGATCAATAGTAGTTTACCATGGTTCATACAAACACACTTCAGTGAAAGTCAAGGATTTTCAAGGCCAAATATCCCCATTTTCAAGGTTCTACCACAAACATGAAGTAGGGAATCATGATTTTTTTCCATATGATTTTCACTCTCATTCTGCTTTGCCAGCAAAAAAATACCCGGTACTAACAAGAACATTTTTATCAAACCTTGAAAAACTTTGATCAAATGAGCCACAATTTGTCAATATATGCATTGCAAACTATTTTTTAATTCAAGGCTATTCAAGGGTTTTTAAGGTCAGTGTGAACCCTGTTTACCTGACCGTCAGGTGAGCAGAGCAGTAGGCTTTATTTCTACGACAGGCACGGATAGACTGTATGGGCATAAATTACAATAATGACATAACAATGGGGCTTGTAGTTAATCTTTAGGCCCAGAAATGTCAAAAAATAGGAATGTCTCTTGTGATCCAAAATAGTATTTGTGCGCATAAAAATTGTAGTTTATAGGTAAATTCTTACCTCATCCAAAGGCACCTTAAAAGTGACAAAACGTGTTCCACTCAACGGTTTGCCAATGGGAGAATAATCTTCCCACCTGTTAATACATAAAATTAACCTGGTATATGAATATTACACAAAATACAGATCTAGGGCTGTCTCACTTTCTTGAATTAAAGATCACAAGTTTATTAAAAAATTTCAAGAAAGGTGTGTTTAAGAGTTCAAGGAAAATTTTCTTGAAAAATTAGTGATTAGTAATCTTGTTCTTCAAGCTTAGACACCCGCATTATGATCTTATCATAAATATTTGACTAATCAATTTAAAATTTGATTAGCTGATGGCCAAAATGCCTTTGCTTTTCACTACGCGATACTGAAAAAATATTCCCTGGATTTTGCTCCAAGGACTAACATAAGTTTCTTTCTATCTATAATTACATTGCCAAAACAGTTAAAATGTTTCGAGTACATGGTTGGGCTGATGAACTAAACCACACTGTCCATCACTATCACAGGACCTATTTCAATACATTTGAAGGCTCAGTCTGCATTAATCCTTTCAGTAATGGCTGTAAACCTATAATATAGGTATTCAAATGAAGCGGAAAGAGCTAACTAAGACATTTATGATGATTTTAAATTGAAAAACACACCTTAGTATCCATGGTTTATACAAAAATATTTTAGCGTTGTAAGGGCTTAAAAGTTTGAATAAATAAATACCTGTCTGGAACCTTTCCAGGCATAGTCTGCTAGTCAGCTTGATTATGCTGTACAACTGCCTTCAATGGATTTGATCCTGTCAACAAGAGAATTGTGAAGATAACAATAGCGGGGGTGCGTGTTCTTGGAGGGGATTTGTTAATTTGATGCGCACCTTGGGAAATTTGAGTCCTTCTAAGGTGATTTGATTCAGGAGACATACAGGGTGTGCACATCTTAGCAATGACATAATTCAAGGACTTTTAACCCTTACAGCGTGGGGATCGACTTTAGTCATTACAGCGCAGGGATTGACTTTAGTCATCAGAATCTGAAATCTGTAGACTCTAAAATCGTTCCCCACACTGTAAGATTTAAAATATTTCTAATGGTCGTAGACCCATAACAAAGGTATTCAAAAGAATCGGAAAGAGATAACTAAGTCAATTATAATGATTTCAAATTGAAAAAAAACCTTTGGTTTCCAAAGTTTTCATAAAATATTTCAGCGCTGTAAGGGTTAAGGACCACAATTGAAAAAAAATTCAAGGATCAATTCAAACAGTGAAAGCAACATTAATACTGGAGGGGGATTGTGACTTTTCTATTAACAATATGTTTGGACTTGGTTTTATGAGTTTCATGGCCAGCAGTCTTTTTGAAATCATTTACTTGGGCTTTGTTTATAATGACAGATTGATTGAAATCTTGCTCATGGGTTTTTTTGGCAGCCATTATGAATTGGAAACTTGACTTCAGAATTCGGACTTCAAATACAAATTTGGAAGTAGGAATACAAATTCTGAAGTAGGCAGTACAAATTCTGAAGTAGGAAGTGTAAATTCTGAATTAGTAAGTACAAATTCTGTAGGAACTACAAATTCTGAAGTAGGAAGTGCAAAGTCGAAAGTAGGAAGTCATAAATACAAATTCGGAAGTAGTGATTACAAATTCAGAAGTAAGAAGTACAAATTCGAAGTAGGAACTTCAAATTCCGAAGTAGGAAGTACAAAGTATTATGAGAAATGCAATCCCATCATTAGATTTCTCACAAATACGAAAAATGATATTTCTTTTTGCTCACTATTACTGGTATAAATGAAGCCATCATTGTAGAATTTAAAAAGTTCTTTGTTTTGAATGGCACTTTTATCACCTGTTCTTGAGGCTCCCCTCATTAGATTTCTCACAATTACGAAAACTGATGCCAGCTCTCGCCTTTAATTTCATAATAACTACAACAAATGCTTGAAGAGGTGAGTGGAACAGGCATGCTGTGGCACCTTCTGATAATTTTTTTTAATTTTTTTTTTACACAAATGCCATTTTTTTTTTTTTTATAAAAAAAAGCAAAAAATGAAAATAGACTATATCCACTGCCCATGAGGAAGTTCTGGAGGAAAATATCAAGGACGTTTGGACAGAACAATGTGAGTATTGAGATACCGGGGGAAGGCTGCACTAGTTTGCCCAGGTTAAAACCTGGGTGAAGTTTTGTTTCCGGCCTTACGCTTCCTCATGGGGCGCACCGAGGGTAAAAATGAAAGTTTCATAGCCATAAGGATGAAAATCCATCAAAATTTTTCTTCTCCCAGGGAATAAATTAGGGTGCGCAAATGCGGGATTCCAGCTGTTTTTACTCAGATCCCGCGCATCAGTTATCACAAGTGCCGGATATTCCCGCACCATTTCCTGGCCTCCGTGGGCACAACATCTGTTTGATGTAATCGTGTTTTAGTTTATCTTGATACCAAATCCACTGCAGAGTTATCATAAGATTGTATCTGAGACGCATCATCCCTAATAAACGCGGAAGATAGTGGGGGGTTAGATTGGATTATGACATCACACTTCCAAAAGATGTGGGTCTGGCCCCAGGGGTCTGGCAGTCTGTTCACGTTGTACATGTGACGTTTCCATACTGTAACGTTTAGACCGCATTGATTTGATTGTGGGCCGACATTGCAGATGCAGGACCATCATTGCGCTGTGATATCTCTTTGAAATGACAAGAATTCTGTCCGTTTTTCGCGATCGCGGAAACTCATTGGCCCTAAAAGGCGAATTTAGCGTTTTTTGCCTTTTTCTGTTCGAATCGAAGTGGCTCCTTGGTCGGCCCGCCGGCCAGGCAGAGTGGGTTCTGCCGGCCGTCAAGTTTGCCCTATGTACGTCTTCAGTGGCTTCAGTGTGGCTGTTTGAGGTGTCTTCAGCTGTTTTGTATGGCAGGTTTCGATGTCTCTTCTTCTAAGATGGCTGCTGCTGCTTGGATGTGCCTTTGTTCTTGTACAACTTCAACGATTGTTGTTTTCTTTCCTGCTTCCCAAAGTTCAACAAGTGATTTCAGGTTGTCCATTCAGTCACTGCATTCTTCTTCGGCACATTCATATATAAGAGTGGCTAGTGGAGTTGACAGAAGCACTGCTGCACGATACTTCTGATTAGCATCCTTCAGTACTCTTTTCGGTGTTCTGATACGTCTGACTGGTGTTCTGGCTTCTTCTTGAGGTGGACGTCTCCTTTCTGCATCGATGGTAAACACACTTCTGTAGTAGGTTTTCGTCCTCCGTTCATGGACGAGTTCTGGTGCAAACAAGGAGAGGTCACTCTGTTTTCTGGCTGACAGCATGTGCTTGCATAGCATCCGCATTGACTTCCATCCTGTACATGTGCAGTCTGTAGTTGAGACTTGGAGGATTCCTTGGGGGCTGTTGCATGTGATCCCATCTTCGTTGTTCACCAGTTGAACTGCTGGAGCTGCCTTGACATTCTTGGAAATTGTCTTGAAAGCATGCGGCGTCAGTAGACTGGCGTAGCTTGCCTCAGGCTCTTTTAGAACTGTATGGCTTCTGTAGATCTTCGATATTGATGTGAGGGCTCTGTCTCTTCTTTCTGTTCTGAGCGTTGTCAACATCTTCCACAGCACAGGTAGGAATTCAAGGACTGGCATACTGTGGGTTTTCACTGATTTGATCTTCTGGAATATCGACTCCACTCTGTTGTCCGGTAACAGTAGTTTGAAAATGAGGCTGTTTTGTCGATTCCATTCTCAGTCACTTCAATCATCGTGTTTTGTTCTGTTTTAGGCCTCTCAGTCGAGCACAACTTAACTTCAACTGCCTTAATAATAATAACGATTTAAAGGAAGGCCCCAGCTGGAAAATTAACCAGTGCTGACGGCCAGAGAGCCACTTCGTTTTCTGTTTTTTACACGCCTTTTTTCATGTATTTCACCATCAAACTTGCCAATATGTGGTTTATTGTCCCATTTGAAATACCAAAATGATGGCAATGGTGGTCTCTTTCCAAAAATATATTCTTAGTTTTAAAAGAACATAATAATTGGAGGTGCACGGGCACTAAGCGTAAAGGCGTTAATTAAGACGCAAAATAATAGCAGAACAGCACCTCAAAAAACACAAAACATCGACTTTTTCAAAAGCTTGTAACTTTGTCAATATTAATTTTAGATTTATATTATTAAGATATTGTTTAGACTTTAGTAGACATGCTATTTTAGATTTATATTATTAAGATATTGTTTAGACTTTAGTAGACATGCTAAGAAATTAGTAATTTGACAAAATTTGAAATGCCAGGGGAGTCTAGACAGAACAGCCAAACACACATCTTAAGACCTTATCAAGTCTGTGTCTGTGATGCTGACCTGCTCACACTGGCCACTCTAATGACAGTGTCACTGACATTGTCAGTGATGACTGAGTGAGACCGAGTCTGAGACTGTGAGCTGGTGAGAGCGTGACTGTCTGTGAGACTGTGTGAGAGTCGACAGGTCAGTCCTGACTCGACTGTTCCAGTGTTCCGACTGTTCGTCTTTGAACTTGGAAGTTGGAATCAACTTCCACCAGCGTTGGTTGTTTTTCGCCGATTTCTCACTCAATTCGTGATCAATTTACATGAAATTTTGCAAGCACTCTTTGCAACTATTCCAGCGCCTACCCAGAAAAATTTTATGAAATTTGCGTCAGTCTTTCAAAAATTAGACCATTTCACACGTAGTAGAATTTTGAGATTAAAGCTGAATGAAATTAATGGGGTTTTTTTTCTTGAAATTTTCAGGAAAGTTACCGTAGGACTAGAAAATAATGCTTGCCAAATTTCATGACAATCGGATGAAAATTGCATGAGTTATTAGCGAAAAGCATGCAACGCAAAAGTGACAAATTTAAAGTGACTTTTACTATAGGCCTATACCCGCCGTCAGATTAACTTGTATCGCATGTTTTTCGCCGATTTCTCAGTCAATTCTCAACCGATTTTCATGAAATTTTGCAATGACTATTTGCGAGTCACTCGGCGGCTACCGTGAAATTTTCATCGGAAAATATTGTATAGCTAAAAAGTTAGACTATCTGGCATGTAATGAAATTCAGGGCTAAAAACAAACTTTAATTTAACCAGTTTAATCAGTTAGAACGATCTCACCCTCCACTAACACGTTGTGGAGGGTGGCGTTTGCTAACTAAGTTTAATGTGTTTATAGAGGGACTTTGTAATTTCAAATTTACTACATGTTAAATGGTCTAACTTTTGAATTAGATAATATTTTTTCATGAAAATATCACGGTAGTCCTTGATAAATTTTATCAAAATCGGTTGAGAATTGTTTGAGAAATCGGCGAAAAACATGCGATACAACTTACAAGTTAATCTGACGGCGGGTAACGTTATAGTTGCAGTCAACTTCCACCAGCGTTGGGTGTTTTTCGCCGATTTCTCAGTCAATTCTAAATCAATTTCCATGAAATTTAGCAAGCTATCTTTTCAAGTATTCCGGCGCCGACCCTGAAAATTTCGTAAAATTTGAATGAGTATTTCAAAAGTTAGACCATTTGACATGTAGTGGAATTTCGTGATTGAGGCTGATAGCGTTTAATGGGTTTATAGAGGAGCGTCATAATTTGCAAAAACTACATGTCAAATGGTCCAGCTTTTAAACAACATAATATTTTTTCTTGAAATTTTCAGGGAAGTTGCCGTTAGACTAGAAAAAATGCTTGCCAAATTTCATGGAAATCGGATAAAAATTGTGTGAGTAATTGGTGAAAAGCATGCAACGCAAAAGTGGCAGATTTATTGTGATTTTTACTAAGACTATAAACTATAATTAGGTACATCCAAACAGTCATTATGCTGGGGTTTTTCATGTTTTTTCAGGATTTATGTGAATTTGTGATACACTGCAATAAAAGACATATTTTTCTCTGTTTGTTTGTTCTTCTTGCTCACTATTACTGGTAGAAATGAAGCCATTATTGTAGAATTAAAAAAGTAATTTTCTTTGAATGATACTTTTATCACCTTTTCCGAGGGTTCCCATCATTAGATTTCTCTCAATTATGTAAAATGGTGCCAGCTCTCGCCTTTAATTCCATAATTTGCTCTGTTACAGTATTGCGGGGCACTCATTAAGTGCCCTGATGTATCTTAAAACCTGATATATACAGATACAACATCTCAGTAGTTTTATTCAGCTGCTTCAAAAAGTTCAAGTGTCTGGGTGATGTTTTGGCTTCTGTATCCCTGCCGGAATTTGCAAAATTAAGGTTATAGCTTTTGGATGTTTTTATAATTAGCTCAGATTTTGATCTGGCACAGCATTTTTCTTGCTCAGTGAAAACTGTGGAATGTGGTCAATTATTTATTCTAGCATGTGGGCAGTTACGAAAAAAGGCTCAGCATAATTTTATTGGACAATTTTAAAATTTATTGAAAGTACCTAGTGTAGAATTAGACCCCTCCATCTCGGATGTTGATCTCGCATGGCATCTTTCTAAACCAGTGAGAACAATAAAATGTTGTCAAATAATCATTTGAATATGTCTACAGTTGTGAAAAATGGGCAGCATAAATGTATTAGGCCTTTTAAAAAAAAATTACGAATCCTCATTTTCCATTGAATAGGTACATCCAAACAGTCATTATGTGAATTTGTGATACACTGCAATAAAAGACATATTTTTCTCTGTTTGTTTGTTCTTCTTGCTCACTATTACTGGTAGAAATGAAGCCATTATTGTAGAATTAAAAAAGTAATCTTCTTTGAATGACACTTTTATCACCTTTTCCGAGGGTTCCCATCATTAGATTTCTCTCAATTATGAAAAATGGTGCCAGCTCTCGCCTTTAATTCCATAATTGTTGCAACAAGTGCTTGAAGAGGTAAGTGGAACAGGCATGCTGTGGTCCCTTCTGCTAATTTTTTTTACGCAGGTGCCATTTTAAAATTTTTGTAAAAAAATGCAAAAAATGAAAATAGACTATGTCCACTGCCCTATGAGGAAGTTCTGGAGGACATCATTAAGACCGTTTGGACAGAACAATGTGGGCATCTCCAAGAATTGAGATGCCTGGGGAAGGCTGCACTAGTTTGCCCATGGTGAAACCTGGGTGAAGTTTTGTTTGCCTACCCTGCACTTCCTCATGGGGCGCACCGAGGGTAAAAATGGAAGTTTCATGGCTATAAGGATGAGAATCTATCAAAATTGTTCTTCTTCCATGACCCCCTCGTGGACTTAAAAAAAAAAAAACTGGGGCCGGAGGCTATGCCCAAATTTCTGATTGTTGTGTGACCTATTTGCTCTGTTACAGTATTGCAGGGCACTCATTGGGTGCCCTGATGTATCTTAAAACCTGATATATACGGATACAACATCTCAGTAGTTTTATTCAGCTGCTTCAAAAAGTTCAAGTGTCTGTGTGATGTTTTGGCTTCTGTATCCCTGCCGGAATTTGCAAAATTAGGGTCACAGCTTTTGGATGTTTTTATAATTCGAAGTGACTCTCGGCGTGCTAGATAATATACTAGTGCGCCGGCATACTGGCGTGCAAGTGTATAGCGGTATATATCTAGAACGCCAGTATGCCGTGCCGGCGGCCGGAACACGGTACATGAACTGGTACGTCATGAACTTCGGGAGCGTCTTCTATTATGTCTATCAGGGTTCTTGCTGCGGGTACACGTTGAGGTTGTGCTTGGATGACTTCTACAACAGTTGCTGTTTTTCCTTCTTCCCAGAGTGCTGCGAGCTTGTTGAGGACTGCCAATCAACTGTGTGATCTTCAATTGCCCTCGGCCATTAGTAATCAAAGAGATGCTAAGTAGAGTGTGATTTTCAACTGCTGTTCGTGGCAGGTGGACTCTTGTCACTCTCCAGCTTGTCCACTATTTTTTAAATTATATGTAGTAATAGCAGCTAATTAGTGTAGTTTATTTCGAATTTACAATTTTTTTATTACAATGTAGTGCTATAACTTATTACCTCACATGATATTAGGATATTCAACAGGTGTTGCTGTTGGCTATCAATTGCCGCTACTCCTATGACGATGTCTTCTCTCTATCTGAGCATTTTTTTCATTTAACGCCTACTGATAAGCTGCATCGGCATGTAACAATTATGACCTAAACAGATGACTGATAATTGTTGTAATAGTTGCACTAGTAGTATAAATCTATAGGTTGAGTGCCGTGTTCAGGCCGCCCGCACGGCATACCGGCGTTCTGTGAATATAGGGGCCTACCGTTATAGGCCTAGTCTACGCTGCAATCAGTACAGTACAGACTAGTACTTTTTATTTGGGTAACAGTTATTAAATACGTATATAAATGTAGCCTTCAGCTTGAGAAGAGTTAATTGCGCTTTCCAGTATTGCACCTCAAGACATGTCATCACTCAGCTATGTTGTTAATACCCTACATCCTAGGCTGGGTGTTATATCCACTGTTGAAGTATTTCGCACCTCGACACCAACCTGCCAGACATGTCATCACTCTGCTGAGTTGTTAATAATAATTGCGTTTCAGATGGTGTTATATCGACTGTTGAAGTTTATTGCGTTTTATTTGGTGTTTTATCTACTGTTGGGGTTGATTGGGTTTAATGTGGTGTTTTATCAGCCTACTGTTGTAGTTAATTGCATTTTAGATCGTCTTTCATCATTAGCAGGTGTTTCATGTAATCTTGCCAATTGCACCTAGGCCTATGCCTACAATTAAATACACAGGAGAATTTAGAAATATATAGGGGGCCTATATAGGCAACTTTCATATATCATGTAATATCCTCATAATCAGAAGGACCAGGCAGCCTGCTTCTAAGGCCAAGGCTAGGTAATTTGTCTATAGGTTAACTGATTAAGTACCGTGTTCCGACCGCCGGCACGGCATACCGGCGTTCTAGATATATACCGCTATACACTTGCACGCCGGTATGACGGCGCACTAGTCTATTATCTAGCACGCCGGTATGCCGGCGTGCGAGTCACTTCGTTTATAATTAGCTCAGATTTTGATCTGGCATAGCATTTTTCTTGCTCAGTGAAAACTGTGGAATGTGGTCAATTATTTATTCTAGCATGTGGGCTCAGCATAATTTTATTGGACAATTTTAAAATTTATTGAAAGTACCAGTGTTTCTGATCTGTCGTCATGTCGTCACAATTGACGACAAGCTTCCCCTCCTGACGAGAAAATATCCCATTCTGACAACAATAATTTTATAGTGAAATTAATAATAAAATTAGAAATAGGCCTAATTTCCAGAGATATTTGTCGGTGTTTCGTTAGTGAAAAATGAGTTGTTTCAAAGCTTGACATGTATGCTTATCCACTAGAAGGCCTATCAGTATCACTAGATGCCACCGAAGGCCTTTTTCAAAAAAAAATCCAGGGGACATCCCAAGTGGCCAAGACCCCCCCCCCCCTCCCATTCCCCCGGGCCCAGTCTGCCCAGAGCTGATAGAGTTTAGACCGTTTTTCGTGGGCGTTCGCCGAGCCTGCGTGATGACTCCAACACCAGGTTTGAAGTCAGAATCTTCGTATTGCCTGACTCCAACTTTTTTAAGAGCCAGAAACACTGAGTACCTAAGTCCTAACCGCTCTATAAACACCTGATAAAGTATAATCGAACTCGAAGACGTTAGACGAAGACGAGTTCGAGTCAAGACTCAAGTCAACTGGGCTTTCTCAAATCCCTCAATCTCAGTCAGATTTCTGCCAATTCTGGGCACTGGCATTTCATATCAACCCTTTTTTAGCCCCGCCTTAATCTTATTATCACGATTGTTCTTACTTTGACTGAAAATGTAGAAAAAAATCAACGAAAAACGTGTAAAAATTGCAGTTTCGATTCCAATGCCGAAAGTTAGTCTTTGGCCGGAAGTGAAGAAATAATAATAGACTACTTTCTTTTGTATTTTGCCTAACATTCTATAGTAGCATAATTACTAATATAGAGACAAACACGTGATCACCATATGTTAAACACCAACAATATTCTAGAAGGAGAGGTCCTCACATCTCTTTTTTGTGGAAAGGAAGCACAAAGGGAACGGAAAAGGTATCAGGTCGTCTCGGCCTCTTACCTGTTCGGCCCCCTCCCGTTAGGCCCCTTACCCGTTCGGCCCCTTACCCGTTTTGCCCCCTAATTACAATGCTTCCCCTGGCCTGTCAGTTACTGAGTCAGCGTCGTCAGAGAGTTACCCGTTCGCCCCCCTACCGTGGTACATACAGCTATACTATAGGCCTACTACTACTACACTGAACCGCGAGACACAACTTCAAGTGGCTGAAAATTACTTGTCTTAACAGCCTGCTCATCTGCTCCTAGGCCTACATTGTAAAAACAGGCCGGAATAATACCAGATAACATATAACCTAATCATTAAAATTGTTTATCCTTAATTATGTTCAGCCCCAGCCCTAGAACAATCTAGAACAAATCAGAAAGTCCAGAAATTACAGAAAAAATGCCGTAGCAAGTGAGTCGAAACGTCGTGAAGTTTTAGAACAACCCTTCCAATGTTAGTTCAATTTACTGTTATATTATTGATTCTTTGTACCACGAATTTAACATTTCTATCCTCACGTTTGGCTCCCAAGCATTGCCTGTTCGGCCCCCAAGTAGGCCCTATGTACATTGTACCCGTTCGGCCCCCTATAATGAACAGGTCTATCGCGTTGGAAACTAGAACTGATATAATATTATGAGGGTTTATATAGGCCTTAAACATATTTACTTATCTATGAATCTTATAAAATTATACAATAATTAACAATTTGTAAACGAATGAAGCAGGTCATTTCACCTTTAAGCACGATCAGATTATCGCGTGTGTAGACATTGCCGCGATTATTATCATTTCATATATTTTGAAACAACTAATTTTAAATATATTTCCGCTCTTTCTTACATTTATATTATAAAAATTATATTGAGTTGAGGTACCCAGTTTTTATTGGTAACTCACAGTTTCATTCCAAGCTTTCACTCCAGCCTTCACAACTCACCAGTTGTCATCTGCTCGTAGTAGCAGTCACCTTCTCCGAGGTATCGCTCTGTTAACAAGTCAACTTGCGTCATCTGTACACGGTTGGCCTACTGCTCACCGAGGTGCGACTCCGTTCACTCAACTTGTGTCAAACTGCTCTGTAGTAATTGATTATACATGTCTATTTATGTTTATTTATGTCAACTGTATATATATGTCTATGCATGTCTGAGTAACACGGATGAAGTGAAGAACAAGTCGGTGACTATATAATGACATATGTGGGGCCGAACGGGTAAGAGGCCAAACGGGAAAGGGGCCGAACAGGAAAGGGGCCGAAACGACTGGCATTCACGGAAACGAGGCTCGATAAGATCAGACATCTCCCGGTTGAATCATCAAATTTATCCTTTTTTTTACCATTTAGAACCACTCGACCGTTGCTCCCTTGTTAAATCTAAATTATTAAACCTGCGTAGAAGCTATAAATTAACAAATTAGATTATTTTTCGATCCTAAAGCTGTAAATTTTTGGTCTTTTATTGATACGATTTTCGCTGGCTCATTTCGAACTGTGCACCGTGTGATCACATGACACCCAAAAACAAAATGGCGGCTCAATATGTAAACATCACCGCCGTCATGAAACATTTTCTGGTTGTGTTTGCAGCCAGTTTAGTCCTCACTCAAATTGAGTCAGAGGACATTAGAGGTGTAAATTACTCTCACGAAATCCCCTTTCTCCATGATTACACTCTGTACAGGGAACATGATATTCCTTTTACATCACCGGTACTTGATTTCGGCCCCCCGGCAATACATGTTCATGTTTTTCTCAATGCACGCATTTTTCGTGGGGTAAAACCTATTTTCAGACTATGTCCTAGTCTTGGATCAAGTCAGCCAAGCCCACCTAAATTAGATTTTGGTTCAGCCTTGTTTTTAATTTTACTTTCGGGCCAGGTTGAAGTTAATCCAGGTCCTCCCATGTCTGGAAGCCTAAATTTGTCATCGATCTTCCCATGTGGCTATTGCGAAGACCCGGTCACATTGGAGCAGCGTGGAATTTGCTGTGATAGTTGTGATAAGTGGCTTCACAAAGATTGCGTCGACATGGGATCTTTCACCTTCCTGGCATATTCCACAACAAACGTCTCGAGGATATGCTGTCGATGCAATCATCCAAATTTTGATCGAAATTTATTCCATTCGTTTGAAATTGAAACCACTAATAATTTTGACAATCTAAATTTTAGTGGCTCTGAGAACGTCAATTCACCAAATTCAGATTTCGCTCCGACACAGCACAGTAGTCCAATTCCCCCCTTTAGGCCTAAAAACCGACAAAGAAACTGGCGTACTTTATTAATAAATTGCAGAAGCCTAAAGGGGAAAGTAGCAAATTTTTTAGCATCTCTAAATTACTACCAACCTGATGGTATCCTCGGCACTGAATCTTGGCTTGAAATTTTCCCTCCTGAATACCAAGTTTTGCGTAAAGATCGAAATTCGAAAGCCCGAGGAGGAGGAGTCTTTATTGCTGTCAGAAAAGATTATGACATGACCCTCCTCCCTGATTTAGAAACCAATTTTATGGGCTAAAGTTCAGATATCGGCAACAAAATCCTTAACCCTCGGGTGTTTTCATAGACCTCCTGACTCCCAAATTAGTACTTCAGAAGAACTTGCGAAATCTTTAGACCTCATGCCAAAAAATTTAAATCAGACCATTATCCTGGGAGGTGATTTCATCCTGCCTGGTATTGACTGGGACAATGGAGTAGTAAATCCTAAAGCAGCAAACAAATCACAATGCGAGCTGCTTTTGTCAAGCCTTGATACGCATGCCTTGGCCCAAATTCATAAAGAACCAACTAGAGAAGAAAATATTTTGGACCTCCTGATCACAAATAAACCCGGTTTGATAAAATCTTCTCATAGTGTACCTGGAATCCCGGATCACTGTGCTGTTGTGACCGAACTGGATATTGACCCACCCTACCGTCGTACAAAACCCCGCCCAGTGCGTCAGTTCAAAAAGGCTAATTGGGAAGCTATCAGGCAACAAATTAGGATCTGCTGGACCTCCTTTTCAGAAAACAGTCCCAGCCGTTCTGTTAATGAAAATTGGTTGAAACTTAAATCCATCCTTAACCAATGCCTGGACAAATTTATACTAACTAAAATGACTTCCCCTCGGGAAAATCTACCTTGGCTATCCAAATCACTCCTTGCATCTATTCGGAAAAAAAACATCTTTATATAGCAAAGCCAAGCGTACGAATAAAGCTGATTTCGGCCCCCCGGCAATACATGTTCATGTTTTTCTCAATGCACGCATTTTTCGTGGGGTAAAACCTATTTTCAGACTATGTCCTAGTCTTGGATCAAGTCAGCCAAGCCCACCTAAATTAGATTTTGGTTCAGCCTTGTTTTTAATTTTACTTTCGGGCCAGGTTGAAGTTAATCCAGGTCCTCCCATGTCTGGAAGCCTAAATTTGTCATCGATCTTCCCATGTGGCTATTGCGAAGACCCGGTCACATTGGAGCAGCGTGGAATTTGCTGTGATAGTTGTGATAAGTGGCTTCACAAAGATTGCGTCGACATGGGATCTTTCACCTTCCTGGCATATTCCACAACAAACGTCTCGAGGATATGCTGTCGATGCAATCATCCAAATTTTGATCGAAATTTATTCCATTCGTTTGAAATTGAAACCACTAATAATTTTGACAATCTAAATTTTAGTGGCTCTGAGAACGTCAATTCACCAAATTCAGATTTCGCTCCGACACAGCACAGTAGTCCAATTCCCCCCTTTAGGCCTAAAAACCGTCAAAGAAACTGGCGTACTTTATTAATAAATTGCAGAAGCCTAAAGGGGAAAGTAGCAAATTTTTTAGCATCTCTAAATTACTACCAACCTGATGGTATCCTCGGCACTGAATCTTGGCTTGAAATTTTCCCTCCTGAATACCAAGTTTTGCGTAAAGATCGAAATTCGAAAGCCCGAGGAGGAGGAGTCTTTATTGCTGTCAGAAAACATTATGACATGACCCTCCTCCCTGATTTAGAAACCAATTTTATGGGCTAAAGTTCAGATATCGGCATCAAAATCCTTAACCCTCGGGTGTTTTCATAGACCTCCTGACTCCCAAATTAGTACTTCAGAAGAACTTGCGAAATCTTTAGACCTCATGCCAAAAAATTTAAATCAGACCATTATCCTGGGAGGTGATTTCATCCTGCCTGGTATTGACTGGGACAATGGAGTAGTAAATCCTAAAGCAGCAAACAAATCACAATGCGAGCTGCTTTTGTCAAGCCTTGATACGCATGCCTTGGCCCAAATTCATAAAGAACCAACTAGAGAAGAAAATATTTTGGACCTCCTGATCACAAATAAACCCGGTTTGATAAAATCTTCTCATAGTGTACCTGGAATCCCGGATCACTGTGCTGTTGTGACCGAACTGGATATTGACCCACCCTACCGTCGTACAAAACCCCGCCCAGTGCGTCAGTTCAAAAAGGCTAATTGGGAAGCTATCAGGCAACAAATTAGGATCTGCTGGACCTCCTTTTCAGAAAACAGTCCCAGCCGTTCTGTTAATGAAAATTGGTTGAAACTTAAATCCATCCTTAACCAATGCCTGGACAAATTTATACTAACTAAAATGACTTCCCCTCGGGAAAATCTACCTTGGCTATCCAAATCACTCCTTGCATCTATTCGGAAAAAAAACATCTTTATATAGCAAAGCCAAGCGTACGAATAAAGCTGACCTTTGGGCAAAATATAAATTATGTAAACGGCAGACCCAGCGTGCCATCAGGTCTGCCAGGTGGTCTTTTTTGAAAAACAAACTTCCTGAATCTTCAGAACAAAAAAATTCAAAACCACTCTGGCGTTATATTAAATCTGAACGTCAGGATGGAAATGGTGTATCTCCCTTGAAGGAAAACGGCCAGCTGCATTCAGATAGCAGACGTAAGGCCAAAATACTAAACAACCAATTTTGCTCAGTTTTTACCTCGGAAGACACCAAGAATATACCTAAATTACCAGGACCACCGAATACTGAAATGCCTAAATTAGAAATTACCGTTCAAGGTGTAACTAAATTACTTGAGGGTTTAAACGGCGGAAAGGCATCCGGACCAGACGAGCTCCCGAACTTGATTCTGAAGAGTGCTGCCAACGAAATATCTCCCTTTCTTAAAATTATTTTTGACCAATCTCTCCAGACGGGCAAATTACCAGATGACAGGGTAGAGGCTAATGTTGCCCCTGTCTTCAAAAAAGGGGATCGGCACTCTGCGGCAAACTACAGGCCGATATCCCTCACATGTGTTTGTGCCAAATTACTCAAACACATCATTTGTAAACAAATTATGTCCCATTTTTCGGAAAACAAAATTTTAACACCTGTACAGCATGGCTTTCGATCAAAACACTCATGCGAAAGCCAGCTTTTGATTACAACTGATGAATTTATTCAAAATTTTGAAAGCAAGACACAAACAGATGTCGTTGTCTTGGATTTTAGTAAGGCCTTTGACGTTGTCCCCCACCAACGCCTCTTGCACAAACTTGACCACTATGGAATTCGGGGAACAACTCTTAAATGGATTAAAAATTTTCTGACCAATACAACCCAAAAAGTAGTAGTTGATGGCAGCTCTTCACAATCAGCTCGCGTGAGGTCCGGTGTGCCTCAGGGTACTGTTCTCGGACCCCTACTCTTTTTGACCTATATTAATGACCTCCCTTCCACGGTCTCCTCGTAGGTTCGTCTCTTTGCAGATGACTGCCTCCTGTATCGCCCGATAAAATGTCGAGCAGATCAGGAGCAGCTGCAGAGAGACCTATCTGCGTTACAGGACTGGGCAGATCGATGGGGGATGTGCTTCAACCCCTCGAAATGCTCGGTCCTGAGGGTGTCCAGGTCAAAATTAAAAAACCTAGAATTTGAGTACACCCTTAAAGGCGAAACACTAGCGAACGTTTCATCAACACCATATCTTGGTGTTTGCCTTAGCGAGACCCTGGAATGGGAGGCCCACATTAACAAAATTACAAGTAAAGCAAATTCCACTCTAGGCTTCCTTCGGAAGAACCTGAAGGCATGTCCCCCTAAACTAAGAGAGACTGCCTATTTATCCCTGGTCAGATCATCTTTAGAATACTCTTCAGCAGTTTGGGACCCCTTTAGACAAAATGATATTGATAAATTAGAAAAAATTCAAAGATCAGCAGCAAGATTTGTCACCCAAAATTATAGACAAACAGCCAGTGTGACATCTCTCATTCAGAACCTGGGCTGGACTGACTTGCAAACAAGACGTAAAAGTTCTAGACTTGTAAGCATGTTCAAAATTTTAAATGAGCTAGTCGAAATTCCTATCAATGACCGTTTAATCCCAGCGGACAGAAGAACACGTGGTGGGCACAATCAGGCCTATAAACATCTTAGAGCTAACACCACACTGGGACAAAATTCTTTTTGACACCGAACTATCCCTGATTGAAATTCTCTTCCGGCAGCTGCCATAGAATCAAAAACTGTGGCAGCGTTCAAGAGTCAACTGGTTGACTAAATCCACCAGCCCTTTCCCCCCTCCAGCCTGATACTCCAAATAGGGGGTGCTGCTGGATAACATTTCAAAGTTCAAAGATAACATCCATTTCATTTTGACCTATAAAAGTATCCACAATGTAACACATTAACCGTGGTGGATGATTTTCGTCGATTTCTCAGTCAATTCTCAACCCATTTTCATGAAATTTATACACACACTATTTTTCCATTCATGTCGTGACTACCCTGTACCCTGATGGTTTCGCGAAGTTTTCATACTTATTTTAGAAGTTAGACCATTCGACAAGTAATAAATAAAAATGTTGCCCTCTATAAACCCATTTGCTTTGTTTCAGAAATTTTCAGGGTAGTCACGACATGAATGGAAAATAGTGTGTGTAAAATTTCATGAAAATTGGTTGAGAATTGACTGACAAATCTGCGAAACTCATTCCCCTGGTTGATGAAACTAATGTGAATCTGACTATGTTATTCACATAAACAGAGCTGAATGATTTTCGCTGATTTCCCAACCAATTGTCAGGAAAGCACTATTTTCTATTGATGGGGACACTACCCTGAGAATTAAATTGAAAAAATATTACATAGTTTAAAAGTTAGTCTATTTTGCATGTAATAAATAAATGAAAATGTCGCCCTCTATAAAACCATTAACTTCGTCTCAGAATTTCACTACATGTCATAACTCAAAACAGTTTATTTAACCTCTCATTAGAAAAAAGTATAGGCCTATATCACGAAACCACTGATATATATTATTTTACCAAGTGCATATTATATAAAAATATAAATACGTAGGCCGGCTATAGTTGACATAATCACATATGGTAATGAAAAAATATAATTTAGTCATTGAGTCCTTAAAATAATAATCACATATCTGTGCTTGGCCAGGAGACTCACACTAAAGCAACATTGGCGCCATCGTACGAGTCACCTTCAACATGCTGGGATAATTTCTTTTTGATGGATATTCAGGTATTTGCAGAAAAACAGTCAACAATAATTATTTAAAATAACTTTTGTGATTATGAACAGTCCTAGAGGCAATTGTAAATAACGTATCTTGGTCCTTGGACATACGTACATAACAGTTTGCTATGTTGCACAGAGGATCATTTGTATACCATTTGTACAACGGCGGCCAAACGTCTTCAATGCTATATAAATTTTTCTTGTTTACTGGGTTTAAGCCCCTAATAGCGTAAAGTGCGTTACGCACGTTTTTTACAAAAAACAACCCTAAAGACGTGTTTTCTTCTACACGGATGGGAATCCAGCTTTATGGGGAGCAGCCACCCCAGGATAAATATCTTGGATTAGAGCTGACAGATCACCTAACCTATGACGCAACTGTGAAAAAAGTAGCACAATCTGCTCACAGAGCCTTAGGACTTTTGATAACAAAAGTGAAGTTGACAACGGTGTACCAATTGACTGTTTCGTAGGACTATATGATAATTTGGTGTGGTCAATTATAAATTATGGTGCTTCAATATGGGAAACCTGATCCCACCCAGCTATAGAGAGCGTACACAACAGAGCAAGTCAAGTCTTCTTGGGTGTCGGTTTCAGTGCCCCTACCTCAGCTGTATGAGGAGATACGGGCCTGGTGCCGCCTACATATCGACAGTACCAGGAGGTGGTAAGACAGTACGCCAGAATTACACAAATGTCACCGGACCAAATTATTCATATTTTTTTATTTTGTGGCTGACCAACCGCAAGGACACGGGGATTGCCGTGTTCATAAAATGTTGACATCTAAAAATATAATCGCAAATAATAAATTTCAAAATAATATTACTCATGAAGTGAACGATGCTGCAAGACAACAATTTGTGCACGACTGGGAGATGAAACTCAACCGATTTCACACAAAGAGGGGATATGGCTTGAACAAACTCAGAACCTATAAACTTTTGAAAAATGAATACAGCATGGATAGCTTTGTAGATAAAGTGTAGCAGACTGGTTAGAAGAGTGCGATGGCCCGTTTCCGATGTTGGATTCCACCTATAAATATTGAGCTTGGCAGATACGTGATTGTAATTTTTGTGATAACTGTATTGAGGACGAGGTCCATACTGTAATCATAAGATGCCCTATGTACACAAACATTCGGAATGAGCTGTATATCCATGCCACATATTTTAATGATGATTTTATGCAAATGACTGATATTGACCAATCATTTTTTTATTCAGTGATAAGAGGATCGCGAGGAACTGGCCAAAACCTGTCAGACTATTTTGGACATTCGCTGTCGAGCAACAAATAACATGTGATAATAAATATATTTTATTTGCATTGAACTTCAAGCCATTCACTATTCATTTCATTCTGTGACCATGTTGATTATTTTATTTATTCATTCATTCACTTCATCATTTAATTCGTACATCTTTACTTTCTCTCATTCATTCATGCAGTCATTTATCCTGTCATTTATTTATTTATTTATAGGTGGTTGTCATGCAAGCGACTCCTGGGAGTCTTTTGACAATCTCCCCCTTTTTCTAAGTGAATAAACGACTACTACTACCACTACTACTACTTTATTCGTTTGTGCGTTTGTCCGCCTGTATGTTCATCCATTCATTCTTTCATTAATTTGTTCTCTCATTTACCCGTTCTCATATTTGCTGTTTGTTTTTTATTTCATTAATTCAATTACTTTTTTGGGCAATCATTCAACTGTTCAATACTGTTTTCAAATTGATTTATAAGTGTATATGTGAGGCAAGCTTAATTGTCTCCCGCAACTCTTTAAAATGAGTGACCTGTCTGTTTTTATAACTTTATATGAACTGTATACAGGGTGCGACATAAAAGTATATCTATCTATCTATAAGCAAAATGGGATTAGTGACTTTTGGAATACGTTCAAGGACTGCCTGATCAATAGTATGAAGCAGTACATTCCACCAATGTTGATTTTCAGTGATCACCCTGGAGCCCAAGGGAATCCAAGAAATTATACAGGCTAGAAATAGAGTTTATGTCATATGGCAACATAGCAAAAGCATCCAGCTTCGAGCGAAACTTCGTGCTATTCGACATAATTTGCATTAAATTGACAGGCTTGCAGGGCATACATGCAGTCTATCATTGATTTTCCCTCCCTCTTAGAATGTCCAGTTGATAGTGCAACTGAACAGAAACAAAATGAGTTTGTTTGTTCTGCAGGAGTCTGCAGAAGACTCGACAGGTTTTTCTCTCCTACCCTACGCAGTGAAGGTGAAATACACAGTACTGCTCATAGAAAGCCTGCTATATTCAACAAGCAGTTCACATCACTATTTACTCACGAGCCTTCCGGTCTTCTATCCGATAAGAACCATAGCCCTGACCCTACTATGCCTGATGTATTTATTAGTAAAGAGAGAATACAAAAAATGTTGCCTAACATAAAATCAAATAAAGCAGCTGGTCCTGACTCGCTCCCAGACACACTAAAAAAGCCGAGTCATGAAATAACGCTGATTCTAGATTTAATTTATCGTAAATCAATCCAGAGTGCCATATAGTGCCAAGTGACTGGAAGACACCAAATATTGCTTCTATATTCAATAAAGCCACTAACTATCGACGAGTTTATTTATTGTGACCAGCATTGCAACCTATTTGGATTCTAGTAAGATCAACAATCCACTCCAACATTGCTCCAGGAAACGTCTATCCTGTCACACTCAACTACTATCACTATTTCAAGAATAAGACCCAGCTAGCAGACCGAATGAAACAGATTTGATAGCAACGGATTTCAAAAAGGCTTTTGATAAGGTGCCCCACAAGGGACTCTTGTAGAAACTGGAGTGGTATGGGATTATATAGGGGTCGTACCCTGACTTGATCAGACTTTTCTGGCTGATAGACGATACAGATGTAGATGATACAGAGTCTTTCCAGGGAAACTGTCTTGTCTGGAGTACCACATGATTCAGTTTTCTGGTCCAATCCCATTCTTTATATACATTAACGATCTACCGGATGGCAGTACCCAAAGTAGTCTGCTTGAAGATGACTGTACAGACCTGTTAGAGAAATCTCAGAATAGCATCAAAACAAGTCAAAACTCAACCATATGAGACACTGTTCAGACCACGTCTAGAATTTACTTGTACACTGTGTGAGCCCCATACACAGGTGGATCTTGACATGGTGCATTGGAGGGCTACCCGCTATGTGTGTGTGACAGGTTGAAATAATCAACTGTATTAAGTAAGGACAAACTATTGTGTATAATCATAAACCTGTTTGTTTAATTCAATATCATATGAAATTATAGCAACTGTTTTATTTATATATATATCAATTTCTAAGTAATTGAACTGAATTTATATTTTGGCTCATTATTATTGACATGAAGATTTATTCTATTTTTGCTTTTGTGTTTCAGATATTAGAAAAATAATTGAACAGTGATTGTATCTAAGAGTTTATGTGTGTGGGTTATAATTATATGTATCCATGATGTTGTATTTTGAATTTCTATTAACAATTTTGAAGTGGCAGCCACCAAAAGCAATTATTTTATTGTTTCATGTATTCTGGTTGTCAATGACAAATAGTGACACATAATTTGGTTAGTTGGCAGATAAGCAGGGTGCCACAAAAAAGTTATGTTGTTGTTATTTTGCTTTCTGTTAATATATCATCACAGAGAAAAAAGAAGTATGTATCTTTTGTAAACTCAGTTTTCTGGAATTGTTAAATTACTGTTGAAAAGGCACTGCTCATGAAATTATTTTTTGTGTATTATCTTTGACATCCAAATTTGACATACATTAGGTTTTTTTAGAAAAAATTCATGTATTTCGGTTTAAAGGTGTGGACACCTTTCCTTAAGGAGGGGGAGTGTGTGACAGGTTGAAATAATCAACTGTATTATTAATATTATTATGAATGGCTTCGTTTTAAATGTACGTTGTTATTATTACACTGGTTAGTATCGAATGGGCACTAAGCTCAGCAGAGACATGAAACACGGGATGTAACGAATGCGTCTGTTGATTCGGGATCGGACCTAGCCGAGTAAACAACGTCTCTGGGTGAGCGCAGCGAGCCACAGAGCCGTGAATCTAGTATCAAAGTGGCTTTGATACCAACTTAAAATTGCTCTTCTGGATTTAATCTGATGAGCTATGGCCAATCTAACATCATCGTGCTTATAATAAATATATTTTCTTACATATCTGTTATTCTTGAGCTGATATATGACATATTGGACCTGAATTTAGGTAAAATACAACTACAATTCACGGCGACATAGTTTGCATCAATGAGCGACATCTATGTGAGGAGCATTCGTCCGCTGAAGGTGCATGCTCAGACCGCCTTAAAGTTGTTTATCAACACAAAAACACGTGCGTGAAGCACAAGAAAAACGGCAGATACCACGTGCGATGACGTCATCTACCACGTGCGATGACGTCATCTCACAAAATCTCGCGTTTCCACCCCACTCCACCCGAGATCACTTGGTAGCCTCAAGTGAAATTTCGGATAAATAACATGAATATAAACTTACTTTCCCTTTCTAACAATAAAAAATCTTCACATATACGCGTCAAATATGGTAGTGAAGACGTGTACACTGCAGGTAAGGCAGCGAATTGCGATTTTACCCCGAACTGGGCACAGTTTATATCTGTGGCAGGACAGCAGCTGTACACAATTCAGCGCCGTAGGCCGATCAGCCCTAGATCGGACCCAGACATGATCCATCTTCCCACTTTATGGCCTTCTGTTTAAAGTAATTGGCTATCTCAATTTCTTCCGGGATAATTCGGACTTGAAGTCCAGTATTTAATGAGAGTTCCACGTGTTTTCTGTCTCTCTGTTCTTCGACGTCATTCAGTCAGCACGTCTGAATGATGGTCTGTTAGCTAGCTCTATCAACTGGGTATTGTAATTGTTACAGGTCAGTGTGTCATAGTTCATGTTTATATTTGTATGTGTGTCAAGTTATTGTCAAATGAGAAATGTTTAAGACCGCGAAGTTTGAGTGTATTTGGTAACTTGTAATTGTTCTCTATGCTTGTAGCTTTGGCAATATGTCCTATAAAGTTTCTGTGAATGTTAGTGTCAATTCGACTAACTGTTAATAATTTAAGTAAGCCCGATTTCAATCTTAATAAGTAATCTTATAAGTAACTCTCTCTGTTCTTCGACGTCATTCAGTCAGCACGTCTGAATGATGGTCTGTTAACTAGCTCTATCAACTCGGTATTGTAATTGTTACAGATCTATCAGAGCATTGGGCATTCATCTTCATTCATCTTCATTCTCTGTCTTCACCCGAATATCTCAGACCTACCAATTGTTATCTTCACTTCAGTCTAGACTACATGTAATTGATTAATTCTGAGCTTCCTCCAGTGTGAACTATATTTTAAGTCTCTTTGGACATCTCCTGATTGTGTCAAATCAACCTACTGAAAATTATACTGATTGTTATCCTGTTAATAAACTGTTTGCTGTTATATCCAAATCAAGTCAAGTGTTGAAGTTCCCTTTTTTCTACATCCACATCACCCGCCGAAACTAAGCTGCCCGACTAAGAAAAGAACCCCAGTATATCTATTAAATCTAGACCTAATAATTAAAGTCTATAATAGACCACACTGTTACAATGGCGCCCAATGTCGGTTCTCCTCGCCTGTCGTGCCCTAGTATACGATATTCTAGGTTTGTAACCAATACCGGGTTTCAGTAAAACATGCATGAGGTATGCAGGAAAATAAAGAATTCAACCCACGAGTGTGTTGAATGCTGCTCGGGGACGAGCAGATATTTGAGAGGGGAGTATGTAGCCGGGTGTGTGTATGACGGACTGGAGTGACTACTACTCTGGCCAACGAGTCGAGTCTTTGGCTAGACGCGTAGCACTCAGGCATCACGATGCAAGGGTTGGTGGTTCGGTCCCCGGGCTGGGCAGTTTCAACACTGTTACATGTGCAACAGCTGGCACAACACGAACAGTGATGTGCATGGACTGGTATATATTCATTGGGTGCAGAACCAGATGCTGAATTATAACCTCCAGTGTACTAGAAGGTCAATCATTTACAAATATGCCCCCATCCTCCCACACGCTAACACATACAAATTTTCATTCCTTCCCTGCCCAATTATTGCATGGAATGCCTTACCACCAGACGTTTTTGCCTGTGCATTACTGAATACAAACAGGATGGCACTATCAAAATGTTGAACCTTAAACGAAATGTTTTTAATTTGCACTAATTTTTTGTAATGCACCAAATCCATTATTTCTAATTTTTGCAAACAATCGTACCGGCAAAAATACTGTGTGTCAAGAGTGATTGCCGGGGTGATTGCTGTATATAAATAATGATTGCTGTATAAAAAATAAATCAATAAGTTGTAGGGAGAGTTACCAGGATTATACCAGTGCCTAGAGGGTCATTTGGCTAATATAAGTAAGTAAATAAGTAAGTAAGTAAGTAAGTAAGTAAGTAAGTAAGTAAGTAAGTAAGTAAGTAAGTAAGTAAGTAAGTAAGTAAGTTTCTTTAAGTCACTTTTTAGCCGGTATGGCAATTTTGTGAAATCTTGTCATATTTTGTGTAGTAAAATTGAAAAAGTAAAAAGACCAAACTAATAGCAGTATGTTAGCACTATGTTATTCAGTTTAAAAAACGATTTATGATGATATGACGGTGACTCTATGTAGCGAGTTTGCTGACATGCTGCAGCGCCTGCACTACAACACAGTAGGTCTATAATGAGCATAATAATTGATATGTCTATAATAGCTTATAATAACATAAATAATGGAAATTAAACAGCCAACATATTAAAAATGATCGAATTGAGGGATTTATAGTTTTTAGTCTTGGACAATTGTTTGTTGATTGGAGTTGATTCGTTAATTTTTGTGGTTAGTAATGTCTTAGGCTGCTTTTCTTTTTGACGCGCTTGGGTGTGCAACGCGTTGCGATGGCCGCAGGGCAGAATTAAAAATCGATCAGATACAATCACAATATGACCTTTCCATAGATGCGATTGGCCGCCCGTCCAGTTTGTCGCGCGGCCATTAATCGCATTTGTAGCTAATTTCTGCGTTTATCCACCACAAGTTCATCTCTCCATTTGTCATTTTCTATTTTTCCTTGGGAGTTTTCCGTCATGTCTAGCACCATAGCAAACACAAGACGTTATACCAATGCTGGGCTATCGTCTGCGATGCTGGCCGAACATTTATTCAAATATGGCTCAACGTCTTATATTTGCTAAGTTGCTGTGACACTGTGAACGCTAGAGTGCAGTGATAAATATATATGCATAAAAAAGTAAGCCCTATCATACATGCGTAGGCCTCTACCTGGTCTTGATCTCCCTCTCAATAGTCTAGTTATAAGCAACACTTTGAATCTGAATACATGCGGCATTTAAAGGGTGCGTGAATATGTATGTCTGAAGTATTTAGAAATACCTATTTCGGTATGTAAATGTAGTAGTAGTAGTAAATCATTGCTTTACATCACTTTTCGGCACAAATGGTCTTTTAAGTGACATTGTATTTCGATAAAAACGTTGTAGTCAATTCATGAGATGAATGATATATATTAGAGGGTGGGGGTGATAGCTGGGCATGTTGGGTTATTGAGAGCGTTTTCCTTTGCTCGCCCGATAAGGTGTTCTGGGCATGTCCAGGGGATCTACCCCCAGACATGCCCAGACGGCCGGAGCCTTGGGTTTCGCTGAGCAATTCAATGCTGAAACTCTGTGGTATTTCGCGCAGCTCCGCTATCCTCGGGTCGGATAGTCCCCAGAGTAACAATGGAAATAGTCTAGTCGAAAAATAGGGTTCTCGTGCACCCTCGGAAATATACTTCTAATGAGTGTATCTAGCTTGTAAAAACCCCGTTTTTTTATGCAAATTTGTGCCGCCATTACTGAAAAATGTATATTAAGGTATAGCTCGGTCAATAACGCAGATAACGATACAACAAGGGTGTCTACACCTATGTTTTGAAGGTCAAAGAAGAAAAAAACATTTTCAGAGTGATTTGGTGTTTCAGAAAATTTAGTATGCAAATTAGCGCCGCCATTACCGAAAAATGTATATCTATTTATAACTCAGTCAATATCTCAGAACACGTCACGAAAATGGTGTCTACACCCATGTTTTGAGGGTCAAAGAAGACGATAAAACCATTTTTAGAGCGATCTGGTGTGTTTCAGAAAATTTAGTATGCAAATTAGCGCCGCCATTACCGAAAAATGTATATCTATTTATAACTCAGTCAATATCTCAGAAAACGTCACAAAAATGTTGTCTACACCCGTGCTTTGAGGGTCGATGAAGACATTAAAATCATTTTCGAACTGATCAGGTTTGTTGCAGAATAATACTTTACTAATTAGTGCAGTCCTTACTGAACAAATGGATCTCGCTCAATGAGCTCAATGAGCCTATTCTTGATAACTGAAAAGTTAAAAAGTCCTACCCCAGGTTCTGTGTGTTGGTGAATACACTTAAAATATCATATGATTGATCTATTATAAGTTTGAAAAACATCAAATGACCAGAACTATTTTTAAAATTACCGTAAAGTTAGGTTAAAACAGGATAGGCCTATCATAGCTCAGACCAGCCTTGGTAGGCTAATTGTACTGTTCTAAGCTACATGCATACCATGGATGGATATGATTATTTCTAAAAAGAAGAGTAGATTAACATGATTAAGGATAGTCAAGCTTTTCACATGTAAAAGATAAAGCCTATGCTGTAATAGGCTGGTATCTCAATTTAGTGTTATGCGTGATCTAATATAGAGCTAGATAGTACGCACTTCCTTCTACATAGCGGAGAGCCTAAGCTGAAGGTGTGATCACAGCCACTAGAAAAGTGATCTTAGCCACTGAAGAAGTGATCACAGCCTCTTTGAAAGTTATCTCAGCTACAACAAAGATGATCTTGGCCACTGAAAAAGTGATCACATCCACTTTAAAAGTTATCTCACCCACTACGAAAATGATCTAGGCCCCTGAAGAAGTGATCAAAGTCGTCTCGGTCACAACAAAGTGATCTTGGCCAAAGAAGAAGTGACCACAGCCACTCTAAATGTTATCGCGGCCACGATATAAGTGATCTTAGCCACTGCTGAAGTGACCACATCCTCTTTTAAAATTATCTCAGCTACTACAAATAAGGATTTTGGCCACTAACAAACTTAAAAAGTGATATCAGTCAGTACAAAAGTGATGTTGACCACTGAAAAAGTAATTACAACTACTTTAAAAGTTAAAAAGTGATATCAGTCAGTACAAAAGTGATGTTAACCACTGAAAAAATTAATCACAACTACTTTAAAAAATATTGCAGCCACTACAAAGGTGATCTTGGCCACCACCAAACTCATGTCTGCCACTAAAAAAATGATCTTGATCACTACAAAAAAAAGGGGTACTGGGATGATTGCTAGTAGTAGTACTTTTCGCCCCCATCCGGGGAGGGTCATTAGGGATCTGTTTCGTCTGTTGGATGCTGTGTACGGCATTGTACGGGAGCACTAGTCTACAGCAATCATCCAAGGGCAGCTGCAGCCTCCTCGTATCTGGCTATAATCTTCGGGCGGATTGCCAGTGGCGTACCCTGGTTCCTCCGCTCAACAGCGGAGCCAATGCAGCACCCGCATCAGTGCTGGCGCTGATGTAGGCCGTGGTAGCCTTAAATAACCGGCAATAGCGTGTTTGACATTAGGTCTCTCACGTGGGATGAATGGAGTTACCCAGAGGGAGTGATCCTTCCTATTGTTACTCTGGGGACTATCTGACCCGAGGATAGCGGAGCTGCGCGAAATGCCACAGAGTTTTATCATTAAATTGTACAGCGAAACTCAAGTCTCCGGCCGTCTGGGCATGTCTGGGGGTATATCCCCTAGACATGCCCAGAACCCTTTATCGGGCGAGCGAAGGAAAACGCTCTCAATAACCCACCATGCCCTATCACCCCCACCCTCACATCATCATCTGTACATCATTCATCTCATCAATTGACTACAACGTTTTTATCGTATTATAATGTCACTTAAAATACCTTTTGTGCCGAAAAGTGACGTAAAGCAATGATTTACTACTACTACTACACTACAAAAAAATGGTAGTGGCCACTGAAGAAGTGATCATATCCACTTTAGTTATCTCAGCCACTACGCAAATGATCTTAGCCAATGAAGAAGTGATCACATCCACTTTAGTTATCTCAGCCACTACGCAAATGATCTTAGCCAATGAAGAAGTGATCACAGCTAGCTAAAAAGTTATCTCGGCCACTACAGAAGTGATCACAGTTACATTAACAGTTATCGCAGCCATTACAAAAATGATCTTGAAGAAGTGATTACAGCCACTTTAAAAGTTATCTCAGCCATTACAAAAGTGATCTTGGCCACCGAAGAAGTGACGACAGCCACGTTAAAAGTTATAACTGTCTCTATATAAGTGATCTGAGCTACTGAAGAAGTGATCACATCCTCCTTAAAATTTATCTCAGCCATTACAAAGGTGATGTCAGCCACTTACATAATCATCTAGGTCACCACAAAAGTGATCTTGACCATTGAAAAAAGCAATCTCAGCCACGTTAAAAGTTATCTC
>OZ024912.1:12145406-12280406 GCA_964017125.1 Flabesymbios commensalis
CTTAAAACGTGATCTTGGTCCATACGAAAGTGATCTTGGCCACTGAAGCAGTCACCACAGCCACTTTAAAAGTTATCTCTGCCACCACAAAGGTGATGTTGGCCACAAACAAACTGATCTTGGCCACTGAAGAAGTCATGACAACCACTTTAAAAGTTATCTCATTTATTTTCTTAAATGTTGGGAACGCATGTATTGTTTTTCAAACTTATTTGATCAATCTTATGTATTTTTAATTGTGTTTACTAACCCTCACAACCTAGGGGTGGAAATCTTTTAACTGTTCGGTTCTCAACGAGAATCCTATTAAGCGACATAATTATGGTGGCACTAATTTGCATGCTTTTTTCTTCAGCACACCAGATCACCCCAAAAATGGTTTTACTGTCTCCATTGACCCTCAGAACATGGGTGTAGACACCCTTGTTGTGCCGTGATCTGTGATATTGACTGAACTATAAATAGATATGCATTTTTCGGTAATGGCGACGCTAATTTGCATACTAAATTTTCAAATACATCAGATCACTATAAAAATAATTTCATTGTCTTCTTTGACCCTCAAAACATGGGTGTAGAGACCATTATTGTGCGCCGTTCTCTGTGATATTGACCGAGCTATAACTAAATATACATTTTCTGGCAATGGCGGCGCTAATTTGCATACTTCATTGTCTGAAACACATAAAATCACTCTAAAAATGGTTGTATTGTCTTCTTTGACCCTCAAAACATGGGTGTAGACACCCTTATTGTGCTGTTATCTATGATATTAACCGAGCTATAACTTAATATACATTTTTCTGTGATGGCGCACAAATTTCCATAAAAATGGCACTAGGGACTTTTTTTCAGCTTGTTAACATAGCTAATCGTTTTCTACGGGTTTTTTCCAAGCTAGATACACTAATTAGAAGTATATTTCCGAGGGTGCACGGGAACCCTATTTTTCGCCTAGACTAGAAGGGTAAGTTACGCTTCGTCAAAAATGTCTAAAAAATTTAAATCAATTTAATACAATATATTTATATCATGCAGGCCCGATAATGTTTGTCAAACTTGTGCAAAATGTTAAAGGTTCCTACATTGAAGTATATTCTGGTATAGAGTTTCCAAAACATGACTTTCAGTTTAATCATGATACAAATTGCCGCATATATGTGGACATACTGCACCATTCGGGACTCTCATATAATATGTTTTATTGATTGTATCTCCGAATGATATTCAAACTGTCGCCATTTGAATTCGTGTAAACACGCCATATGGTAATTTTAGTCACATGAACGTGGCGTACGAAAGCCCAGCGAGCAGGACACAACAGTTCAGTTGTAAACACACCATCCACATGTCATTAAACAAGAGGGAGATCTCTGCTGCTATTATAAAATGTAGGGTGTGTTGAAATCCGTCAATCGGCATCCAGCCCAAGGCCTATTCAACAATATCAATTATATTCGCCCACAATACCCTATATAACTCCACATTTATTCCCCTGATTGAACAACATAAGACGCAGACACAACAAATCAACCCACGTGACCAAGCCTACTACTGGGAACCAACACATTTCAAAAGACTAGGCTATTATTGCTGCACTAAGGTGTTTTCTTAATTTCCAATGCACATAGTGTATTTTATTAAGGTAGGGTCTAAACCGATAAGTGTACATAAATGATATAGGCCTACAACTCGTGTAGGCCTACAGTAGTGGCCAGTAATCTACTACACAGTAAAACCGCACAGTAACTGATATGACTACCATATATGGTGATGACAGAGGTAGCTGGCGAGGTCGAGGTCAAAGCCCCTCACAGAAACCAAGTGTCAGACGAGATGCTGCATGTAGTGCTGTCTCTGCGGAGCGATAGTGAATGATTTCTCTGATCAATCGTTTTTTTTTAACTCATTTATAATATAGGACTAGGCCTACTATAACACCCACTTAAAATGCCACCAGACAACGGTCCCCAGACAACAACTTATCGTCATCTCTGAGACCCTGTGTCCAGGTGTCTGTGGGAACTGAAGCCTGAGAGTTTTGACAGCTGAGGGCGGTCAGCCACACACCACATATATGGCGCGTGTATACATCATATCACGTGGTGTCTGGCGGCAGCGCGGGCTTTACATATTAACCTGCCAACGCAGTTGTAGCTGCAGCTGACCACACATTGGCGTCGAGTTTGTCGAGTTTGTCAAAGACAGCATCGGGCTTCTATCTACATGATCTATATAGGTTCCTATCTCAGTTCAAGTAAGACATATAATCTAACAGTAATAACGTACTCTAGACTGCTCAACTTTGAAAAAAAACTAGGCTTACTTGAAAAATCATAAGCCTAGGCCTATGATCATGGCTCTGTCATTGCTTGTCATGCTTGTTTGTTTACTGAACTGTCAGGCCTAACGTTACATCACATGATCAGCACATAACATGCATGATGATCTATGGTAGGCCTACCACGCTAAGTGTGGGTCACAGTAGAGAATTGTTGAATGACAATACTGCGTTTTAAAGTTGTTTTGGCGGCGATATTGATCAAAATAAATATCAATAATAGAAAAACCAGGCCTTATAGCCAATTTTATAGTCTGGTTACTTCGAAGTATGTACCTTTAATAATTTTTTTTTTTAACCTTTCCACTACCATACATGACGGAATTTCCGTCGTCATTCGTCAATGAACGTAACCATAAAATGACACAAATTTTCGTCAAATATATACTACATTTATGTATTTTTCGTCATTTGAAGCTGGAAATTGCGTTAGCAATTCCAGCTTCAAATGACGAAAAATAGAACCCCTACAACAGTATATCTGGATCCTGGTATGCACCCCGGCCTGGAAGTCAAAGGGTTAATACATCTGAAAATATATACCTGTTTGTTTGTTTGTTTGTTTGGGATAGCTAGCCCTCAAGTGGGGCTGCCCGGGCCTTCCGACTTTGTCGATCGCTCTCTAACTCCCGGAAAGGATCAATGTATGACTTCCTCACTTTACGAATCTGTCGACCAGCCACTCCCTCATCCTCTGCTTTTCCTCAGTGCATCTCCAGACCCAACTTCGAAGAGTCTCTGATCGCTGTGGTGATGCTGATGATGCCGGGAAGCAGTGATCTAACCAAGACGAGTGACCGCGTCTTCTCGCACTCAACAAGCCCGCATTGATCCATCGACTCAGCGACGGCAGAACCGACTTTTGTCGATCTGTCATCACATCATTGATTGTGACAAAGGAGGTGAGTATCCGCGTCCATGGTTTGCGACTGCCTCAGATTTGCTATGGTATGCTTCATGTTATGAGCACCCATACTCATCGCCCTATCCACAGTGTGACAGTGGTTTTGTCTGTTGCCAGACGGTCTGTTTGACTGTTGCCAGACCGTCAGTCGTAGAGTCTACTCTGAGAAAAAGGCCGATGACAGAGCCACCCTTTATTTGTCTGTTTCCAGACAGACTGCTTGTCTGTTGCCAGACGCTTGGTGACTGTTGCCAGACTCGGCGATGGAGTAGCCAACCCTTTGTTTGTCTGTTGTTACTTGTCAAACTGATCACGAAAAAGGAGATGAATATCAGTGCCCAAAGTTTGTGACTGCCTCGGACTCGCCCTGGTATGCTGCATGTCATGGACACCCATACCCATCACCGTATCTACAGTGTGACAGTGGATTATGCCTCGCCCCCATGTTAAAATTAAGCAGAGGGATTTGAAGGGTGAGAGCCATATGTTCAAGTTGAAGGAAGGGGCTGAGGGACGAGAGCCATTTCAGTTTAGGGGGGTGTTCGTGGGCCATGTTGACATTAAAGACTGGATAGGGGGATGAGAGACAAGAGCGTTGTTAAAATTCCTCTTGAGCGATTTAAAGATCGAGAGTCAGGTTCAAGCTGAAGGGAGTGGCCTTGGGACGAGAGTAAATTTCAAGACCCTCAGTCGAGTTGTATGTTGCCAGACCAACTGCTTGTCTGCTGCCAGACGCTTAGTGGCTGTTGCCAGACTCTGCGATGAAGGAGCCAACCCTTTGTTTGTCTGTTGCCACTTGTCAAGCTGATCACGAAAAGGGAGGTGAATATCAGTGCCCAAAGTTTGCGACTGCCTTGGACTCGCCATGGTATGCTGCATGTCATGGATACCCATACCCATCACCGTATCTACAGTGTGACAGTGGATTATGCCTCGCCCCCATGTTAAAATTAGGCAGAGGGATTTGAAGGGTGAAAGCCATATGTTCAAGTTGAAGGAAGGGGCTGGGTGACGAGAGCCATTTCAGTTTAAGGGAGGTGTTCGTGGGACATGTTGACATAAGGACTGAATAGGGGGGTGAGAGACAAGAGCGTTGGTAAAATTCCTCTTGAGAGATTTAAAGAGCGAGAGTCAGGTTCAAGTTGAAGGGAGTGGCCTTGGGACGAGAGTAAACACTAGCCGAGTAAACAACTGCTCTGGGCAAGCAAAGGGAGCCACAGGTCAGGGCTACCTAGAAATAAGACCTTAACATCGTACCAAGTACAGAAAGCAAGAAAAATGGGCGATTGCAGGTTTATTCAACTTGATGCATTCATGATAGCATTTCATCAAAGATTTATTAGAGTAGGTGAGCCAATTTAATATACATTATACAATGTTTGTAGTCAAGTATGGGGCCTATAATATATTTTCTAGGTAATGTCACAGCCTCATGAGACTTCATGTTATTGAAAATCTACTAAGTAATTGAATTATCGCCCGCATCCACGTTGCCTCGGCGGATGCCAGTCATTTCTGCCCCCTACACGTTCGCCCCCCTGCGCTATGCATAAGCTACCAGGTTACACAGTGACAGAATACAGACAGACAGACAGATATTTTATTGACAGAAATAAAAGTCATTACAGACTTATTTGTCATAGTAATAAGAGATATGTACATGTATATACAAGAATGTTAGTTTGTTAAAATCATAAATGACAATATACATGGTATGATAAGCAACTAAAATCATGTTAGGTGGCATTGACATAATAAAAACTGGGTATTTCGGTGATATAAATGACTACTTCTTAAAATAAAATTAAAAGGCATAGCCAAGATAATATGGGGGTCTATCATTTTGTTTCCCGCACCAAAACCAGAGATAAAATAGCTACTATGTATAACATACTAATTATATATAGTAGCAAAAAAGACACTCTGGAAAGCGTAGAAACCAAAACTATATACAAGTGCATAATTATGCTACAGTAACTGGAGTATGAAATAAGACAATGGTAAAAATTATATGGTATTTAAAATATATATATATGTATATATAATATAAAGCAGTACAATTAATGTGGCAATCCGCGAAACAGGTAGCTCCGAGCCATGTGACCATGAAAGCACAGTCGCTATGAACTCGGGAGATTCCCTGATATTAACTAGTGGTGTAAGCTTAACGACGTAATAACAGTACTACTACCGAAACACAATATATACATACTAATAAAAGTCGGACATTGTGGTTCGTCGACTGCCAACAAAGTATAGCATCAGAACCATCCATATTATAGAGTGTTGCAGACTTAGTGATGTAATAACAATGACAATTATGGATAATAATTATGTGTGCCATTCACGCAGGACATGGCACTCACACAATAACATTAAAGTTTATTTAAATAACTAGTGATTTATTACCTATATGGCCCTCGCACAAAAAAACATTACAGCTTATTTTAATGCACTAGATTGTTTATTTCATACCATTTCACTCACGACCTAGTTAGTACCACATACTCGGAGTTACAATCGAAGAAAAACATTCCCGACCTCATAGATAAAATCAGTTGACTTAGCAACTCTGAAATCCTCCATAAGGCCCCACCTCGTCTGATAACAAAGGCGACGGAAACGTCCCTAACCGGCCCTAAAAAGCCAAATAATAAATCCGAGAGCAACAGCCGTCCTGATATGTGGTAATACCCAAGTCAGATCATGAAGGCATGATAATATGGATAATATAGCGATAGGTGACTTTGATTTATTATACTCGGTGTTTTAAACAATTAATTTGTTTAAAACAACCATAGATAAATTGCGCTAGTGACTTCACCACTGTTATGTCTCTAGATGTCATAATTTGTAGAAACATTTCATTTGTCGGCTGTATATTGATAGTTGCGGTTACAGAGTTAAACAAGATTTTGCTTTCATTATTCATAGCGTTACAGTGGAGAAGAAGATGTAGACCTATGCTGTAATCACAGGTCCATAGATAGCTGCGCATCTACGGAGAAGGGAGGTGGCAGTCTTCTGGTTGGTGCTGTAATTCTCCCATTCTCTGAATATCTGGCCTTGCATTGTGCGATATTTCGATCTTTGGTAGAGGGAGAGTTTCCCTTCACTAAGAAGTCGTGCCTGTAATCTCACCATCTGGCTTTCTTCGTGGAGGAGTCTGATGGGAAGGTAGAAGGGGAGCTGCCCACCCCTGGCCTTCCTGTTGATCCTGTTGTGCCACCCCTCCACGTCATTGTTGGTTCGCACACTCTGTAGATAAATGGACCAGCTTCGTGGACACCAGATTCTTCTGTTGATCCATGTTGTCTCGACGTAGCGCATCAGTTCGTTCAGCTGGTCAGTCGCCCTAGAGGTAGGTGAAAGCAGGAGGGATGTGTTCAGCAGGGAGAAAGGGCAGGGCCAGCAGCATCTTGATGATCTTGTGCATATCAGCATCTTCACTATAGGCCGTCTGCAGACCGACGTGTTGTACTTTCCTCCAGACAGCCTGTGCCAATGGAATGAACATCCACGTAGCTGGATCTGTGGAAGGATATCCACAGCTAGCCACACAGCAGCCTCAAAATCAAGCACAAGCTCCTGCACCACAGGAGGTCTTGGCAGAATGTCCAACAGCACTTGGAAGACAGCTTTGTAGTCTATTTTCTTCTTGCCACTCATTAGCACAAACACGAGTGGCACCTGTTTCACTTCTCTATTTTGCTGTAGGAAGGCGTGTATGGACACTAGCTGAGTGAAAGGAGCTCGAAGTATGTGGAATGTTCCGTCGATGTACCAGGACGAGCTGTGGCCAGCTTGTCCAGCTGATCTGCAGTGGCAAACACTAAATGGCGTCGAGGTTCCACAGATATATCTCCATGTAGGTAATCCTCAGGGATGTGATGCATGGCCAGTTCAAACTCCCAAGTCTGTGGGCTCTTCTGGATGTATCTGTTGTCGCACTCTGTTGGCTGTACGCTGCAAGTTGTCAGGCTTGGGTAGAGAAGGGCAGGGCATTGTGGTGATGTTGCTGCTGAGCATAGCTGACTCGACGATGGCACCAGCAGGTTGGAAGAGGTCTTGGGTAGCTTGATCCTTGACGCTGCACACCACCCTGGTCACTGCGGCTTGGTTGGGTACAGAAGGGTGGATGTGGGGCTGCACACCGGGAGTAAAGGTAGGTCCATGTTGAATGACTTTAGCTTAACAACTAAGAGTCTTGTTGAGAACAGTACACCGCCATGTAACACTGCTTGATGATGTTTTCTTAACAGTGTAGGAGTAGCCCAGGGAGTCGGAACAATTTCTTACCCTGGCGTTTTGTTGAACCAGGAATTATCTCGTAGGTGATGTCTTGTTGAAGATCACCCTGGCAGTTAGGTCTAAAGTGGACTGTCTCCTCCTTCATGGAATTTTCCTCTACGGGAAGGATGTCTTGCACAGTGATATCCACGTGAAGCGAGTCTTTGTGTCCATGGCTGAGGAATCATCTGTAGACTGCTGTGGAGATTCTGGTAACACAGGTAATCCTAAAGACAGTCGTGTACTCTCAGCTTGAAAAATGGGGATGCTCTGTTCGTCGACACTGTCGTTGGTTCTGCTAGATGGTTCATCCCGCAGAGGTGAAGACTGTGGAGATGGTTGAGCCACATGCAAGGCACTATGGCGACCTATTGTGTTCTGCAAACAAAAGCAAAATTATGTAAATATAACACGTATATATCAAATAGCATCATTAAACATGTTAAACAGAAAATGTGAAATTAAGAAAAAATATTTATGAAAATATTTCTACATGCTCTTTACTGAATTTAATTGAATTATGCCTCTTTTTACTAAATCCACCGGTGTGTTATCTGCTTAAGGGCTCACCTCTCTTGGGAGTTCAGGTGCTGGACAGTCAGCACAGTGCCATTCTAGGAATTCAAATTGACGGTAAAAAAAACGAATGAATCCAGAATTGCAAATGCGGTGTTGCGAACGAGAGCATCTATCGCAACATAAAGCTTCTTGACCTGGTTTCACAGTTTAATGACAAACTACACAAGCGTTGCTGAAAGTCATGACGTATGCATATCATGAACCGAATGAACACATAAAAAAAAACTGTCCTCAATATAGTAAAATTCCCCACCCAAAGCCAGAGTTCACTGTATCTATTTAATTATTGAACTCAATTTGGTGAAATAAATATACTCTGAAAAAAAATTTCTCATGGCGTTTTTAAAGAAATTATAGAATATTTTTGTTGATTACCTCAAAACAACAATAAAATAAGTTAGGCCATTCTTGCTTCAGGCTGACTATATGTAGTGTCGGCCTACAATTAAAAACCGGAGTTGGCAATTATGAATCATGTCAACCGCCTAGCAAAATGATATTATTAGTAAATTAAAATTGCAACATTCGAATTGATAATAATAATAATTAACAAGCGATGCCTTTGAAAAGAGTGTTTAATGTTGTTGGCGTGTCAAGGGTGTGTCTACACAGGCGTAATGTGAGACAATTGGCGGCATCAACTTCAACAGGATTAGGGCCTACAGACAAGCAGTCGTGACACCATTTGCGTCCTGCAGTGCAACAAGTTAATAAGTATACTAAATTGAATTGGCACAGTCTAATAATACATAAAACATACATTTTCCTATCAATAATGAATGATTATTTATATATTGCCTTTCTCTTCAGGTTTTATAGGACATTGCATCGATTAACCACATTTATTCACTCTATTTTGCCTAAGTATGTTCATTTTACATATCATATTGTTCATATGAATCTACTATTAGACGTAACCTTACTTGTCCAAAAAAACAATAGTTTTTTACATGATAATTCACATCAGAGGTGTCCCTATGCATGTTTTATTTACATAATACACGAAACGGTACCAGGCCAAAATAATTGAACCAGTAACATCAGATATGGTTTTACCATATCACCTCCACATAACAATAAATCATAAACGGACTAGAATGCAAAGAATGAAATATAGATATCAAATAAACATACTGGTGTTATTCAACTGTTACATATTAAGTAAAAGGTGGTGTCAACCTTAATGGTTTTACCAGATCACCTCCACATAGCAAATCCCAACTGGACTAGAATGCAATGTATAAAATATAGGTATGAAATAAACATGTATACTTGTATTATTCAACAGTTCAATAATACTTAACCACCTGGTACGATTCTGTGCTTAATGCCTGCGAACAAAGTGATTTTCAAAACACATCGCTTGTAATAGTGAAGATAAAAACATACATAATTAAATATGATGTCTGCCTATAATATCACACTGACTAGATCTAAGTAAAATCAACAACAAATTAGTTCGGGCATGAACAATTAATTAATGATTAGAACATGGGAATGGCTTTTCACTTATATATTTCCCAATCATATCCCCCTCCCAACACATTTCATATGAGGCAGAGCCCAGGCATCACAGTGGTCACACCCCAGCCATGGCTGTTGACTGTCTTTTTTCTTAGACACACATAGTATTGAATTGCTGAGCTCTTTTTTTTTACTCACCTTAGTAGCCAACACTTTTAAGTTATGGGCTCTTTTGGTGGATCTTTTAGGCCTAACTGCCTTCTTTACTTTTACTGCTGGTGCATTCACATCATTCCTAATTTGAAGTTGTGCAATTATGGCGGCGGTGGTGGTGCTGATAATAGGCTGTAACTGTGCAGGTAGGTCAGGGTGAATACCAGGCGCAGTGGTGGTGGTGCTGATAATAGGCTGTACCTGTACAGGTAGGTCAGAGGAGGGTCAATTTCAATATCAAGTTGTGGCAGCTGCACTGGTGAATCATTAACAGGTAAATCCAATGCGTGTCTGACCGTGCTAGAGCAGCCGACCGGCACTCCTGGAATGTTTGTTGCCAGATTTGCTGCATTCAGAGCGAACAGTGACTTTTCTTTGGTGTAGGCTGCACCACCAAGCGCACCGTCGCAGTCGCCTCTCTGAATCAGCAGCCCTCAGCCCGTCATGGACATCCTGATCTCATCATTTGTCAATATTAGTGAATGTTCTGATCTTACTATTGATGTCCTTATAGCGAATGAAAACGACCCCCCCCACACAATGTAGTGAGTTCGTTTTTTTAAAAAGCTCACGACATCTTGTGTTCCGTGCTACCCTCCGTTTTGTTGTATCTCCAATAAACTCTTGTCTTACGGGACCCTTGCGGGGTTGCCATTCAGGGTATATCTTGAAATCACACTCAATATTATCAACTTGTGCAACAAATTCACATACTGATATACAAGTCAATACACAGACATACAATCAATCAATATATCAAAAGATATTATATAAGTAAATCAGAAATAAGTATGTTGAGGACTTGTACTTGACATTATAACTTTCATGGGAAATTCTTCTTGGTATCCCACCAGCTAGATAGGCATATACATAATATAGTAATTTTCTTGTCCTATGACAATCATTGTCAGCACCAACAAGCAAACAATAGTAGAAAACCGTCTTTATTCAAATAACAGAACATACAAATTGTTTCATTCATCCAGATAAGTGGTCCAGTTAGTGGTTCATATGTTCAAGTCAAGATAAAAACCTGAAACGGGATAAAATTAACTAAATTACTTATAAAATAACAATGACTAGAAATTACAATTCCAATTAGAATTAATCAATAGATATATTTTACTTTACAATAGATTCATTTTAGCTTATATTTCCTACATTATTGCTTCAGAAATCACGAGACGAACTAACTTATTGCCAGAGGGAGTTATCCTTCCTATTGTTACTCTGCGGACTATCCGACCCGAGGATAGCGAAGCTGCGCGAAATGCCGCGGAGTTTCAGCATTAAATTCACAACGAAACCCAAGTCTCTGGTCGTCTGGGCATGTCTGGGGGTAGATCCCCTAGACATGCCCAGAACCCCTTATCGAGCGAGCAAAGGAAAACGCTCTCAATAACCCACCATGCCCTATCGCCCCCACCCTCACGTCATCATGGGTACATCATTTCATCCCATCAATTGACTACAACGTTTTTATCGTATTACAAAGTCACTTAAAAGACCTTTTGTGCCGAAAAGTGACGTAAAGCAATGATTTACTACTACTGATCATTGGTGTTGGTGACATTGAAATTTAGGTACACTTGTGTGTCATCTGCATACAGTTGGCCCGTGTATAGCGTGAATAGGAAAGGACCTAACACTGAACCCCGAGGTACGCCAAATCGTAGAGGTACAGAGCCAGATTTTTAAGAACCTATGTTTACTGTTTGATGACGCTCCTGCATGTAGGATGCAAACCATTTGAGAGCCACTCCATCGACACCTATGCCCTCGAGCCTCGCTAGTAGCAATTTAGGATCTATTGTGTCAAATGCAGCCGAGAGGTCTAGCAATACCAACATGGTTCTTTTTTTCTTGTCAAGTGCAGTCAGAATATCATTGCAGACATGCCCAGACGGCCGGAGACTTTAGTTTCGCTGTACAATTTAATGATGAAACTCTGTGTCATTTCGCGCAGCTCCGCTATCCTCGGGTCGGATAGTCCCCAGAGTAACAATAGGAAGGATCACTCCCTCTGGGTAACTCCATTCATCCCACGTGAGAGACCTAATGTCAAACACGCTATTGCCGGTTATTTAAGGCTACCACGGCCTACATCAGCGCCAGCACTGATGCGGGTGCTGCATTGGCTCCGCTTTTGAGCGGAGGAACCAGGGTACACCACTGGTAATCCGCCCGAAGATTATAGCCAGATACGAGGAGGCTAAGCTGCCCTTGGATGATTGCTGTAGACTAGTGCTTCCGTACAATGCCGTACACAGCATCCAACAGACGGAACAGATCCCTAATGACCCTCCCCAGATGGGGGCGAAAAGTACTACTACTAGCAATCCTCCCAGTACCCCTATTATACAGATACAATTACAACAAAATGGCAGAGAAACATAACCTAGCTTGGTTCTAAACCAGAGCACGCACCATCGTGCCTTTGGCAGCACTCTGGCCCGCCTCAACCTCGCATCTAGGCCCGCTCTCCTGTGCCCACCGACGTCTGTCCCTTATATCAACTTTACATCAACATAATCACAACATTGATTGCACATATACTTAGGCATCATCATAATCAGAACATGGATTTAACATACATTTACCCGCGCGTAGGCCTTCCTCTGCCCAGCCCACGCGGACGCCAGTCCGTCTGAGTGGACAGCCTATCATGATGACCCCGCCGACCTCTGTCGGCATCTGCCGGGACCGCCTGTGTTACAAACTGGATTACAGCCTGGATTACAAATGAGTAATTCATTGTAACTCACTGTAACCCGCCAACCCGCAACACGATCAGCCCGCACGCGGCTTGTCCTGTTTGATGGTGTCCCGGTCAGAAAGATCAATGATAGCATCATAGCTATGCATACTTTTACACTATGAGGTGGTAAATCGTATATGTAACTAAGAGGCAAAGATACAAAATCTGAAACATTGTCATCATTTCATATAAAATCTGGGTTAGTACCGGTTCTAGCATTAAAGTCACCGCTTAGTAGAACATCACCTGGAACATTGTATTTCACAATATCATTTACCTGTTGCTCAAAACTTTCATCCCTGGTTTTAGCATCACTGGATTTCATACTATTATAATTATTTTCTTTCAAAGCAAAATAGATTTCCATCAAAATTAAACCACGTACAGTACTACGTACTACATGATGACAACAGCTGTATACCAGAATGATATTTGTTTTTGAAAAAAAAGACAATACCTCCAAATTTTCTGCACGTTTTTTTAAATTTCAAGACATTTTTACAAAACTTCATATACCCCTCGATATCTACATCATCTGTATCAACACACCAATGTTTCAATCAATGCAATACAATCATATTTATGTACAATGTCCACAAAGAAATCCTTGTGAACCTTACCCTTCAGTCCATTCGCATTAAAAGCTCCAAAATGCAAATGTGTTATTATTGCACATATTTTAGTATCAAAAGGTTACAATTTGTGATATAAAAAACAATATAATATGTAAATGTATTAAGAGATTCGTTAGTAGTACATGTGGTATACACATACAATATTTCAATACTACATGTACAGTCATATAACGTTCGACAATTATTTGGGTATTGCACATAGTTTAATGTAGTATCGATAATTCATGTGTGGACTAATATGTCTAATATGAGACAAATCCGGATAATTGTAACAGTGTGCAACAGACGCCCCCCTGCCCACTATAATTAAAAATGCGAGATGTAGATACATCATGCTGCCTGCCACTGCCTAGATAAACCACAACGCTTTGCTGCCTACCATGATAATGAGAATTGTGCGGTGCAGGCACTCTGCTGCCCGCCATCATGGGCATTATGCGGTGCAGCAACACTCTGCTGCCCGCCATAAAGTGCATTTTGCGGTGCAGCAACACTCTGCTGCCCACCATAATGGGCATTGTGCGGTGCAGCAACACTCTGCTGCCCATCATAATGGGCATTGTGCGGTGCAGCAAGTTGCTGCAACACTCTGCTGCCCGTCATAATGGGCATTGTGCGGTGAAGCAACACCCTGCTGCCCGCCATAATGGGCACTGTGCGGTGCAGTAGCATCATGCTGCCGGTCATGTATCGCATGTTGTGATATTTCACGAAGAACGGCAGGGTTTGTAATAACAGGATTCGGCATTATGTCTGGAAGTCTCGATATTCATAGTAGTTTTTTCGCTCTCGAGCACTGTGCTGTGCAGCTACATCCTGCTGGCCACCATGTGTTACACGGTGCTGTGTTTCACCATGTTCATCAGGCTTGTAATAACGAGATTCAGCATTATGTCTGGCACTGTGGATGTCTCGATCACCATAGTAGTTGTTTCGCTCTCTATCATGTAGAATCGAGTGTTGCTCTATCTCGCACCATTTTCTTGTTTGACTTGTTCAGCCTTACGGTGATACTGTTTATTGCTAGGCTTATTTTGTTGTGTAACAGCGATCCTTTCCTGATGAATAGGCTTGCTACATTCATTAGTCTGAGAATACTCACTCGAGTATGCTGGTAGTCAAAGTAATGGGTTCAGCTTGGTCTTGATGTTCGCCACTAGAACTAGAATAGTTCCTTATGCGAATCTTGTTATATCTATGCTTAGGGTCTCTAAGGTTTTCTTGGTCCATGAAAAACAATTTATCATCTTCGTTAGTAAACAGTTCCCGTGCATCATTGTTACCCTTTGCAAATTTGTCGTTATACTCGCTTGCACCCTGAATATAGCCAAGACTTTTGCAATAATTTTTATTATTATCCTTTTTGTCCTGGAACTGTTGAGCATTTGCAGCTACCAGAAATATTTCAGTTGAAAGAGGATATTTCATTGTACAATAATTAATTTTATCAAAACTGTTTTTCATGTTTGGAAAATTATATATTCAACTTTATATCTGTCCGACTGAGGGCATACTTTAATTGATTGAAGTACAGAGTGTACTTTAAAGAAAGTACGTACAGTACTTCAATGAGGCTCCAATGGAAGTACAGATCATGAGGCATGTGACTATGAAATAACTTTAATAGCACATTCCTAATATTCCAGACATAGGGCTGCTCTATAAATTCGTGATATAATATTTCAAAATTAGTCCATTATTTTGTGGTACTGACGTTCAAGTCCCTGACGAATGCATGAACCATCACTTCAATTTTATTGCCGAGTTCTTCATCTGATTGACCTGGAATATGTGCTACATTCAGCTCATATCTTTGAAGTTTTTATAGCATTCTTTGCAGCCTTGGTGGGGCACTCCCGAAAGGATTTCGAGAAATTGACACCAACGGGCGGTGATCGGTCTGCACATTTACAAGTTTTCCATAGAGATACTGATGGAACTCCTGACACCGAAACAGATAGCATTTTCTTCACTATCTGTGCATAGTTTTTTTTCGGCATCAGTGAGAGATCGCGAGCTGTAATGAATTGGTTGTCCTTCTTGTGGCAAACAGCAACCTGGACCACTCTGGTTGGCATCTGCTTCAGTAGTAACAATTTCGTTCACATCATAGTACCTAAGAACTGGTCTTTCTGATAAAACTTGTTTCTTCGGTAAGTTATGTTTGACTCATCAGCCATTTATTGTGCTAGGTATTTCAACATGCCCAGTAGTGTCTGTAGAGCTTGTTTACTTCCCGGAGTTGTCGTTATTGATCTGTGATATCTGTGATAGCCGGCAAAGTCTTAGAATTCTCTATCCGCTGTTGCGTCTTTTGGTATCGACCAATCCATGATTTTTTCAATCTTCTTGGGATATGTGCCTACTCCATCCTCTGATATTATGTGACCACAGTTTGGTTATTGTGTGCGAAAGAACAAAACTTCAAAGCAGGCTTTCAAGGTTTTTGCAATCAACTTGTCAATAAAAAAAACATAGAGTGATAAACAAACATGTGTTTTTTTAAATTTGTTTATCAAAACATCAAACTAGCAACCATGTATGTAGCTGTATGCAGCTGATTTTGCTTTCTTCTTCGCTTCTTTGTTGTGTGTCTGCTCATAGCAGACATATTTCTTGGCTAACATGAACTGTTTGTGGCTCACCGGACTGTTCAGAGTCGTGGTTGTCAGGTTTGGCCGTTTTTTTTTGTATAATGCAATTCAGGGCTAAAAACAAAGTTTAATGGGCTTATACAAATTTACTACATGTCAACTGGTCTAACTTTTGAACTATAAAATATTTTTTGATAAAAATTTCACGGTATTTGGCGGATAACTTGAAAATAGTCCTTGCAAAATAGCTCGAGAATTGACTGAGAAATCGGCGAAAAACATGCAATACAGGAAATTTGACTGCAAGTTTAGGGAGGAATGGAGACAGGTATGAGCGTAACATCGGAGCTACTCACAGCTGTGAGTGTGTGCCTAGGAATTGCTTGCAGTGAATGAGGGGAGGGGAGGGGTGTATGGGTTGGGTGAATAGTTAGAGGAAATTGCCTGCCTACTGGCAGTTGGAACGCTTGACGTAATTTCTTTGCTCTGAATTTGTTTCTTTTGATGTGAGCATGAACTGTCAATCGAATACTGAGGCTGAGTGAGTACTGATAGGAGGCTTCAGCTAAAGGCAGTGTCTGAACGTCGAACATTTTATTTTTAGGTCAGGAAAAAAACATAAAGATGAAAGGGAAGGACAAGTAGGCCTACTTTTACTTTACCTGCAATCTTAGAATCCGGGAACATTTTGCTCACAAGCGGGCCCACGTAGTCTGCCACAACTATGGGTATGTTGTAATAGAAAATCAACAAACAACACCTCAGCATTGATAACACCTTCCTTGAAGAAAGCGTGAAGCGACTGTGTGGGTTCTACTGATGATTTATATGTGCCATGCTTTTGAATCTGTGTATGTTTTCCCATGTCAGACCTGATACCATGTCGCCATGCCCCTTATATTCAGGAAGGAATCTCTGCTCTGACAGCCTACTTTTCTTCTCAGGAGTTTCATCTCCCATGATCTTGTGCTTTGACCAAAGAAAATTAAAATGCAATTCTGCTTAGTACATTCTCTAAACTACAGAGCTACTTTAGGCTTTGATGCACTAGACAGCGAGATGCACACACACACACAAGCCACACTTACCAGAATTCGAACTAGGTCACCACCTGATTAAACGCGCAACTTGATTGGCAGTGTGGTAGCGCAATTGACCAATAGATTAAGTTTATTACACTTTTTACATTGACATCCTTTCGCCCGGCAGATTTTATCACCATGCCTTCTGCCGCATTTTAAACATTCGTACACAGTATTTTCACCATTTTGTTTATCAAATGTTTGCTTTACCTGAAATTTTTTTGCACCATCATGTTTCTTAAACTGTGCTTTAAAATTAGGCTTATGACGTCTCTTTATTTCGTGAACATTTGTCTCTTCGACGGTCGCTAGCGTCAAACTAGTCATTTGTGATTTTATCATTTCATACTGTCGAGCATTTGAACTGCTTTTTTAAGTTTTAATTCTGATTCTGATTGTAATCTTTTTATGTCACTATCAGGAGACCAATGACAAACCGATCTCTAATTTGCTCGCCTTTGTCCACAAATTTGCATGTTGCGGCTAATTTGTGCAACTTTATGGCGTATTCTTCCACCGATTCATTATGTAATTGTTTTCTTTCATGAAAAACTGACCTTTCATAAATTACGTTTCTTTGTGGAATAAAATAGCTGTCCAGTTTTTCACTCACTTTTGACCACTTTTTCTCATCACCATCATTAAACTTTATTGTTTTGAAAATATTTTCTGCTTCGGGTCCTAACGCATACAGTAACGAGTCAACCTGGACAACTTCGTCCTCTTTATTTACCTTCGAAGCGGTGCGGACCTTCAAAATCGTGTTTTCCACATGGTCCATTTAGCCGGTTTGCTGGGGTACTGGGATGATTGCTAGTAGTATTACTTTTTCCCCCCATACATGAAGGGTCATTAGGGATCTGTTCCGTCAGTTGCATGCTGTATGGCATGGTACGGAAGCACTAGTGTACAGCAATCATCCAAGGGAAGCTGCAGCCTCCTCGTATCTGGTCATAATCTTCGGACGGATTGGCAGTGGCGTACCCTGGTTCCTCCGCTCAACTGCGGTACTAATGCAGTTCTCGCATCAGTGCTGGTGCTGGTGTAGGCTGTGGTAGCTTTAAATAACCGGCAATAGCGTGTTTGACATTAGGTCTCTCAAGTGGAATGAACGGAGCTACCCAGAGGGAGTTATCTTTCCTATTTTTCTATTGTTAGCTCCCGCCGTCACCGTAGGTGAGACGGAGGGAGCTATGGATTCTGCCTCCGCTTTGGTTTTTACCTCTTCTTTGCCTGTAACTTTGTAAGAGAAAAAGCTAGGATAACAATTTTTGGTATGTGAGTTACTTCCAGGTGAATAATGAACAGGTTTAAATTTTAGTCTGAATTCAATATGCAAGGTAGCAGTAGTAGTAGTAGTGAATCTTTGCTTTACGTCACTTTTCGGCACAAAAGGTCTAAGTGACATTGTAATACGATAAAAACGTTGTAGTCAATTGATGAGATGAATTGAGGCGAGAGGCAAAAATGATGATGTTACGGCGTTGGGCCGTTCGTGATCATTTCGTTTCCGGAGCATATCTCTGAAAGTACTTGTCCGATTGTCTTCAAATTTTACACACAACACCTCTAGGGGGTCTAGTTGTGCCTTTGGGGTATATGAACTTTGACCTACTTTTGGTTCAGAACTATGAACTTTAGACGTTTTGACGCACACTTCGTTTCCGGATCAGATCTCGAAAAGTATTGGGCCGATTACAGTCATATTGCACACACATGTTCTCTAAGGTCCCTAGTTTAGCCTTTTCAGGTTTTTGGACCTTGACCTTGAAGTTGACCCAGCACTTTGACCTAATTTATAACATCGGTAAATCCGACTGAAATATTTTGCAAAATATCATGAAAACGCTCAAGATAGCTACACCATTACTATAAAACAAATTGTAAGGTTTCAGGAGAGGATGCATCTTGAAAAATTTCAGATCGATAAAATTCAAAATGGCCGCCTATCGGCAATTATTCACCTCGAAGGGCCCGACATTGCGGAATTCATGAAAACCGCTCAAGATAGCTACACCATTACTATAAAACATATTGTAAGGTTTCAGGAGAGGATGCATTTTGAAAAAAATCAACTTGATCAAATTCACAATGGCCGCCTATCAGTCATAATTCACCTGGACAGGCCTGATATTGGGTAAACCGTGCTAGATAGCTAAACCATTACTATAAAACAAAATGTGAGATATCAGGAGAGGATGCATCTTGAAAAAATTCGACTTGATCAAATTCGAAATGGCTGCCTTCCGGCCATTATTTACTTTCACATGGCCGTTATTTGGTAAACCGTGCTAGATGGCTAGACCATTACTATAAAACTAAATGTGAGATTTTAGGAGAGGATGCATATTTAAAAATTTTGACTCGATCAAATTCAAAATGGCCGCCTTTTCGGCCTTTATTCATTTCCACATGGCCGTTATTTGGTAAACCGTGCTAGATGGCTAGACCATTACTATAAAACAAAATGTGAGTTTTCGGGGGAGGATGCACCCTGACAATTTTTTACTTTCGATTTCAAAATGGTCGACAATCGGCATTATTTACCTCGATAGGCCTGATATCAGGTAAACAATGCTAGATAGCTAGACCATTACTATAAAACAAAATGTGAGTTTTTGGGGGATGATGCACCCTGAGAATTTTTAACTCTATCAAATTAAAAATGGCCGACAATCGCCATTATTTACCTCGATAGGCCAGATATCAGGTAAACCATGCAAGATAGCTAGACCATTGCTATCAAACAAAATGTGACGTTTCCGGTGAGGATGCCTTTTAAAACTTTCGACTCACTCGAATTCAAAATGGCCGCCTATCGGCCACTATTTACTTTCACATTGCTGATATTTGGTAAGCCGTGTTAGATAGCTAGACCATTACTATAAAACAAAATGTGAGATTTCAGGAGAGGATGCATCTTGAAAAATTTTGACTCGATCAAATTCAAAATGGCCGCCTATCGGCCATTATTCACTTTCACATAGCAGATATTCGGTAAACTGTGCTAAATGGCTAGACCATTACTATAGAACGAAATTTGAGATTTCAAGTGAGGATGCATCTTGGAAAATTCTGACTCGATCAAATTCAAAATGGCCTCCTATCGGCCATTATTCATTTTCACATGGCAGATATTTGATAAACCGTGCTAGATGGCAAGACAATTACTATAAAACAAAATGTGATGCACCTTGGAAATTTTTAACTCGAATTTTAAATGGCCGACAATCGACATTATTTACCTCTATAGGCCTGATATCAGGTAAACCATGCTAGATGGCTAGACCATTACTATAAAACAAAATGTGAGATTTCAGGAGAGGATGCATTAGGAAAAATGTCGACTTGATCAAATTCAAAATGGCTGTCTATCGGCCATTATTCACTTTCACATGGCCGATATTTGGTAAACCGTGCTAGGTGGCTAGACCATTACTATAAAACAAAATGTGATTTTTTTGGGGAGGAATCAACCTGGAATTTCTTAACTTTTATCAAATTCAAAATGGCCAACAATCAGCACCTCGATATGCCTGATATCAGATAAACCGTGCTAGATAGCTAGAACATTACTATAAAACAAATACGTTTCAGGAGAAGATGCATCTTGAAAAATTTCGACTAGATCAAGTTCAAAATGCCCCCCTATCGGCCATTATTTACATTCACATGCCCAATATTTAGCAAATTGTTAGATGCTAGTCCATTACTGTAAAACAAAATGTGAGATTTCGGGGGAGGATGCACCCTGATATTTTTTAACTAGTCTATATCGAATTCAAAATGACCGTAAATCAGCCATTATTTACCTTGATTGGCCTGATATCGGGTAAACTGTGCCAGATAGGTAGACCATTACTGGGATACTGATTAGGATCATTAATTTCAATGGAGGTTTGCAATCTCTGACAGATTAGCTCTTGTCTTACTGTTAGACTGAACCTAGTTGTCTTGCGTCTTGATTTTTGACCCAGCCTAGGACTACATTAATAACCCTACACAAAATTGCTAAAATCAAATTCGGAGCGGGAGCTCCTGGACTTATGTAGTCTTGTTACTCTGGGGACTATCCGACCCGAGAATAGCGAAGTTTCATCAGTAAATTGCGCAGCGGAACCCAAGTTTCCGGCCCTCTGAGCATGTCTGGGGGTAGATCCCATAGACATGCCCAGAACCCCTTATTGGGCGAGCAAAGGAAAACCCTCTGAATAACCCACCATGCCCTATCACGCCGAAGAGATGACGTTGTCTTAAGCAGGGCCAGAATTGGCCATGCCTATTTCACAAACGGGTATTTATTGAGAGGAGAATTGCGACTTATGTGTTGCAATACTCGTCTCACTGTAAGACATGTCCTTCTCAGTTGTGCGAAATATGCGCACATCAGAAGGAAGTATTTTGCATTTAATTCCCTATTTGAACTATTTAGGGACACCCCTGCAGGTTTTATTATTCAGTTCCTTCGGGAATGTAACCTATATTATACGTTTTAATTATTAGACTTAGACTTGAAGTTTTTACACAATCACTCCAATTTCATGGAGATATAGTGATTTGATAAGTCGTTCATTGTATAATCACTTCATATTTTACATTATTTATACTGACATTTTTATACTCATTAAACTGTGTTGTAGTGCAGGCGCTACAACATGTCATCAAACTCGTTACATATAGGTGCCAGGAGCATCGTCATATTATCATATCAAACATTTTAAACTGAATATTTTAGTGCAAACATGCTTTTATTGGCTTTGTCTTTTCTTTACGACTTTAACTATACAATATGGGATATTGTAATACTAGGAATTTTCACTTAAATGGCCATACTGGTCGAAGAGTGAAGTAAAGCAAACATTTTACTTACTTATTATATATTTTAAAAAAAGTGAATCATGAACAAATATTCTAATTGATATCCTACAGTATATACACGACTATAATTTGGTATACAAATAAAATTCCACTCCGAAGTTTATGACAGATTACAGGCGTAGATAGGGTCGCTGGGCCTATAGCACATGGCAAAGGACATGGCTGATATGACGAATGGATATTACTGCACTCCACTGCATCTGACATACAGTGTTAAACATCAAATACATAGTATACAAGTTAGCCCTACAACATGGTAAAATGTCTGTTACGTAGGCAAAGGCACAAAGACGAAAATACCATGTTGTATGCGTGAAATGTGCAAATGTACTGTGTCACAAAGATATATTTTAAATTGATATACAAAAAGAATACCATATATCGAGATTGGTCAACGTGGACCGTGTGCACACACGTAGTAAAGTAGGAAATATGACCCAAGATGGTTCTAAAGTTGACCCTACACGGTCTGGTACAGTATCCATTTTCAGCAGACGCCAGTATACTAAGCTGTTGAAAAAAACAAGCAGCCATTCTGTAAAATCCCAGTCCACGACATTGTAGAATGAATGTTTGTGACCACACATAAGTAATCATTGATAATCAATGAAATATATCCGTCGATTTTAAACATTAGCACTTATAATTTAAATTGAAAAACTTTGTCATTTATAGTACTGGTGTATCCTTGATAAAATGACAGATCTTCTTTTAATGCCTCTGTCGCACTAATGTTCTGTCCGTATATATATGGATACGAAAATGTCACTGTAAAACGTGTAATAAAATATAACTTCTGCAAAAGCAATTAAAATTGAATTTATATATAAACAAAATTTCTTCTACACACGGTGTGTATTAGCGTTCTTATATATTTTTAAACCGAAATATCTTATTAGAGCTGGTGAAACGTCTCTGTTGTGTTGCCAACTGTCTGGGAAATCTCCCTCCCAACGCACGAGATATTCCTTATCACTCCCTCTGCCACGTGATCTGAGGATCTTCTCAGCTGCATACCACTCAACATCAGCATTATCAGTAGTTGTGCCTGTGGCTGATGGTTGTGAGGGGGTGGCGTTGTAGGGGTGTTGGTGGATTGGTTTGATATAGGGTGTGGTTGGCTGTTGTCACGTCGGACAGGCATTGTACCGGGAGGGGAGGGGAGCGGTACAAGCCTGTCATCTGGATCATAGTATTTCCGTAGACGTGTGATGTTTATGCGACTACGCACGTCCTTATTACTTGAACACCATCGCGGACCTGTCACCTCAGTGACGTAATACGGACCTGTCCATTTGTGAGACAACTTGGGCGATAGTCCAGGGAAACGGCGACACTGTTGCATTAGCACACGATCACCCACAGCAAAATTGTTGGCCTTGACCTTGCTGTCATGTCGTTCCTTTTCTTTTGTCTGTGTCAGCTCCACATTTTCTTTAGCAATTTGCCTGAACACTTACTAACAGCTTACTTACCATTATGTATACATGTAGCTATGCACCTTGAACCCAATAAATTGGTTCGTGACGTCAGGGAAGGGTGTGGATCAACGAGTAATGTAGCACCAGCTGTTATTTCTAGAGGAACAGTTAGAGACAAAACAGACTCTGTCCTGCGATCCACTGAGTTGTTGTGGTCTTAGTGGCTTATCTGTAGCCATTATGGCGAGGCTGTTCTCTGTTATTTCTGAGTCTGGTGTCACGGTCCGACCAGCGTCTACTTTCGCCGCTCTGGTGTTGAAAGCAGGCCCACCTTCTGCTCTCTGCATGAACTATATATATTGTTTAAAATGTTCTAAAAACTATACCTTGAAATAGGTTCTCCACCAAATATCACACGGGGATTTGTGTGATAAATATAAAACAAAATAAAAGATGATGCTGTAGCTGAGACTGTCCATGATGCTTTATTATACAAGTATCCTTAAGATTTACATGTCTAAGATGATATGGAGTGCAGCCGTTCTCGACGTCCTATGATGACAAGTGAGGTAGGGACTGACTGGGCGGAAGAGTGAAACATGACCTTTATGTCGGGAACATGGGTTCCAAATGTATCCAATCACACACTCTCTACCCAGAATTCAACTATACCGGAAACTTTAGCAGTTGTGCTAGTTTTATTGATAGTTTAACATAGAAAAGAGATGATAAATAACTAAGAGTTTAACTTTGAAAAGTCGTCTTCAGTACGACATATGCTTTCAGTCCATGTGAAACTTGTAGTTAAAGTGACTTTCAGAAAAGTGTAAGAAATATAAAATTGATTCAGATTTTGATCAACTGGCCAAAACTTGAGATAAAAACGCTTATTGTTAAAAAGTTAGCAAAGCTAGTGTTCCTAGACTTTCACTAGACATGGTAAATACATTACAGAAAAATCAGGTATAAAAGAGAAACAGGTAACGTTAATTACTTACTTATATTTATAAACTCAACAAACAATGCCATGGTCTCTGACCACCATGAATGATAGAGAGAAGAGAGTAAAAATGAGTGTACCAGAAAAGGGGTGAGGTGTACAGGTCACAGAGTAACATGGTAGCGGACTCACTGCTAGGTGGTACCTCTGTATAGGGCGATCCATATAGATCCAGAATCCCGGCAGCAGTGTATAGCTAACTGACGATAATATTATCATATCAAACATTTTAAACTGAATATTTTAGTACGGACATGCATTTATTAGCTTTGTCTTTCCTTTGCTACTTTAACTATACAATATAGGCTATTGTAATACTAGAAATTTTTGCTTAAATGGCCATACTGGCCGAAAAGTGAAGTAAAACAATTTACTTACTTACTGTTAATTTTATCAGACATCTTTGTTAGCATTGCGTCCAGCTCATGATATGTATTCACGCCAGCCATGTGAGGTCTTAGTAACGCCTCAGTAAGAAGCCAAATGCTCTGACTTTTCGAGAGTATTTTTTTGCCAAATTACATTTTTCTATGCAACCAAATGCATGTTTGAGGATTTTGTTGAGACCGGATACTATCATCAGCTTACCTAGGCTGTCACAAAAGCTCATAATTGTGTGTAATCCACCTAGGCGTGGATATATATTCTTGAATACATCTGGGGTAACCCATATATTATCAACTAAACATAACCTTGTAAATTTGTTGATCTGCTGTTCTTCAAATTTTGATTCACTGTTGCTATTAGACGATTGGCATAGTAACATGGGCATTGCATAAGAAGATTTCAATCCATCCATTGAAGAGATATTGGCATCATAATGATCAATGACAGTCTGTATCAATCCATGTCTAACATTAAAAAATCCTGAGGACCACTCCCAGTGCACATTGTAAAGATGTAAATTTGCTTGTTATAGCGCTGGTTCTTATATTTCCAATCAAATAAGCAGGTAAACTACTGTTTAGCTCTGGGGAGATGTGAAATAACAAAGAAAAAAGTGTTTCACTACATTGGCTACATGCATCAGTTCTATCAATGTTACAACTGTATTTCAAGGTATCTTGTTCAATGGCTTTAGATTCATAAACAGTTTGCTTAGCTACTGATTTTATATTTGAAGAATCAACTTCATTTTCACCATCCACTAAGTTTAAAAACTGTGATGCTTGCGATCTGAATACCAACATATTAGCCAAACTACATGTGATATATGTGATGCGGCCTCATATCTGAAACATTAGTTCTTTCTTATCTATTTCTGATAATATATTATATCGCAGGCAGCGATACTAGCCTTCATTCATATGGAGGGTACTGCAAAAATGAAGAAGATTTATTATTTTAGTAAAACTTAATTCTAATATTACAATCAGCTGTGCAAATCGCATGCTCATTCAGTCACGTTACGCTATAGTAAAATAATAACGGAGTGGGCGTGTGTTGATAGCGTATACCCGGGGTACATATAGAGAGGGTGTTACTAGCTTCATTTACTGAGGCATACTGCCTGGGTGCGGTGCAGGGTGGATGGCGTGGGATCACGCCGTAATCTGATATGATATATATCTCTCAACACATACAAATACCATTTGAGAATTTGGTCTTCCGTTGTTTAATGGTTTCTCTGTTCATTGTTTCGTATATTCATAATAGTTTTTGCACAACTATGGATGTTTTTGTTGAAAAGTGATGTCAGGCATTATTTGTTTCTACTGTTATATATTTGTTTTTGACACAAACACGTTTTGCAATTAACATAAAAATAATTATTTTTGTCATTTTTAGCTCCCGCCGTCACTGTAGGTGAGACGGAGGGAGCTATCGATTCTACCGCCGTTTTTTTTTGCCTCTTCTTTTGCCTATAACTTTGTAAGAAAATAAGCTAGGATAACAATTTTTGGTATGTGAGTTACTTCCAGGTGGATAATAAACAGGTTGAAATATTTTTAATCTGAATTCAATACGCAAGGTCGCAGAGGAGAAAATGATGATGTTACGGCGTTGGGCCGTCCGTAAACAATTCGTTCCCGGAGCATAACTCTGAAAGTACATGTCCGATTGTCTTCAAATTTTACACACAACACCCCTAGGGGGTCTAGTTGTGCCTTTTGGGGTATTTGAACTTTGACCTACTTCTGGTTCAGAACTATGACCTATTTACACGTTTTGACGCGCACTTCGTTTCCGGAGCAGATCTCGAAAAGTACTGGGCCGATGACAGTCATATTTCACATACATGTTCTCTAAGGTCCCTAGGTGTGCCTTTTCAGGTTTTTGGACCTTGACCTTGAAGTTGACCCAGCACTTTGACCTAATTTATAACATCGGTAAATCCGACTGAAAGATTTCGCGGAATATCATGAAAACCGCTCAAGATAGCTACACCATTACTATAAAACAAATTGTGAGGTTTCAGGAGAGGATGCATCTTGAAAAATTTCAAGTTGATAAAATTCAAAATGGCCGCCTATCGGCCATTATTCACCTCGACAGGCCCGATATTGTGGAATATCATGAAAACCGCTCAAGATATCTACACCATTACTATAAAGCAAATTGTAAGGTTTCAGGAGAGGATGCATTTTGAAAAAATTCAACTCGTCTAAGTTCAAAATGGCCGCCAATCAGCCATTATTCACTTTCGCATGGCCGTTATTTGGTAAACCGTGCTAGATGGCTAGACCATTACTATAAAACAAAATGTGTGATTTCAGTAGAGGATGCATCTTGAAAAAATTCGACTCGATAAAATTCAAAATGGCCGCTTATCGGCCATTATTCACTTTCACATGGCCGATAATCGGTCAACCGTGCTAGATGGCTAGACCATTACTATAAAACGAAATGTGAGATTTCAGATGAGTATGCATCTTGAAAAAATTTGACTTGATCAAATTTAAAATGGCCACCTTTTCGGCCATTATTCATTTTCACATGGCTGATATTTGGTAAACCGTGCTAGATGGTCAGACCATTACCTGATTACTATAAAACAAAGTGTGAGTTTTCGGGGGAGGATGCACCCTGAAAATTTTTAACTTAAGAAATAAAAATGGCCGACAATCAGCATTATTTACCTCGATAGGCCTGATATCAGGTAAACCGTGCTAGATAGCTAGATCATTACTATAAAACAAAATGTGACGTTTCGAGAGAGGATGCCTTTCAAACACTTTCGACTCAATCGAATTCAAAATGGCCGCCTATCGGCCACTATTTACTTTTACATTGCTGATATTTGGTAAACCGTGTTAGATAGCTGGACCATTACTATAAAACAAAATGTGAGATTACAAGAGAGGATGCATCTTGAAAAGCAAATTCAAAATGGCCGCCTATCGGCCATTATTCACTTTTTCACATAGCCGGTTTTTGGTAACCGTACTAGATGGCTAGACCATTACTATAAAACAAAATGTGAGATTTCAGGAGAGGATGCATCTTGAATAATTTTGACTTGATCAAATTCAAAATGGCCTCCTATTGGCCATTATTCACTTTCACATGGGCGATCTTTGGTAAACCGTGCTAGATGGCTAGACCATTACTATAGAATGAGGGGTACTGGGATGATTGCTAGTAGTAGTACTTTTCGCCCCCATCCGGGGAGGGTCATTAGGGATCTGTTTCGTCTGTTGGATGCTGTTACGGCATTGTACGGAAGCACTAGTCTACAGCAATCATCCAAGGGCAGCTGCAGCCTCCTCGTATCTGGCTATAATCTTCGGGCGGATTGCCAGTGGCGTACCCTGGCTCCTCCGCTCAACAGCGGAGCCAATGCAGCACCCGCATCAGTGCTGGCGCTGATGTAGGCTGTGGTAGCCTTAAATAACCGGCAATAGCGTGTTTGACATTAGGTCTCTCACGTGGGATGAATGGAGTTACCCAGAGGGAGTGATCCTTCCTATTGTTACTCTTGGGACTATCCGACCCGAGGATAGCGGAGCTGCGCAAAATGCCAAAGAGTTTCATCATTAAATTGTACAGCGAAACTCAAGTCTCCGGCCGTCTGGGCATGTCTGAGGGTATATCCCCTAGACATGCCCAGAACCCCTTATCAGGCGAGCGAAGGAAAACACTCTCAATAACCCACCATGCCCTATCGCCCCCACCCTCACATCATCATCTGTACATCATTCATCTCATCAATTGACTACAACGTTTTTATCGTATTATAGTGTCACTTAAAAGACCTTTTGTGCCGAAAAGTGACGTAAAGCAATGATTTACTACTACTACTATAGAATGAAATGTGAGATTTCAGCTGAGGATGCATCTTGGATAATTTCGACTTGATCAAATTCAAAATGGCCGCCTTTAGGCCATTATTCACTTTCACATGACCATATTTGGTAAACCGTGCTAGATAGCTAGACGATTACTATAGAATGAAATGTGAGATTTCAGCTGAGGATGCATCTTGAAAAATTCTGACTCGATCAAATTCAAAATGGCCCCCTATCGGCCATTATTTACTTTCACATGCCTAATATTTTGCAAACTGTTAGATGTTAGTCCATTACTATAAAACAAAATTTGAGGTTTCGGGGGAGGATGCACCCTAAGTTTTTAACTAATTTATATCGAATCCAAATGACCGTAAATCAGCTATTAGTTACTCGATTGGCCTGATATCGGGTAAACCGTGCCAGATAGGTAGACCATTACTGGGATACTGATTAGGATCATTAATTTCAATGGAGGTTTGCAATCTCAGACAGACTGTCTAGTTCTTATCTCACTCTTAGACTGGGCTTCTTAGACCTAATTGTCTTGCGTTTTGATTTTTGACCTAGCCTAGGACTACATTAATAACCCTGCACAAAATTGCTTAAATCAAATTCTAATTCGGAGCGGGAGCTCCTGGACTTATGTAGTGTTGTTTGTATTAATTTATATTGTGTATCGGCGCTGGCGCTGTCTAAGGTTTTTAGAATGTATATAAATCCAATACAAAACTCGTTACATATAGGTGCCACAGGCACGATCATGTTGTCATAAATCGTTTTTATCTGAATGCCTTAGTGCGGACATGATGTTATCATTTTGGACTTTTTACTTAATCACTTTTACTCTTCAATATGATGTGTTGTGATGTGTTCAAGATATCATATTATTATTTTAGTCTGAATTGTCATTTAAATCGCCATACTGGCCGAAAAATGACGTAAAAAATATATTTTACTTAAAAGGGTTAAATCTCTTCCCAAATGCACTGAAAATGGTCCAGATGGATTTAATGACCATCAAAATAGTTGAAATGATGTATTACAAAAGAAGATAGAACTGAAATTAACAAAATTACACCGTTTCTAAAGGATGTCTATACACCGGCGGCCATCTTGGACGCCATCTTGAATTACGCAAAACGCTCAATGATGCCAGCTTAGCATCATTCTAGACATCGTCCTCTATCATAATCAACAATAACCACGTTTGTGGGTATTTTTGCAAGGTTCACCAAAAAATGCATACTTGGCTACAGACTATATGCATATTGAACTGTATTACTGATCCCAAAACAGCTGGATTGAGGTCCACAGCAAATGCCAAATGGCTTGGGAATACATCCAAGTTTAAAGGCATCAACCCAGGATTATTCAAAAGCTTCAGGACATCCTTTATTGAATATTTTAGTCTGAACATGCTGTTATTAGCTTGGTCTTTTCTTTACCACTGTTACTATACAATATAAGATATTGCAATACTAGGAATTGTCATTTAGGTGGCCATACTGCCCGAAAAATTACATTTTACTTACTTACTAAGTGAATAAAACGAACTTGTCGTTGATTTCGCTGTAAAATTCCAATGTTCTTAATTTCTTCTTCAGTTACATGCTCCTCCCCATCATCTATATTTATGATTAATTGTTTCATTACGATTGGATCAAAATCAAGTTTGGTGATCGCTTGAACAATTCAGTGTATTTGTTTAGGCAGCTGTGGATCTTTGTAGCCTGTGTATTGTGGAAGCTGATGTCCCTTTTCCTTCTCCTCCATTATCCCCAGAGGGATACCAACCACAGCATCCAGGACAGCCCTGATGCTAAATACCTGGAGAATACTTCTACTGCCTTTACCAGATCTCTCATGATGCTTTTTGTAAGCATAACTTACCATAGCTAGGAACAGAGGTGAGCTCAACAATTCCCAGGAATCAAATTGTTCAGATCACTGTATTCCAGGGCCCATTTCTGAGGCAGGTTTCTTCAGTATTCTTTCACCCCCGCATCATCTAAGCCTGTAAGTTGAATCTCTGCCCTGTGGCTTGTAACAATGGCTGACAAGGTGTGAGCAGTGTGGCCTACTTTTCACAATCACTGTATAAGCGGGTGCACATTCCCCTGCTATAAGTTTATTAATAGTGAACTGCTTATTCCGGGGTACGTGGATGATTGCTAGTAGTAGTACTTTTCGCCCCCATCTGGGGAGGAGCATTAGGGATCTGTTCCGTTTGTTGTATGCTGTATATGGCATTGTACAGAAGCACTAGTCTACAGCAATCATCCAAGGGCAGCTGCAGCCTCCTCGTATCTGGCTATAATCTTCTGGCGGATTGCCAGTGGAGTACCCTGGTTCCTTCGCTCAACAGCGAAGCCTATGCAGCACCTGCATCACATCTTCCTCTGCAAGGCTGGCTATTCCTGAGGTCGTAGACCGACCTTGCTGAAACAGGGTTGTATCTGCCTATTGGAGTGGGGACTTTCAAAAAATATTTTTTCTGTTTGACCCAAGTTTGACCTCTGGCATGAGTGTTGTTTTAATGTGGGGCCACTGTCTACGACACCGGCCCTACATTAAACAGCACATGTCTGCTGGCCGAGTAGCTCACCGGAAACGTCTCAGACACAGACCACCACATCTCACCGCAACGTGCATGAGGGCTGAAATAATGGTGAGCCAACGTCGCAGACAGCGGGCCAACATTAAAAAGACATTTTTTGAAAAACTAATGAATATTCAATATCTAAATCTCCCTCCCTACCCCAATAGGTGGATGGTATGGCTAATTCAGCAAGGCTTGGCCTGACGGCCTCGCTGTGTCAAGACTTGCTGCCAGGAGGATGCTGCATCAGTGCTGGTGCTGATGTAGGCCGTGGTAGCCTTAAATAACCGGTATTAGCGTGTTTGACATTAGGTCTCTCACGTGGGATAAATGGAGTTACCCAGAGGGAGTGATCCTTCCTATTGTTACTCTGGGGACTATCCGACCCGAGGATAGCGGAGCTGCGCGAAATGCCACCAAGTTTCAGCATTATAGATGTGTTTAATGACACTGTCAATATACTTTACTCCCATTGAATTGAAGTTGGCCTTCCCATGATCAGCTGCATTGACAACGTCAACACCCTTGATAGAACATTTTCCACTATCATCGAAGGTGCATTCCTTTTTCAATGCTGTAAGGTGTTGACCATCTGTATCACTGAGTGATCTGAGACCAGTTACACACCCTTCTATTATATGTTTCACCTCACTAAAGAGCAGACACTCTTTTTGTAGCTGTTGAGAGAGTATTCCGAGGATTTCATGAACATCAAGCATAAAGCCAGTGGACAAGAGCACTTTGTAATCGAGGAAGAAAGTAAATAAGATACTCGCCGTAGTATTACCTTCGGCACCTAGCTGAGACAAGGCCATCAGAACTGAGACATAGCACTTAGCTACTGCTGCAACTGCATTTAGACTCGGCCATCTCACGTTGATCGGCTGTTTTACCCTGACACATGGATCCTCTAAAACTTCCTGAATTTGTTCTAATTTAAATGTGTGTGTAGCAGACGCAGAAAAATGCCAGTAAAGGGTATTAAAGCGTGATTTAAATGTTGTCACAAAAGCAATATCATTTGCGGCATCATTACAAGCTAAATTGAGCCTGTGAGCTAGGCACCACACATGGACAAGATAGGGCATTCATTGCCCTTTAAGACAACGCCGACTCCTTTTTTGTTCCCAGTCATGACATTTGCCCTGTCAGAACCTAAACTAACGAGTTTGGCTTTGTCCACCCCTATCTCATCCAGCTTCCCTATAACGGCTTTTACAATGGTGGAAGCTTTTCCATTTTCTACGTGGACATCACCAAACAAACTTTGTTACTTCTTCACCATTGTCAACGAATCTGGCATACATTACAAGGTTTTCTTGAACAGAGATATCCACATTTTCGTCTATCATGAGACCAAAAGCATTTGCTTTTTTTAGCTTCTCAACCACCTCATCTCTTAAAACTCTTAAAACAGAGGCAATACTCTCTTGTATATCGTGAACAGAATCCCAGCTTAAGTTTTGAAAAGGGAAATGAATGTCAATCAATTGTTGAAGCTTGATCAGTTTATAAACAGAGACAGAAGGTAGTTCCTCATGGGCAGCAAAATAGACTGTTCTGAACAGACGTTTTTCCTCTTCAGTCACAGGCTCTGTCTTGTCTGTATTTCCCTCAGCCTCCTCCACTAAGCTTGCTGTTCTCTTCAGCCTTGCATTGTGACGCTTCAGTGTACAAGACTGTAGGCTCACTGAAATGAAACACAGAATAGGCCTACTTGTCACAGTCTAAATTAAAATAATAAGTGATTAGGAATTTAGCACTTTAAAAGTTCATGGTGAGGGTATGGTAATAAGCTGGTAGTGGTATAGGCATATCAGGGTCAGAAAGTAGTGTGTAACAGTCCGCTCCAGCCTGTTTGGACATCACCATTTCAATAGCCAAGGGCGGGGGCCCTAGGGTAGTGGTTAGCACCGCTGCCTTTCACGCTAGAGTTCGGGGTTCGGTTCTCGGTCTCGGCGGTTTGAAAGAAACAAAACTGCTTCTTCCCCATCCACGTGTGAAAGTCAGTATTGTGGGGAGCCTCCGTGACTGAGAGATAGCGTGCTCGGCCTCAGACCGCTAGGGCTCGAATTTCGAATCCTGTGTCTGGAGGACAGTGTCATCTCAATCATCTCACCATTCTCAGGAGGTTCTCCTGGCCCAGTTTAGCCTATATACAGTGCACAAAGGTGGCCTAAAGCCCGATTCTTTTAATTTCATTTCAATAGCCAAATTTGAGTTCGACAGGATCGGCTTAAAATCAGGACACTGCAGTCAGCGAGTCTGCATGTACCGTACAATTATTATCAACATGGCACCAGTTTGTTGGGCCAGCGTCGTAGACGATGTGCCGTGTTCACTGGGTTGGCCCCTAACACGTGAATATGACGATATTGAACCAGCGCTGGTTCAATTTTGCACAGTCTACGGCGCCGTTCCAACAAGTGGCCGACCAGCCACGTTGAGTTAATGTCATTAACTTGACGTCGTCGACTGTGGCCCATAATTAGCTCAACATCGGGCCAAGGGGAATCTTGGTGTCATATTGGGTGTCACATATGATCTCATTGACAGACAAGGGCATTCAGAAGACCGTTGCAGCGTGTGCACGTGCACGACATTCCTGGAAGCAATGAGGCTCCCTACGAGTGAATTACTCCAACCATTTTACTTTTTTCTTCTGATTGTTTTTCTTTAAAATCTTTTATCTGAATATTGTGAACTTTATCACGTATATCATCTCATTTAAATTAAATAAGTGACTATTAATGAATGTAATCCTCTATATTTCATTTTTTGAGAGGATTTTGAAAAATTGTGATTGGAAAAATCAGAGATTAATTCATCGTCGAGAGCCCATAATGCTATATGGATTAGGACAAACATTAAATTTACTCATTCCAATCTGTATTCAAACTAGAGCAAACACATTCAGAATATATACAAACATAATTTTATGCATGGATAAAAGTATAATTTGATACCAGTATCACTGAAATAGATCTTATTTGTGAGAAAAATTGTTCTGTTAATGTCATTTGGCGCTGGAATAGGGAATTTGAGGTGCCAGAAAAATATACAATTTGACACCAATATCATTCAAACCGGCTATAAGGAGATCTCTATTTGTGAGAAAAAATGGTATTTAGAGGTAAATTTGGCTGCCATCTTAAAAAATTGCCCTTATCTTGTTTTTTTTAAAATTATGAGAAACTAGTTTTGACACAAAAATTAATCAAATACATGAATTAGCTCCCTATTTATTAGAAAATTGGTAATTAGAAATTCATTTGGCGGCCATCTTGAAAAATAGTCACTATCTTGTATTCTCCATGGGCTAGCTGTCCTATTGGAACACATTTTGATAGCAAAATCAAGATATTTGTTTTACTTGACCGGGATAGTAACTTAGGGGGGTGGGGGTACAACGGTCTCAACGGTCTCTGAAGGTTCCATTTATCTTGATATACCTTCACGAGAAAATATTTTGGGAGTTTTTCGGTATGACAATTTGAAAATACAACATATAAACCTTCAAAAATGTCAAATATATTGACATTGCAACATTTTTACACCTGAAAACGACAATAAAATAGGACAAAACATACCCATTTTACAAAATATGTGAATCATTTTGGTATCTATGTCGTTTTAATGCCCATCACATGATTCAGTCCGTCATTGGTAGGTGAATGGTTAAAATTTGACCAATATTAAGGTCCTGACATGAATTTAAGTGATTTTCTCAATTTATCAATATATTGCATACCCTTCTCTTGGAAATGCTCAATTTTGAAGGTTATGCACAAACGGTTTGCAGTTTCTGAAACCCAAGATTATGTACTAACAGAAAATCCAGGTTGGCAATGTTTATTTTTGATTGAAAAAACACCTGTCTTTTGGCGATTTGCCGCTCCTCTATTAGATAGCATCAAAAAATAACATTTTCTTATTTTAATGTAATAAACTTATGATTGATAGTACGAATTATGTGACAACAGAGTCAATCAACTGAGATACACGAGGATGCACAAAGTCAATGACAAAAGTGAATTGTGGAGGGAGGACGAAAGTGGATTGTGGGAGTAGGTTTTGCTGGGGGGGGGGGGGCGGCAGGGGGGGGGGGGGTGGCAGGGCGGCGTGGTGGTTGTGCTCTATCGTATTCTGTGGATAGCTGCTAGCAGTAGTCTAACGGGGGCGGTGGGCTGAAGCGCTGTCGTATTATATCTTCTTGTCTCCTCCGGGTATTACTCTCTCGCAATCTCATTTTCTTCAGCGTGATACAAATTTCAGTGCAATTTTAGTGTAATTAAAACTTGGCCTGGGATCATTTGACAGGTCTTATAATAGTACAAAATGTGAAAGCAACTGAACAACAGAGTCAATCAACGAAGCTACACGAGGATGCGCAAAGAATAAAATGGATTGTGGAGGGATGTTTCGCCGAGGGGGTGGCTGGGGGCATGGAGGCTGTCGATCACGCCATAACATGACAAAAGTGGGTGTGGCCTGTAGTCTTGATGCAGTGTTGAAGTCAGCGAATGTGAGGGTGTCACTTTGTCTGCAAGTGTAAACAAGGCCAGTCACCTGGATCAGGGACGAACTTCACAGGTTAAATAAACTCAGATATTTCCGGGGGGTTGGTGCTTTCCGCGTTTTTGCAAATACATTTGTGGCAGATCTTCTTCTTCACCTACGATTTACCAATTCCCCCAATTCTTCTGAGTATGCCTTAGCGCGCTTCATGCGAGATTTAGAGGCTTTGTTCTTTCTTTGCGCAATACTTATGCCTCTTTAGATTATCCGCGTTCGAATAGTCGCATTTCTGTTTCTTGTCTGATTGCCGAGGCTACATTCTCTCTCTCAGCATCCAACAACGACATGTGACATCTACCTACACTAGCTAGCTTCGAATGACCAACTTAAGCAAGATTAGTGGCTGGTGCTGCAGCGGGTTTTAAAGCCCTAATATATGCATTCTGCGATCATACCACCACTTGAACCAGTTGGTTATTTTCTCATGGCAATCAGCAAAGCGTTTCATTTTCTGGCAAGCTGTTTCAAAATCAGTCAGTGTATAGCTTTCCAGCAAAGCAGCAGCCAATTTGACAAACTTCTCACTACTATTCCCGCATCTTTTCGCATGGCGCTGAACACTCTGCTTGTGGTGAAATTCACATGATACCATACAGTCAAACATACCCCTACCAAACACAGATTGGATACTAATCCAATTGGCATGATGTTCGTCTGCCACAAAACAGGGGGTTAAAATATATCCTTTTTTTCCCGATGATTCATCTGACATCGAATTTAGCACTGTCCAAAATGCTGATAAATTCTCGCTGTTCTCCTTTTCGATTTCCATCTCATAACGGGATGATAGGTCCAAAGCGTTAGTGTCTTATAGCTGCGGCATCTGTTGTGCTTGACATCTACATATGCATACTCTGAATTCAAAACATTACTATTATCTATGTCCATGGCTAGTGCTAATTCCGCCATTTGGCTACTTGATTTAACAAACATATGACGGATTACCATTGAGGGCCCTATTGTTGACGTGGAAAATTAGAAACTGGTCTTTTTCAGCACACTTTGCCTTATATGCGGCAAGTGCTCCAAAATTCCCTCCTTCGGGATTATTTTGCTGTTTCAGTTCTTGACGGACATTGTGTTTTATTTTAGTATCAACAAATTGTTTCCATTGGAATGAATTTGATTACATTACTCGCACCATTTTGTCATTAACTAGCCTACTTGGCTCTACCCTGGGTCTCATCTCTATCTCATCTAATATGGCTCCTTTTGATATTTTGACACTTTCACTGTTGTACATTTTTTCCTGTTTTGCAGGTGTTTCACAGAATCACGTTTCCTGAGCTGCATTCTGTCGGCACACCCATAGTGATTCCTATACAAACACGATTCGGATGGACAAATTGGGAAACCTTTACACCTAGCAATACGTTTGATCCCAGATAACTCTTTTCTAGAGTTTGTTACCCACTTTCCCCCACGGTCTGCCATCTTTTGCAACTTTTATCATGTCAGATTAAGAACATTTTATTTTAAATTGACTTAGATTGTCCACATCAAGTGGGACCTGTTGTTTCTATCTGACAATTGTCCCAGTGACTTGAGGCAAAGTCTGTTTCCTTTTGCAGTTTTTGTAGCTGGGCGTCAGCCCAGGTACATTATTATAAGAATATGGTCTCTGAATTTCAGACAAAAAGTGACGTTATTTCATTCATAAAACTGATAGATGGGTGAATTCCATTCATAAATCTGACCATTGGCCTTAGTTTCGGGGACCCTATCAATAGATACATATACGCACAGAGCTTCTTATATTAGTTTGATACAAGACAAGACTGTTCGATGTTGACGGTCCCTTAACTACTGGTAGTAGGTTAGTACTCAAGTCTGTCCAAACAGAAATGTTATCGGCTGATCAATAATGGCCTTTGTCCAGCATAATCAATCAGCTATGTTCTGATCGGGTGCAACTTATGCAAATTACAGGGCCCGGTAACAAGCATTATTCTGGGGAGAATGGTTTGTATCCTGATCAGTGATTAGCCAGCGATGACATCATTTAAAATGTGACACAATAGCTGACATCCATCTCCTAATATGGTATGCCCTATTGGTCTCAAGGATTTCCCCTCCTGGGACATACTGCATGCTGATTGGCCAGCAATGACATCATTTCATGTCTGACCTCAATAGCTGACCTAACCTCTGAGGTCAGAATGATCTGTACATAGGGGCCTACAACACGTCACCCCACCACCGCAGGGGGGGAAGGGTGTCACCTCCGCGTGGTCCCCCCTGGGCAACTTCTTAGAAGGCCAAGCACACCCAAACCTTTCATCGAACCAGGTTTTTCTATTTTTTGAGGTGAAGTTTTTTTGTGTTTGCTTTCCGGTGGTTTAGGGTTTTTCACTGAGGTTGTTATGTTTATTTTCCAAGCTCCATAAAGTTGGTTACTTATTGGACATTCAAAACATTGGACATTCAAAACGTAAAGTTGGTTACTTATTGGATATTCTAAACATTGGACATTCGAAATTTGATATTCAGATATTAGTGAAATAAACATATACTGCCTTTTGCATTTATGTCATGCATAGTCAAATGACAGTATCTACTTACTTGTATCAGCCATATGTAACACAAAAAGATACAAAACCAGAACGCAGTATCTGAATGTGAATCTCGACTATTTTTGATATTGGACATTCGCTATTTGACATTCGCCGTAAAGTTGGCTACTTATTGGATATTCAAAACATTGGACATTCGAAATTTGATATTCAAATATTGGTGGAATAAGCACATACTGCCTTTTGCCTTTATGTAATGCATAGTCAAAAGACAGTATCTACTTACTTGTATCCGCTATATGTAACACAAAAAGATACACAGCCAAAACGCAGTATCTGAATGTGAATCTGGACTGTTTTTGATATTGGACATTCACTATTTGCCATTCGCCGTGAAGTTGGTCACTTAATGGATATTCGAAACATTCAACATTCAAAATTGAATCTGGATGTGAATCTGGACCGTTTTTCGATATTTGACATTCGCTATTTGACATTCGCCGTAAAGTTGGTTACTTATTGGATATTCAAAACATTGGACATTCGAAATTTGATATTCAGATATTGGTGAAATAAACATATACTGCCTTTTGCATTTATGTCATGCATAGTGAAATGACAGTATCTACTTACTTGTATCCGCTATATGTAACACAAAAAGATACAAAACCAAAACGCATTATCTGAATGTGAATCCGGACTGTTTTTGATATTGGACATTCACTATTTGCCATTCGCCGTGAAGTTGGTCACTTAATGGATATTCGAAACATTCAATATTCAAAATTTGAGATTCAGATCTTTTTCAAATAAGCACATACGGACTTTTGACTTGTTGCTATACGTAGTCAAAAGACAGTATCTACTTACGTGTATCTGCTATATGTAATGCTGGCAAACCCAAAACCAAAACGCAGTATCTGAATGTGAATCTGGACAGTTTTTTTGATATTGGACATTCGCTATTTGACATTCGCCGTAAAGTTGGCTACTTATTGGATATTCAAAACATTGGACATTCGAAATTTGATATTCAAATATTGATGAAATAAGCACATACTGCCTTTTGCCTTTATGTCATGCATAGTCAAAAGACAGTATCTACTTACTTGTATCCGCTATATGTAACACAAAAAGATACAAAACCAAAACGCAGTATCTGAATGTTAATCCGGACTGTTTTTGATATTGGACATTCACTATTTGCCATTCGCCGTGAAGTTGGTCACTTAATGGATATTCGAAACATTCAATATTGAAAATTTGACATTCAGATCTTTTTCAAATAAGCACATATGGCCTTTTGACTGGTTGCTATGCATAGTCAAAAGACAGTATCTACTTACTTGTATCAGCTATATGTAACACAAAAAGATACAAAACCAGAACGCAGTATCTGAATGTGAATCCGGACTGGTTTTCATTCAAAATTTGACATTCAAAATTTGACATTCAGATATTTTTTTAATAAGCACGTACCGCCCTTTGCCTTGGTGCCATGAATAGTCAATATACAGTATCTACTTACTTGTATTTGCTATATGTAACACAAGAAGATCGAAAATTAAAACACAGTATCTGAATGTGAATCCGGACTGTTTTTTTTATATTGGACATTCGCTATTTAACATTCGCCGTGATGTTGGCTACTTAATGGATATTCGAAACATTCAATATTCAAAATTTGAAATTCAGATATTTTTTTAAATAAGCACATACAGACTTTTGCCCTGATGATATGCTTAGTCAAAAGACAGTATCTACTTACGTGTATCTGATATATGAAATGCTGACAAATATAAAACCAAAACGCAGTATCTGAATGTGAATCTGGAACGTTTTTTATATTGGACATTCGCTATTTGACATTCGCCAAATATAACAAATTATAACATGCATGGGGGGGAGGGTGTCACCTCCGCGTGGTACCCCCTGGGCAACTTCTTAGAAGGCCAAGCACACCCAAACCTTCATCGAACCAGGTTTTGTTATTTTTTTGACGTGAAGTTTTTTCGTATTTGCTTTCCGGTGGTACTGAGGTTGTTATGTTTATTTTCGAATAGTTTTTAGTTCAAATTCTTTATATATTCTCTATATATTCATATTTATATATTTTATATATTTTTTCATTGTACTTGTGGTGCCTTACAGTGCTCTCATGGATTATGATCGCTCTGTCGTGCTAGTTCTCGATGACAGACCCGATCCCCAGCTGTGGGGGCATTGTAGGTCTACTCATAATTCCTCTATGATTTGGTTTTTGTGTTTGCAGTGGTTTCTCTTTGGCATCCTGGCGATGGACGGGATGTCCGAAAGAAACCATTGCCATATAAATTATTTTTTCACTTTATTGTTTTAAAGGTTTCTCTGTGGCATCCTGGCGGATAATGCAGCATGTCATAGAGAAGCCATTGCCGTACAATTAGCCTGTGGTGACTTACGGTGTCCTCACGGTTTGTGATCGCTCTGTGATGTCCTCCAATATCACAGACCTTATTACCAACTGTGGGGGCACTGTGAGTCTTTAATTTTTGAGAATTTTTTGTGGTTTCATGATTTTCTGGCCATACTGGCCGAAAAGTGAAGTAAAGAAGACATTTACTTACTTACTTAATGGTTTCTCTGTTCATTGTTTATGTCATTCATATTTATATCTAAATGAGTTTACTTTTTTTGATTATAGTATATAGTATTATAGTATATATTATATATTTGTTTTGACAATGACACTGTTTTGACTTAGACTTGTAGTTTTTACACAATCACTCTAATTTCATGGAGATATAGTGACTTGAAAAGTCGTTCATTTTATAATCACTTCATATTTTACTTTATTTATACTGATATTTTTATACTCATTAAAATGTGTTGTAGTGCAGGCGCTACAACATGTCATCAGACTCGTTACATATAGGTGCCAGGAGCATCATCATCTCATCATATCAAACACTTTAAACTGAATATTTTAGTACGATCATGCTTTTATTGACTTTGTCTTTCCTTTACTACTTTAACTATACAATATGGGATATTGTAATACCTGGAATTTTCACTTCAATGGCCATACTGGCCGAAAAGTGAAGTAAAGCAAATATTTTACTTACTTACTTATAACATGCATACTCAAAAGACAGTATCTACCGACTTGTATCAGCTATATGTAACACAAAAAGATACAAAACCAAAACGCAGAATCTGAATGTGAATCTCGACTATTTTTGAAATTGGACATTCGCTATTTAACAGCCGTAAAGTTGGCTACTTATTGTATATTCAAAACATTGGACATTCGAAATTTGCTATTCAGGTATTGGTGAAATAAACACATTGTGCCTTTTGCATTTATGTCATGCATAGTCAAACGACAGTATCTACTCACTTGTATCAGATATTTTTTTAATAAGCACGTACCGCCCTTTGCCTTGGTGCCATGAATAGTCAATATACAGTATCTACTTACTTGTATTTGCTATATGTAACACAAGAAGATCGAAAATTAAAACACAGTATCTGAATGTGAATCCGGACTGTTTTTTTTATATTGGACATTCGCTATTTAACATTCGCCGTGATGTTGGCTACTTAATGGATATTCGAAACATTCAATATTTAAAATTTGAAATTCAGATATTTTTTTAAATAAGCACATACAGACTTTTGCCCTGATGATATGCTTAGTCAAAAGACAGTATCTACTTACGTGTATCTGATATATGAAATGCTGACAAATATAAAACCAAAACGCAGTATCTGAATGTGAATCTGGAACGTTTTTTATATTGGACATTCGCTATTTGACATTCGCCAAATATAACAAATTATAACATGCATGGGGGGGGGGGGAGGGTGTCACCTCCGCGTGGTCCCCCCTGGGCAACTTCTTAGAAGGCCAAGCACACCCAAACCTTCATCGAACCAGGTTTTGTTATTTTTTTGACGTGAAGTTTTTTTGTGTTTGCTTTCCGGTGGTACTGAGGTTGTTATGTTTATTTTCGAATAGTTTTTAGTTCAAATTCTTTATATATTCTCTATATATTCATATTTATATATTTTATATATTTTTTCATTGTACTTGTGGTGCCTTACAGTGCTCTCACGGATTATGATCGCTCTGTCGTGCTAGTTCTCGATGACAGACCCGATCCCCAGCTGTGGGGGCATTGTAGGTCTACTCATAATTCCTCTATGATTTGGTTTTTGTGTTTGCAGTGGTTTCTCTTTGGCATCCTGGCGATGGACGGGATGTCCGAAAGAAACCATTGCCATATAATTATTTTTTCACTTTATTGTTTTAAAGGTTTCTCTGTGGCATCCTGGCGGATAATGCAGCATGTCATAGAGAAGCCATTGCCGTACAATTAGCCTGTGGTGACTTACGGTGTCCTCACGGTTTGTGATCGCTCTGTGATGTCCTCCAATATCACAGACCTTATTACCAACTGTGGGGGCACTGTGAGTCTTTAATTTTTGAGAATTTTTTGTTGTTTCATGATTTTCTGGCCATACTGGCCGAAAAGTGAAGTAAAGAAGACATTTACTTACTTACTTAATGGTTTCTCTGTTCATTGTTTATGTCATTCATATTTATATCTAAATGAGTTTACTTTTTTTGATTATAGTATATAGTATTATAGTATATATTATATATTTGTTTTGACAATGACACTGTTTTGACTTAGACTTGTAGTTTTTACACAATCACGCTAATTTCATGGAGATATAGTGACTTGAAAAGTCGTTCATTTTATAATCACTTCATATTTTACTTTATTTATACTGATATTTTTATACTCATTAAACTGTGTTGTAGTGCAGGCGCTACAACATGTCATCAGACTCGTTACATATAGGTGCCAGGAGCATCATCATCTCATCATATCAAACACTTTAAACTGAATATTTTAGTACGATCATGCTTTTATTGGCTTTGTCTTTCCTTTACTACTTTAACTATACAATATGGGATATTGTAATACCTGGAATTTTCATTTAAATGGCCATACTGGCCGAAAAGTGAAGTAAAGCAAATATTTTACTTACTTACTTATAACATGCATAGTCAAAAGACAGTATCTACCGACTTGTATCAGCTATATGTAACACAAAAAGATACAAAACCAAAACGCAGAATCTGAATGTGAATCTCGACTATTTTTGAAATTGGGCATTCGCTATTTAACAGCCGTAAAGTTGGCTACTTATTGTATATTCAAAACATTGGACATTCGAAATTTGCTATTCAGGTATTGGTGAAATAAACATATTGTGCCTTTTGCATTCATGTCATGCATAGTCAAACGACAGTATCTACTCACTTGTATCAGCTATATGTAACACAAAAAAATACAAAACCAAAACGCAGTATCTGAATGTGAATCTGGACAGTTTTTTTGATATTGGACATTCGCTATTTGACATTCGCCGTAAAGTTGGCTACTTATTGGATATTCGAAACATTGGACATTCGAAATTTGATATTCAGGTATTGGTGAAATAAACATATACTGCCTTTTGCATTTATGTCATGCATAGTCAAACGACAGTATCTACTTACTTGTATCAGCTATATGTAACACAAAAAGATACAATACCTTGATGCTATGCATATTCAAAGGACGGTATCTACTTAGTTGTATTTGCTATATGTAACACAAGAAGATACAAAACCAAAACGCAGTATCTGAATGTGAATCTGGGCTGTTTTTTACGTATTTACCTGCCTCTACTGTGTTATCATGCTACGTTCAACAATATGACATCCACGACTCGTATATCCATTTGACACATCGGCACCCATCATATCAATACCGATACCTAAAGTAGTTATAGTTCATTTTTCAGCTTAGACAGTCTTTGAAAATTTTACAATTTATATAATACATGCATGTTTTAAATCGCTTGATGTCTTACATACCAAAAGAAAATAATAGTCATCGCCCAAGACATTACACACCTTACACAGGCGATGATTATATGATCTTTGGTCGATGTCATTTATTGTTGATAATATGGTAAATGTCGGAGCAATAGTTTAATCAATTATATATTATTATAGTTGAAAATGTTCCTAGCGCACTCAGCAGAGTAATTCTACGATAATGTTTGATATTTTTCACTGGCCATGTTTTGTGTATTAGGATTATAATGCCCTCGATCCTGAAAAATAATCTAGAGAAATGCGAAAACTTGAATACAACGATGGAAGACAGATTCTGATTGGTTGCAATTATTAGCTCCTGATCGGTTTTTGTTCACTAATTGTGATGCACTGCTGACAGGGTCACCTTTATCAATTATGCACAATTATGCAAAAAAGTGCAGTATTGACAGGGTCACCTTGTCAATAGCCTCGGTCTTATATTATGTCATTTAAGTATCTAGACATATTCAGTCATTTTTTCATCAGAACCAAATGGTCAGCATTGGTAAAATCGAGTTCGCCTGTGGGGATAGGCCTAACATTGTCCGTCGCCAACCCATCGTAGAGGTACCATTGTGATGTTGTTGTTATGTATTTAATTTGACACGTACAGTGGCCGTTCACCATTGAAGATATACTGAAGGGTATAAATCTGAAAAGATATTTCTGAAGGATTACCCATAATATAAATACGACAGTAGCAGTTTCAAATTTACAGTGACATTGGCATTTTACAACCTCGCCATTGTAATGTGTTAATGTAAACATAAGAAATGTAAGCCTCACATTAAACAAATAATATCATTGTGAATGAATAATTGAATGAATGAATGAATGAATGAATAAATGAATCAATGAATCAATCAATCAATCAATGAATAGGGTTTTAGGCCACCTTAGTACACATATAGGCTAAACTGGACTTCTAGAGGATGGTGGGATGACACTGCCATCTAGACAAAGGATTCAAAATTCTACCTCTGGTGGTCTGAGGCCGAGTACGCTATTATTGTATTATATCCATTTATAATGATATCATTTTTCTGCATAAAAAATATATTTTCTCACACAAGCTATACCCACATCCAGAATTTACAGGGGTAGGGAAATAGTTTTAATTTCAATTGAGAAGAGGGGTGTTGACAATATGTTTGGTTTTAATTAAGCTATTTTTTGCTGCAGATCAAAATAGGTTGGGTTCTTCTTAATAAGCGCAATTACACAAAAATATAGATCCCAAAATTTCACAAATCAATTTTTAAAACGCCATAAAGTTTTTATTTTATGCAATGGGTATTCAAGCATAATTTAGTTAACCAATATGCCTACAATGAATTTCAAGTAAAACAATAGTTTAAAAGTTACACATTTAAAACAATATCACCGCTATGACTGAATGAATACAAGAATGAACGAATGAATGAATAAGATAACACTTCTATATAAAAAATTCAAAATTCGAGCCCTGTCAGTCTGAGGCCAAGCGCGCTACCGCTCGGTCACAAAAGCTTCTCGCAATATTGGATCTTCGTGAGGGGGCGGGTAAGAAACATTTGTTTTTATCATGAATGCGAGAACGGGGGACGAACCCATGATCACCAAATTTTCCAGGCAGACAGCATTAACCACTGCACTTGAGCCCCAGCCACGATCCACATAAACACATGATTAGTAACATTCCCCGAATAATTTTTTTGGTCATGTCTTAATATAAAATATTGTACATGATTTTTCTGAGCAATGTCATTATTTGCGTGATAAAACTACGAATTATTTTCAGCACCTCACAGAACTGGTGTTTTTATGTCCAATGATGGCCAATGTCCTTCACGATAATGTGAAATAATCGACACTCACCTTGTGCCATATATACGTACTGTATCGAGCAGAGTATTCAATTCTAGCCATTTCCTCATGCCATCAGCCTCTACTTTTATTATAATGAAAGGCGGTGGTTTTGTGAAGTTAGCTTCTGAGCTTTGTCGCAGTCCAGGGCAAAGATATCTTGTGCTTCAATATAAAAATAAAATGCATCAATGAAAAATGAATAATCTGTACTTAGTTTGTGACGATTAACCTGTTTAACTGTTTTAAGTTTCTATACCAACGTCATAATTTAGGGCAACTGGTGGTCGTATAGGCATGAGGTCTCACAACCCTAAATGCCAGTCCCATTGACACACATGTATGATGGCAACATAAAGGGCCGATTTCACCACTTTCGTCCCTACCTACTATACCCCCCTATGTGACGTCTAATTGAGTCTAAACTGTCCTGTTCAGAAAACCAGGTCCGAAAATGATAATATTATGCCGACTTCCTCTGTTTTGAGCTACGCTCCCTTGTGGCTAAAAAAGGCCCAGATTGTCCAGATCTCCCTAAATATTCTTGCGTCCCAGAAGAGGCCCACATCCTTATCACCCTCTGTATCCATCCGAAAATCTCACAACACAGTTATACCTCATATCACGCACGAAGAAACAATGTGTGCTTGCAAATTGTTCACACAATAATTACAACATTCCTGTATTTTTTTTAATTCACCAGAAGCGGAAAGAACCATATAACTCTTCCTTTACATGCATTGATTACCAATTTTGAACTGGATTGAAACTTTGACAAACGGGTGGCCTACTATGACGGCAGCGCCCCTAGCGCTCGGGCCACACACTTTAAAATCTTGGTTCTTGAGTTAAATTCATAATATAGTATGTTCCCATGGGATGTGAACTCTTGTTTAAAATTTACATTAAAATATCAATGGAATAAAACAGAAATAAAGCAAAAACAAGATTAATTTAAAGATAGTACTAAGATAGTATTAAAATAATGCCTATTATTATCATGAAAGCAGTCTACTCATATAAGTTATAGCATCTTAAGTAAGCAGCCTACCGCGTATCAACTAGTTGATTTTGCTCGTTGTAGGTCCGTGTGACAACAGATTTCTGGCTTGCACCTTCGGCCACCTCAACATCACAAGTGGTTCTACTAAATGTATCTTCAGATAAATTAACCAGGTCTTGAAGGGAGACATTGTTTGAAGAGGGGTCCGCGCTGAAAAGAAAACGTCAATACATATACAGCGTGATAAGTTCAAAATTTCGATGTAATTAGTAGAATAATACATCACTTTATTTTATCAACGTTAATACTGTGTATATTGTAATTACTAATATATCTCCAAATTTACGAGAATGCCCTGCCTGTGTCATAAAATAATTTCCAAGATTATCTCTGTATGTTATGTATTAGATAACGATAAAAAACAAATATGTGAAAAAATATTCAATAACAATTAATGTAAATGAATACTTATATTCTCTATATACCTGTTCATAGACGATTATTATATAAATTATCCTGGGCAATTCAAAATTGTTATGTTATGACTACGGAACATTCTTTATGAAACACTCACTTCAATGTTATATTCCTGTTACGCCTCATTTTACGCTTCTTTGGACAATTCTCTTCGGAGAATGTGTCTTCTGTGCCATATGCGTCAAATTTATTTCCTGTTTTTTTCCTGTGTTTTTTATCTATTTCTATTTCACAAACGGCTATTTATTGAGAGGAGAATTGCGACCTATGTGCTGCAATACTCGTCTCACTGTAAGACATGTCCTTCTCAGTTGTGCGAAATATGCGCACATCAGAAGGAAGTATTTTGCATTTAATTCCTTATTTGAGCTATTCAGGGACACCCCTGCTGGTTTTATTATTCAGTTCCTTCGGGAATGTAACCTATATTCTATGTTTTAATTATTAGACTTAGAATTGTAGTTTTTACACAATCACTCTAATTTCATGGCGATATAGTGACTTGATTAGTCGTTCATTTTATAATAACTTCATATTTTACATTATTTATACTGATATTTTTATACTCATTAAACTGTGTTGTAGTGCAGGCGCTACAACATGTCATCAGACTCGTTACATATAGGTGCCAGGAGCATCGTCATCTTATCATATCAAACACTTTAAACTGAATATTTTAGTACGATCATGCTTTTATTGGCTTTGTCTTTCCTTTACTACTTTAACTATACAATATGGGATATTGTAATACCTGGAATTTTCACTTAAATGCCCATACTAGCCGAAAAGTGAAGTAAAGCAAATATTTTACTTACTTACTTTACGCTTCTTTGGACAATTCTCTTCGGAGCATGTGGAAATCCATGTTCTCTCCTGTATGGCATCTATGAAGGAAATTATTCTCTCGTCTTCTGTGCCATATGCGTCAAATTTATTTCCTGTTTTTTTCAGCTGACAAACATTCTCCAGCCAGTATCCTTTCCCTTGATCCCATTCTCCGATACAGAAAAGGTTCAAACACCACAGTATTTTATCAGTTGACACACTTTGTTGTAGTTGGTTATTTCAGTTCTTAAATCTGGTCTAAGACTTCGTTATAATGTACAACATGTACAGCATATTATCTATAGGACAGGTGTTAACCATCTGTATTTTTAATTTTGGTTCATTTTCTTTTGGGAAATAAACACCACCCCATGGTGGCGAATTAGGTGTTGAAAATGTGAACGATGAACCGTCATTTTCATTCACAATTCCATGCTCATCTCTTTCTGGTGTTGGACATATGTTAGACATTTTAGCCAAGTCTTTATCTCTATACAAGGGTAGTGAGTCCATCTGTTTAGTTAAGGCTGTTTTGTTTGACTTATAGTCGTGTGTTGTTGTTTTAGTATCGACTTTGTTTTGTTGTTTTATGTCAGGAAGCATTTCTTCATTATTGTCACTTATTTCAATTGTTTTGTCTCGCTGTAGGATATTTTTGAGGCAGATTTTTTTTATGTATTGAGCTAACGTCAGGTTCAGAGGTTCTGCTCACACTCCTGCCGTGTCTCAGCTGTGCTAACACGAGATCAGTGGGTGCCTGGTAGTATGTACGTTTTGAAGAAGTGGCCTTCTTCCAACCTTCTTTTGCCAAATTTTCTTGGTCTTTGGATCTATGTTTTAATGTTTTAGGTCTGGATACCTCTTCTCTTTATAATCTCCCTCTAATGCTCACATGAAGCCGTTGCACAAAATCTGAAGGTGATAGTTTCCGCTTCCCCTTCAGAATTTCTTTTTTTACTATTCTCATCCACAATTCAGCTTGACTTTTTGTATCTCTGCTTTCGTTTTCTTTCAATAAAAGACCACTCCAAAAAGGAAACAGAAACATTTTATCATAAATAGCCTGAAGACCTACTGGACAGTAAAATTTGTTTGGTGGGTAATCAGTATTTTCATCAACTTTAGTGATATCTGTGGTACTGTCGCGAATTTTTGTGAAATATTGGTGAAATGCAGATCGAGATTTTATAGTGCGATTTTCTTGTAACTCACTGTAAGTTTCAAATTCATTTATTTGTTCTGTCTCAAAAAGTGTATTTTCTTCACATTTTGGCAATGATGATATATCTTTTTTTATTTCCTTGTGTGGACAATCAACAGCTTCTTCTACATCTGTTGTAGAGCATGGGCTGCCAAAAGCAATAAACATATTTTTGAACAGTGGACCTGCTTTTTTTATTGTTTTGCAATTTTGCAGGCGAGCAAAACAATACATTGTGTATACTCTCAGACTCTTCCCTTTGACATATCGAAGTTTTATTGAGACCAAGTGTATCATATGTGCAGCGCAAATATGTACTGTACACACTCGCCACTGCTTGTCTTTATTTATTGCAAACTCCCAGGCTTCTTTTAAATACCAGTCTAACTTTAATCCACTCAGACTGCGACAGGCAGCATGAAGGAGAGCCCAGCTCATATCAACTTCTATCCTTATTGGCCCATCGAATCGCTTTGTAATCCGACAAACATCTCTCACAAGTTTCAGCAAAAAACATTGAATGTTAGCAGTTGTGTGGTCTGTAGTGACCATTTCAGCAATTGGAACGGGTGGATCCCCAGGTTTTGTTTTAAGGAAGATGTTTCTGTCCAGGCGTCCACAAAGATGGTGATCTGACAGTATTTTTCTGACTGTTGCTAAATTTTTTGTTGGTTCACTCAAATTGTTCGCTTGTATTTCATCTGGTGGAGCTTTTCGCAATCTTTCGTGATATGCTTCAGATGGGCAGGATGTTTTTGCCTCTTCTGCATATAATTTTCTTTCATCTTTCCGACAATGTCTTGCATGTCTCACATTTGTATCACGGAAAACACTTCCCTGGGTGTTTGCACACACTACAACATCACTACTGCCATCTGGCTCCTTAGGGACGCACCATTTGATTTCTGGGGGGGGGGCTAGATTATTTTTGAAAAAAAATGTTTGTTTTCAAATTTCTGTAAAAAAAAATATATGCTGAAAACTTGTACATAAAAAAATTATATGTTGAAAGATTGTGCCAAAAAAATTGTTGATAATTTTAATTGTTGATAATCTTTGAAGAAGCTCATCAAAGTGGAATTTAAAAAAATTTTACAAGGAATAATTGGAGCGCAAAATATTTCTAGGAAAAATCTCAAGATCACTACAAGGTATTTATATTTAACAGTGGAATTGGACGCGGCTTTACTGATGTATTTTTTGTTTGTTTCTGGTCGGCTCTTTGTCTATTAAAGAATGTGATATTTTTCTATTTTTTTGCGAATGTTTACCACATAGTATTCAAGTCGTAGTTGTTTGCGTCCTAGTTTAAAGACAACAGATCGCCAAATGATGCATAGGCCTACAGATTATGCTGCTTCTAGAATGAAAGGTGAATCAAAATAAATATTTGTTAAGTAGACCTATTTGGTTATCAAAGCTTCACAGAAGGTATATCGTATTTAAGGTCATGAGTATGAGTAGGCTCACAACTTACACTGGTATCCGGTACTAGGTTTCAGGAGAGTATTAAATTTCAAACACTAGTATAAACGGCATGTTGCACATTAAAAAAATCACCATGACTACTAGATCCTTGTATATCACCAACAATTCTCAGGGCTGAAGAAGCAGAGATACCCTTAAACAAGCTCCCAAGTTCCGGGAACTTCAAGTTCCGAAATTCCGAAATAAAAGTTACCAAAAAAATGTTTTTTTATATTTCAACAAAAAACATTTTAGATAGGGTCTACTGCCTTTTGCCTTTTCACGCATTATAGATTGCCAAGCTGTGCGCATGAATGGAATTAAATGTGGTTTTCTAGACCGAGCACACTCATTGTTATGTTCAAATGACGAATTAGGCCTCTATGTGTAGGCCCGACGTTGACCAAAAGTTGAGGTAAGGTTTGCCCAGCGTCTGTGACTTTACAGCAGCATTAATCCAAGATCGGGTCAATGTCTGTTTGATGGGAGATTTACAGCTGGTATTAGGCAGTCATCCACAGAAGAGTTGATCTGAGTAGGCCCAGTTGTTTTTCAAGTTCAAAGACTATTATAACATGTCGCTATATATAGCCTATGCATAGAAAATATATGATGATATATAGGGCCTAGGCCTACAAATCACACCTCGCAGATGACAACCCAGCAAACCCCACGCCTTGACCCAATGCTGGTTTTACGTTGGGCCAGCGTTGCAGACGGTGGTCGAACATAAAACCAGCATTGGGTCAATGCGTCGTGTTTGTTGGGAATAAATCAATGTAGTCTCAACGTTGGTCCTTAAAATATCATCGATACTGTTTTCACTGTTAATAAGTAGATCTACTGTCACATGTCATAATTATCTCACGGGTTGGGATGCTTGTTGAATGCCAGGGGGGGGGGGGAAGGGGGGAGGTGCAAACAGCGTCGCGCGTGGAGGAAAGACCTCTACAGGATATTAAATATTATATGCCATCAAACACGACAAAGACCCAATACTATAATCGTTTGATAATGTTGTTTTATGGTCGGCCACCACTACTCGAACTCGAATATACTATATCTGGAAAAATATCATATTGTAATACTCTTTATTTTAGATTTTGTATAATAAATGTGCGGTTCTATTGTAAATTTTATTTCATACCCGTAGGACTAGTCCCCTATATGTGAAATGTTTGCCAAGATCGCCTATAAACAAAATCTAAATATGTGAAAAACTAACTTTAGTCTACAGCACTTAAAATTGATATTGGGTACCAAACTGTTTTTCGGACAAAAACGACTTTTGCAAATAATGTTTTAATATATTTTTTCATTTATTTTGGAATTTCGGAACTTGAAGTTCTCGGGACTTGAAAATTGGGAACTTGAAGTTCCCGGAGCTTGGGAACTTGTTTAAGGGTATCCAGAAGAAGCAGGTCAGGCCGGTGTGTCCCCTTGAATACAGCCGCAGTTACTGTATTTAGCCTATGTCAGAGACTTACCTTCATCAAGGTCAGTACATGACATTTGTCAACATACTTAATTAAATATGAACTGTCACAAATTTTTTTTTAATTTTTTTTTTTTTCCAGGGACAAAAAAAAATGTTTGTTTCAAGGTCAGTGCTAAAAAAAAAAAATTGTGTGCTAATTTTTCAGAAAAAAAAAACATAACTGAAAGTAATAATCTAGGCCCCCCCCCCCAGAAATCAAACGGTGCGTCCCTTATCAATTGTGAAAAATAATGAAAGACAGCCTTTGAATTTACATTCACATCTGCCACTGAAGAAAACAGCCATTTTTTTTCGCGAACTCCTTTTTTTGCATGTATTGTAAGTAAATTTAAAAACGCATGATGGGATTATTGCTGAAATTTTGGTTTGAAATAAGTTAGTCCATTTCCTATCTATTCTTATGAAATCTGTTTCTCTTGTAGGTACAATTGTTTCCCACTCTCTTGTCTTTAACTTGAATTTGAATGTGTTCGGTATTTCTTTTGTAAAATACTTTATTTCTTCAGTGGTAATTCCATCTCCAGATATATTTTCATTCTGGGCTTTGCCGTCATGACATACAATGGACGCGTCGTCGTTGTCGTCATCAGAAAGTGAAACACTGCACTGATCGTCCGTCTTATCAAGATTTTTCCTTTTATTTATATTTTCTGTATCTGAATCATCTTCACTTTTGTCTGATAAGATACTGCTGTTTTTGGAATCCGTTGAATCAGTTGAATTGTTTTGAATAATATCATCACCAATGATATCTGGCGTTTTGTGATCACTAACATACCTTTTATGTGTTTCTATTTCTTCCGTTAAAGGTGAAATGAGGTCTTTGACAGTATATAAGATTGTGTCTTCTGATGATTGTGTATCAACATCTGGATCTGCTGTTCTGTTTTTGACGGCTTTGCCTAAATACGTTATTTTACAATCTTTTTTAATTATTTCAAATGAGTGATTTTTTTCACTATCGGCTTTTGTAGAACATTCCGCATCTCTTCGCCAGAATATTTCGTCATCACTTGTCATTGCTTTTTTAAAATCACCATCCATGCTTGATATGATTGTTATACATGACGTGCAAGTACATGCTTGTCCATGCTTTTCTTTAACATCATTTTCAACTACATGTACACTAGTTGAATCTGTAGAATAACGTCTCTTTTTTGGATCATGCACTTTACTCTTGATATTTTCACATTTCATCGGTGTGCTTGTAGCTCGTGTCAAATAAAAGTTGTTATTGTCCATGCTATGATGTTGCGTTGGTGTATTATGCATCATAAGCCCATTGACGAAAGTGTCTTCGCATTCCACAGGGCTGATGTTAATTTCCTCGCCATTGTTCATATCTACTGAATCTCCTACAGCATAACTATCTACTGGCTTTTTCTTCTCCATGTTCAATCTTCAAAATAATTATTAATGATGGTTATACTATTTTGTTATATTATGTTAATATCATACGAATGAATAGACACATGAGAAAAAGGAAATATATAAAATTATGCTGATGGATATAGCTCAAATTGGATGAATACGTCAGCGTGAGTAGCAAATATGTACTTAAATTTGAAAATAAAATAATTTATAAAATAATATACGTCTTAGATTTGCGGAACAATGTTGGGAAAAAGAAAGTGATGGACCAAAATGAGGTAAGAATACATTTGCATGCTCATAACCATGCAAATTTACAGAAAACGGGAAAGTTACATCCGGAGAACAAAACTACTTTTAATTTGGAATATATTGACTTTCAGCGCGTACAGGGTGGGTTTAATTTTTCTGAAATATTTCAAAACTTTAGTAATATGTCATTCTGTATGTAATAAAGCTGAATAGCATATACAATGATTTGAAGATTGTTTAAAACCTTTGAGTTTTGAATTACCTGGTGTTTTAAAAAATGCAGTATTTAGGTACCCTTTAACATCCCTCATTTCAGGAACTTTGCTGCCACAGTGAAGTTCTACACCCACCCTAATGATGTCCTAGGGATATTTTCCTGTCATAATAACAACTCAGATCTTTGCCACTTTTTGGGTCAAGCGAAGTGACACGTTACAGGACTTGGCTCCCAGACTAATAATATTATTGTTTGTCACTATAATATGATGATTGGTTACTGATGAGATATGGCATTAGAGAGTTTTAAATGACCTATGATCTTGATCCAGTGTGTGAGTTTTACATTCAATCACAAAAGAAATGGCACAAACACATTCTCCATACCAAAAAAACCCGGGTGTAGAGTTATTGTTTTTCTTTATATGGTGATTTGTCACGGAGCTATTGACTTGTAGAGCTTGAAATGACCTGTGACCTTGACCCACTGTGTGATCTTGACCTTGAATCACAAAAGTACTGGCACGAACGAATTCCCCGTACCCGAAAACCTAAGTGTAGAGCCATTATTTGTTTTTATATGATGATTGGTTAAGTTATGACGTATTTTCACGTTCGACACTGTTCCTATGGCGGCTACTTTGAATATGCAAATTAGACACATTTGTAGGCGACACATTTTCGAAAACTTCGTTTTGGTAAGACTATGGACCCATATGAACTCATTTTTTTTTAAATCACTTTTCAAAACAGATTGTCCGGGTACTTGAGTAAAATGCCCACAGTAGTGTGGCACCTTTGCTGGACGCGCGGGCCGTGAACGCAGATACATGTACACCAGATCGTTAACTCTCTGCGTCCCCATAACCATGATAACAAGACGTGTATTCTACGTCAATTATTTGTTTTAAAATTTAACATGGACTAAGAATTACTTTAAATCCGATTAGGTTCAGTTGCAAAATCAACTACAAAGTGGAGTGTTGTGTTGTATAATTATAACATATTCTTGGGTTACGATAGGTTTATTGCAGCACGCAGACTGTAAAGGGTCTTAAATCACGGCACGCGTTATCAGCAAGTAATTAACCTTAATTCTGCTGATGATCACAGTCAACATCCTAAAATAGAATATTTATTGTTTAAATAATTTTCATAGTTCCGTGTTATTTTCCGTTAATAACGTGAGCACTAGGGTCGTGAAAATGATATTAATTATAATAAAAAAAGTATATATTATTTTTAATCCATTTAAAAATTTTGCTCACATTCTATTTTTTCCATTGACATGATTGACAAGATACAAAATATTTTTTCATCACAAGATCCACTGAAGTTGTCATCTTCACACATTTGTAATTTGGGACAAAAACAACATTACATGTGTAAAAGATGAATAGTTATATAAAATTATGTGCAAGCCTATAGCATTGGGAGTGTAAAAAATGAATAGTTATGTAAAAGTATGTGCAAGCCTATAGCATTGTGAGATTTGCCACAATAAAACCTAAAACTAAGGTATTTGCATTGTATGTATGGGGAGCTGTGCGACGGCTTATATTAAAAAAAAATCACCATGATGGACATGACGACAAACTGGTTTAGTGAAAATAATTATCTTTACCGCAGTGACGAGAGTGAACGAGTGGCAAACCGTTTTGCCACAAAAGTATGTTCGTGATCTGCGAAGTGGGACCTCAAAGGTGTGTGATGTGCATAAAAAAATAAAAATGACATATTCGTTTATATTATATATAAATATATGTATCTAAATATATTTTGTATATATAAAATGATACGCCTATGTGACGAAGACAACGTTCTTATATATGTACATATGTATCATAACTGTACCGGTATATCCCTGATTTTTGTATTTCTAAAATGATATGCGAAAGTATTTAAAAAAAGATGACCATAGAGCTGTAGGCCTATTAGGTTTCCTTATGCATAATACCGTCCGAAATCACCGTCCAAAATTACCGTCATATATTAGTATAGGAATAGTCATATAAAAGAGTACTCTGTTGAGGTTTTTTTATACATCACACCGTCCGAAATCACCGTCTGATTTAACAGCACACCGTCCGAAAAATCACCGTCCGAAATCACCGATATGCGTCCTAAATCACCAGGTCCGAAGTGGTAGACGTCCGAAATCACTGACAGTCGATGGTTATTACTGGTGTAAACCTTCCCTGTATGTTAACATGTCATGAATATGAAGTAGTGTTGTGAAGGCCCACTTATCATAATTGCAATATTGAATTTTTGTTTAATTATTTCAATGAGAGAGAAATAATCCAAGTGCAACAGAAACGCATACTATTAACGCATACTATTAAGGCCGGACATAAACCTAACCAGAGTGTCAATAACACAGAAGCCCATCTTTAATTAGGGCAAGTTGACTACGAACTAAAATTTGTGAATTCCGTGAGGCAGTTCTATGTTCTCTCAAATAAACTTGAAAAAATTGAAATCGGATAAAAATTAAGGGAGGAGAAGCATTTCTTGTGAATTGTGGACAGAGTGCCCTAGTTAGGTCTTAATTAGGTCATGCGTTAAATAATAATTAAAATTTCTGAAATTCATGGGCAAGTTTAACGCACAGGCACAAGCTCTTTCAAACAAACCAAACAAAATTAAAATCAGATAAGAATTGAGAAAGGAGAAGCTTATCTTGTGAATTGTGGACAGAGTACCCTAATTAGGTCTTAATTAGTTCATAAGTTAATTAATAATTAAAATTACTGAGATCCGAGAGGAATTATAATGCACAGGCACAAGTTATATCAAACAAAATTGAAATCGGATAGCCTGAGAATTGAGGGAGGAGAAGCATTTCTTGTGAATTGTGCACAGAGTGCCCAAATTAGGTCTGGATGAGCTAAAAATGGACCGCATGTCTGTGCTGTTGGCCCAGCATCAGATATCGCCGTCGCTTCTCCGGTGAGAATCTCACAGAAAGTATCCTACAATTCTTTGATGTGGCGAGTGCAGACTAGTTGTAGGCCTACCACTCTGTGCGGGGCCGTGCAAACAATACAGTTTGTTTATATATCGATATGTAAACATTAACTTTAGAAATCAAACTATTGAGATGTTTTCGTCATAATGAGGTGATCGAAAATATAAGTAAAACAAATGCTCCGTGACTGGAATTTCACAAAATAATGTGCCTTAAAAAATGACTTGACTTTGTGAAAAAAACCAGGGATGCTTTAACATGTTTACCACTAGGCACACTGTAACTCTATCCGTAGCATACAGGCAATTAAATTTGGTCGTTATTTGAGACAAAAAATCAATAAACTGAAATGGTGAGCAGTTTATCTAAACTTTTTTTTCATAATTATAAAAGTACCGAATTATGTTGCTCTGAGCCATTTTAGTTTTTTTTCAGCATCATGTTGTTTTCTTATAAAGCAGAACGACAGTGTAAAATGTCTCTGAACTCTTTTTGCTTCTACACACACAACGTGCATACACCGATGGGTAGCCTACTGCCGCTGTACACAGGTTGCTTCCAGACATCCACAGTCACCTGGTCACGTGCATATGCATACACGTCATAACTTGGAGGGTGGGGGGGGAGGGGGTGTCCCACCGCTACTTATATAGCATGTAGTACACGGTACTCAATATCACTTATTCATGATGATCCACGACTTTTACTTTCCCCATCACACCACCTTTGACATCATTTCTCTAGGTTTCTCTGTATGACCTTCACATCTTGAGATCTCAGGTCACGATGGGAATGACCTTGGATGGATGGGCGCCAAACTGAATTGAACATGATGAAAATTGAACAAAAAATATTAATGTTTACCGATGCTCTCTGGTGTAGTGGTATATGGGAGTGAGACTATAACACCCATGTTATATTAAAAAACGATTTTATTATTACAGAGCTAATGAAAATTGAATATACCTGGAACAATAAACATCTATGTTGTATTTTTGTTGAATTTCTGGCTACCCTTGATTTTTTACTTCAATTTTCTATATGACCTTGAGATATCAGGGTGAAGGTCACGCAGGAGATGACATTTAATGGGTGGGCGCCAGGCACCTGTATCAATTTCTGGCTACCCTCGATTTTTTCTGTATGACCTTGAGATCTCGGGGTCAAGGTCACGGTATAAATGACCTTGGATGGGTGGGCGCCAGGCACACGTATCCTAATTTTGATGTTCCACGACATTTAGTTTTAATTTTTGGCTACCCTCGATTTTTGACCTCGTTTTTCTGTATGACCTTGAGATCTCATGGTCAAGGTCACGGTGAGAATAACCTTGGATGGGTGTGCGCCAGGCACCTGTACCTTAATTTTGATGATCCACTATTTTTAATTATTTTTTTTGAATAAGGAAACGGGAATAAGGAATAAGTAACTAACTTCACGGACCTATGTAATGGAGACTTGCAGAAAGTACGTCGTTGAAAGAAAAATAGCATCTCACCTTCTAGACGGCCTTGTTCTGTGAACTCTCCACACATAATCGTTCTCATAATCGGATGCTGACAATACAAACCCAGCCGGCACAATACGTTGGTCCTATGTTGATCCTATGTTGAGCCAATGTTGGTCCACCGTCTACGACGCTGGCCCAACATGCGAATATCCAATAAGTAGCCAACTTCACGGCGAATGTCAAATAGCGAATGTCCAATATAAAAAAACAGTCGAGATTCACATTCAGATACTGCGTTTTGGTTTTGTATCTTTTTGTGTTACATATAGCGATTAGTTTAGTATCTTCTTGTCTAACATATAGAAAATACAAGTAAGTGGATACCGTATTTCGAATATGCATAGCATCAAGGCAAAATGCAGTATGTAGCCTATACTATTTCACCAATATCTTAATATCAAATTTGAATATTGAATGTTTCGAATATCCAATAAGTAACCAACTTCAGGCGGATTGTCAAATAGCGAATGTCCAATATAAAAAAAAACAGTCGATATTTACATTCAAATACTGCCTTTTGTATCTGTCTGCATTACATATAGCAGATACACATAAGTATATACTGTCTTTTGACTTTGTATGACATAAATGCAAATTTCAACAATATCTGAATAGCAAATTTTAAATGTTCAAAACATATAACAAATACAAGTAAGTAGATACCGTCTTTTGGCTTCACGACGAATGGTAAATAGTGAATGTCCAATATCAAAAAACGGTCTAGATTCACATTCAGATACTGCGTTTTGGCTTTGTGTCTGCCAGCATTACATATAGCAGTTACACGTATTTTGACTTTGCATAGCATCAGGGCAAAAGGCAGTATGTGCTTATTTCTACATTTTTAATGTCCAATGTTTCAAATATCCAAAAGGTAGCCACCTTCACGGCAAAAGTCAAATAGCGAATGTCCAATATAAAAAACAGTCCGGATTCACATTCAGATACTGCGTTTTGGTTTTGTATCTTTTTGTGTTACATATAGCGGATACAAGTAAGTAAATACTGTCTTTTGACTATGCATGACATAAAGGCAAAAGGCAGTATGTGCTTATTTAAAAAAAGATCTGAATGTCAAATTTTGAATATTGAATGTTTCGAATATCCATTGAGTGCCCAACTTTACGGCGGATGTCAAATAGCAAATGTCCAATATCAAAAATAGTCGAGATTCACATTCAGATACTGTGTTCTGGTTAAGTATCTTTTTGTGTTACATATAGCTGATACAAGTAAGTAGATACTGTCTTTTGACTACGTATAGCAACAAGGCAAAAGGCCGTATGTGCTTATTTGAAAAAGATCTGAATGTCAAATTTTGCATATTGAATGTTTCGAATATCCATTAAGTGACCAACTTCACGGCGAATGGCAAATAGTGAATGTCCAATATCAAAAACAGTCCGGCTTAACATTCAGATACTGCGTTTTGGTTTTGTATCTTTTTGTGTTACATATAGCGGATACAAGTAAGTAGATACTGTCTTTTGACTATGCATGACATAAAGGCAAAAGGCAGTATGTGCTTATTCCATCAATATTTGAATATCAAATTTCGAATGTCCAATGTTTTGAATATCCAATAAGTAGCCAACTTTACGGCGAATGTCAAATAGCGAATGTCCAATATCAAAAATAGTCGAGATTCACATTCAGATACTGCGTTCTGGTTTTGTATCTTTTTGTGTTACATATGGCTGATACAAGTAAGTAGATACTGTCATTTGACTATGCATGACATAAATGCAAAAGGCAGTATATGTTTATTTCACCAATATCTGAATATCAAATTTCGAATGTCCAATGTTTAGAATATCCAATAAGTAACCAACTTTACGTTTTGAATGTCCAATGTTTTGAATGTCCAATAAGTAACCAACTTTATTGAGCTTATTTTCCAATAGTTTTCAGTTCAAATTCGTTATATATTCTTTATACATTGTACTTGTGGTGCCTTACAGTGCTCTCACGGATTATGATCGTGCTAACTCTCGATGACAGACCCGATCCCCAGCTGTGGGGGCATTGTAGGTCTACTCATAATTCCTCTATGATTTGTTTCTGTGTGTTTGCAGTGGTTTCTCTTTGGCATCCTGGCGATGGACGGGATGTCCGAAAGAAACCATTGCCCTATAATTATTTTTTCACTTCATTGTTTTAATGGTTTCTCTGTGGCATCCTGGCGGATAATGCAGCATGTCATAGAGAAGCCATTGTCGTACAATTAGCCTGTGGTGACTTGCGGTGTCCTCGTGATCGCTCTGTGATGTTATTCAATATCACAGACCTTATTACCAACTGTGGGGGCACTGTAAGTCTTTAATTTTTGAGAATTTTTTGTGGTTTAATGATTTCTCTGGCCATACTGGCCGAAAAGTGAAGTAAAGAAGACATTTTACTTACTTATTTAATAGTTTCTCTGTTCATTGTTTATGTCATTCATATTTATGTCTAAATGGGTTTACTTTTTTTATTATAGTATATAGTATTATAGTATATATTAAATATTTGTTTTGACGATGACACTGTTTTGTGACTTTCAATTATAATTGTTTTTGTCATCGTTTTGTGTTAATTTATATTTAATTCCCTATTTGAACTATTTAGGGACACCCCTGCTGGTTTTATTATTCAGTTCCTTCGGGAATGTAACCTATATTATATGTTTTAATTATTAGACTTACATTCGTAGTTTTTACACAATCATTCCAATTTCATGGAGATATAGTGACTTGATAAGTCGTTCATTTTATAATCACTTCAGATTTTACATTATTTATACTGATATTTTTATACCTATTAAACTGTGTTGTAGTGCAGGCGCTACAACATGTCATCAGACTCGTTACATATAGGTGCCAGGAGCATCGTCATCTTATCATATCAAACATTTTAAACTGAATATTTTAGTACGAACATGCTTTTATTAGCTTTGTCTTTCCTTTACTACTTTAACTATACAATATGGGATATTGTAATACCTGGAATTTTCACTTAAAAGTGAAGTAAAGCAAATATTTTACTTACTCACGTATATATATCCAATACAAAACTCGTTACATATAGGTGCCACAGGCACTATCATGTTATCATAAATCGTTTTTATCTGAATGCCTTAGTGCGGACTTTATGTTATCATTTTGTACTTTTTACTTAATCACTTTTACTGTTCAAGATATCATATTATTATCTTATTCTGAATTGTCATTTAAATGGCCAAACTGGCCGAAAAATGATGTAAAAAAGATATTTTACTTACTTACAGTTCCTTCGGGAATGTACTTACAGTTCCTTGGGGAATGTAACCTATATTATATGTTTTAATTATTAGACTTAGACTTGTAGTTTTTACACAATCACTCCAATTTCATGGAGATATAGTGACTTGATAAGTCGTTCATTTTAAAATAACTTCATATTTTACATTATTTATACTGATATTTTTATACCCAATAAACTGTGTTGTAGTGCAGGCGCTACAACATGTCATCAGACTCGTTACATCATCATTTTATCATATCAAACACTTTAAACTGAATATTTTAGTACGAACATGCTTTTATTGGCTTTGTCTTTCCTTTACTACTTTAACTATACAATATGGTATATTGTAATACTAGGAATTTTCACCTAAATGGCCATACTGGCCGAAAAGTGAAGTAAAACAGACATTTTACTTTCACTTTCTATTTACCTCGATAGGCCTGATATCAGGTAAACCGTGCTAGATAGCTAGACCATTACTATAAAACGAAATGTGAAGTTTCGGGAGAGGATGCCTTTTAAAAACTTTTGACTCAATCAAATTCAAAATGGCCGCCTATCGGTCACTATTTACTTTCACATTGCTGATATCTGGTAAACCGCGTTAGATAGCTGGACCATTACTATAAAACAAAATGTGAGATTTCAGGAGCCGATGCATCTTGAAAATAATTGACTTACTCAAATTCAAAATCGCCGCCTATCGGCCATTATTCACTTTCACATAGCCGTTATTTGGTAACCGTACTAGATGGCTAGACCATTACTATAAAACAAAATGTGAGATTTCAGGAGAGGATGCATCTTGAAAAATTTTGACTTGATGAAATTCAAAATGGCCTCCTATCGGCCATTATTCACTTTCACATGGCCGATATTTGGTAAAGTGTGCTAAATGGCTCGACCATAACTATAGACGAAATCTGAAATTTCTGCTGAGGATGCATCTTGGAAAATTTCGACTTGATCAAATTCAAAATGGCCGCCTTTAGGCCATTATTCACTTTTACATGGCCGTTATTTGGTAAACCGTGCTAGATGGCTAGATCATTACTATAAAACAAAATGTGAGACTTCAGGAGAGAATGCATCCTGAAAAAATTAGACCCGATCAAATTCAAAATGGCCGCCTATTGGCCTTTATTCACTTTCACATGGCCGATATTTGGTAAACCGTGCTAGATGGCTAGACGATTACTATAGAATGAAGTTTGAGATTTCAGCTGAGGATGGCCCCCTATCGGCCATTATTTACTTTCACATGCCCAATATTTTGCAAACTGTGTTAGATGCTAGTCCATTACTATAAAACAAAATTTGAGGTTTCGTGGGAGGATGCACCCTTAATTTTTTTAACTAGTTTATATCGAATTCAAAGTGACCGTAAATCAGCTATTAGTTACCTCGATTGGCCTGATATCGGGTAAACCGTGCCAGATAGGTAGACCATTACTGGGATACTAGCGGGAGCTAGTGGACTTAATGTAGTCTTGTTGAAGAATCATTTCAACCTTTTGTTTCCGTATTTTTTACTGTTAACTAATTAATTTGGTATTCTGATTTATATGTACAGTTATATATGCTAATAAACTACTTTCATTAAAAGTATATGTTGTAGCTTTTTAATATGGAATTGTGCAAAGGTGCATTCAGACAAAAAATAGGGTTTACTAAAATTATATTTCATTCGTAGATGGACAATGTCCAAAATGCAATTTAGCCTTTTGCGGATTTTTTTTAAATTTCACAAGATTTTATTTAGTATTTCAGAATTCAAAACATTTAGTAGAGTCTATGTATTGTGATGAAATAACGAGATAAAAAATTCAATAATGTCAATGACATGGCATAATAATGTAGTGTATGTCTATGATAGCGCTGACCGGCCGTACGGCCCTGAATTGTGTACAGCAGCTGTCCTGCCACAGACTTTTAACGGTGCCCAGTTCGAGGTGAATTCGCAATTCGCCGACTTACCTACAAAGGTATACGTCTTCACTACCATATTTGCCTCATATCTGTGAAGATATTTGATTGTTAGAAAAGAGAAGTATGTTTATATTCCAGTTATTTATCCGAAACTGCACTCTGAGGCTCCACGTGTTTTCGGTTGGACTGGGGTGTTAAGGGGATACTTTGTGAGATGGGTAATATAGTCAGGTAACATAGTCGAATGATGACGTCACCACGCATGTGCATTAGCGGTCCGGCGCACGTGTTTTTGTGTTTATATTTACTTCAAGTGGTTTGGTAATGGAGCATGCACATTTGGAGACATCGAGGAAGCTTATGTCGTACATGCCAAGCTTGATGCAAAATAGATATCGCCGCGAATTGTAGTTGTATTTTACTTAAATTCAGGTTCGATATGTCACATATAAACTCAAAAATCACAGGGATGTAATTAATATATTTATTTATAAGTAAGCTGATGTGAAATTGGCCCCAGCTCATCAAAATGAGTGCAAAGTAGCAATTTAAAGTTGGTACCAAAGACTCTTTGATACTCAATTCACGGCTCTGTGGCTCGCTCGGCTCGCCCAGGGCTGTTGTTTACTCGGCTATGTCTATGTTGCACCTTGCATTTGAGATACAGTGCCAGTGGTGGGCTCTGCAGCTACTTCTGCCAGATCTGTACTAGGTGTTTGCAGCTTTCTTCTCTTTTTTTTTGACCATCGCATACAGTTATGTGTCCAAAAGACGGTATAAGGACACTTGTGAAATAAGCAAATACTTCCATTTTCGCTGTCTGCAGCAGTGCCTGTCACAGCCCTTCCAAATACGGTAATATGCACACTTGTGAGATAAGCAGATACTTCCATTTCGCTGTCTGCAGCAGCGCGTCACTCTGAATGTGAACACACGCCCGCCAGCATGAAGTACTGACTAAGGTTGAATGGATACTGGTCAGCAGCGGCGACGCTGGCCCAACATTTAACAGACATAAGGTCGGGTGTCGCCTTGTAATCGTCGCCAGCAGTAAGCACTACCAGACCAGCTGCTATCAGCGAACACGAGGCGTTGCAATTGTGGTAGAAGAGGTTGATGAACACGTCGTGGAGTATAAATACAAAGGGACTCAATATCCTCTCTGATGACTATTTATAAGGTTCTTTCAAGAGCCCTAATCCCTAATTGAATAATTTTGGTAACTTTTTTAAAAGGAGTGTGTGTCTTTTTCAATTTCATACACAGCAGGATTCGGAATGAGAAGTTTTAAAGCGCATGACATAGGCCTATACTGTTTCTTTCATGTTTTTGTGACCTATGGCAAGAATTACATTATTTTTGCCTTGCACAAGATGTAATACATTCACTCCTCCAGGTCCTTTAAAATTTGACGATGTATTTTCAAGAACTTGTCCTGTAACCCATGGTGTATCATCTCCAACAACTGTGATTTTTGAACCTCCGTCTAGTTTGAATTGAGTAGTAGAGCCATTAACTTCGCTATCTGCTTAACAAAAATCTTTGTTAATCGAATTGCCTTCACCAAGGTAATAACCTGGATCTTGGGCCTATTCTATCTTACCGCTGCCACCATGTGGTGAATAACAACATGACGCCATTGTGCTTGAACAGGAAGTCCTTTATTAACTGACACTATGGAACGTGATACATGTCTAAACTCATTATACAACATTTGAGATATAAGAGGAGGGCATGATATAGTTTTAAAATAGAAGGAAATTCCTATAATATAACAATAACATGACTGAACAGGGCATTGAGCTGTTTTAACAGCCCGCATCAATGTCTGACGGTCCGCTATAGCGAACAGCAGCCCGAGGTGTAAGCCGAGAGCTATTACTATTGGACTAACCAGCTAAACAGTTCATTGCACGATTTAAATCATGTTATAACAGTACTGTTATAACCACATGACTTGTTGTAATACATTTAGCGTGTTTAAACTAGGATTACATAAACTGTGTGATTCTAGTTCATCCAGCCCGCAGACTAGATATGGATTTCAATTAAGCTCTTATTCATCGATTGCTGACACACTTCTTGCATGTCTGGGGGTTAGATTCCCTAGACATGCCCAGAACCTCTTATTGGGCGAGTGAAGGAAAACACTCTTAATAGCCCACCATGCACTATCACCCCCAACCTCACATCATCACCTGGGGCCGTATGCACCAACCGGAGGTTTGGACAAACCCCAGAGGTATCGCTAGGGTGAATTATCGCTGGGGTAATTTTGAAAAAAACGACATACCTCGTATGCACCACGCGGAGGTAAATGTCGCACGGGGGTAAATTTGACCAAGTGCGGGGTAAATTTACCCCTACTAGGGAGCAGGGGTAAATCGGCAACCACCGGGGTAAACGTCGCTATCATGATCCTAATCGTTATGCAAGACATGTGAATCCTATCGTATAGAGACCTATGACATGTGAATGTTTTACAGAATGCTGCCGCATGCACTATGTTTTAAGCATATACTATTATTTTTTATTTGTTTCGTTTTTTAGTTAACTTAACAGCTTTAATATCGTACAAAATGATTTTTAAATTATTATTGTATATTAGATGCATTTAAATGCCGACAACATCTCAATAAAAAGACTTTAAAACTAATAAACACAACATAAAGCTAACAAAATATTTTGTAGGAAGTTTTCATCTTTTATTTTAGATAACGTGCAACTAGCAAAACAATCTATATAAATTAGCATGGATATAAACTTATATTCTAAAATCAACGGCAGGTATAGGATAATCTTTTTTCGTTAATTTAAAATAGTATTGTTATTAGCAAGTTTACGACAAGTCTTCAAACACTATGTCCTCCGCGTAACTATGAACTATACCGATTTTTAATTAAGAAAACTGCAATGGGATAACCAAATAGTAATACAATATATTTATTGGCACATTTTAATAATGTTTGTTTAAAAATGAACTATTGTCAAACAAACAAATACACCAATAAACTGCTTGGTTATTTAAAATAAAGAAGTTAACAAAACACAGTTACAAGTTACCGTAAAAATCACTGAGCGATTCAAAACGTGTGCAGAGGAATTACAATACACAGGCCTACGTGTATAATATACAAAATAAAGTTTAAATTTGATTGATTTTCATGTTTTTCTCATTGCAATATTTATCGTTTCGCCTCATCTTATCATCAAAGACGTATTTTACAGGTAGCACTTTCTCATTACTATATACACGAATCTGAACACCAAATCACGTTGCTCATGGGCTAATCAAGTGAAAGGATGTGTACTGCGGTTATTGCAACTGCTGTTCTTTTGCTATGAGTATATCACCCTGGTAGCTCTGACAATTCTAACGCAGGGTACCGCGGGCAAATTGTCCCCTGGTAGGGCTCCGAGGCGGGTGGAGCGCTAGGGTGATGAAAAACAATACCAATTCAATATGGCTGATGACAATCCACCCCCGCCCAACACTAGCAATCAAAAGAAAAGAAAAAAGAGAGAAAATAACAGTCCATCAGATGAAGAGGCCGAGTATACTGCAAGGTACCAAAAAATTTCCGAAATGCAAAAAGCAAAACTAACTTTCCCGCGCTTTTTGTTGATGATGTCTGGAGATGAGGACAAATCCCTCTCCAGACTCTCAACATTTGCCATACAAAAAGGCATAGAGGGCTTGGTTGGAGAGCCTAAGAACATCAAAAGGCTTAGGTCTGGCGACCTCTTAATTGAGGTCGACAGAGAAACCTTCTCCACCAAGCTCTTGGCAGTCAAACAAATAGCTGGAATTCCTGTGAAGGTTTCTCCTCACAGGACTTTAAACACCTCAAAGGGTGTCATTCGAACCCAAGAAATTAAAAACACTACCAACGAAGAACTAAAAACACAATTAAAAAGACAAGGAGTTTCCGATGCTAAAATTATCACAATAAGAAAGAATGGAGATATAATTAAATTGAACACAGCAGTGCTCACATTCAACTTCCCAAAGCCACCGGCTGATATCAAGGTTGGATTTGAGCTATGCCCTGTACAATTGTATATACCACACCCTTTGAGGTGTTTCAAGTGCCAACAATTTGGACACCACCAGGAAGGTTGCAAGAGAGAGCGTGTCTGTGGACGCTGTGGTCAATCGACGGAACATCCTGACTCCTCTTGCACCTATCCAATAAAATGTGCCAACTGTGGTGGGAACCACACAGCCTATTCCAGAGATTGCCCCCGATGGAAAACGGAGTAAGAAATCCAACGTATCCGAACGGAACGGAAGATTTCTTTCCCAGAAGCTCGTAAAATCGTTGAAGGAGTAACTGGAAAACCATCATATGCCAGCGTTTTGGCTAAACAGGTTGTGTCGGTTGGTTGCCAGACTGACCTACCGGAGGTCACGTCTGCAGCTGGTGCAACAAATGTTACCAAGACAGCTGCGGCCCCTTCAGCAAAACCTAATACAAACAATAAAGCTACCCCCAATGCCTCAAAGATACTAGCAAATGATGCCAAACAAGATGCCAAACAAGCAAAGAATAACACAACTCAGCCTCAAAATAGCAAAGATAAGAAAAAGGAAACAACGAATAAACCATCAATAGCAGAAAAACCAACAAAAGAAAAGAAAGGCACGCATACAACAGTTAAACCAAGAACAAATAATAGTGGGATCGGTCGGCTGCAAAAGGGCATGGATGATCCCATATCTGTACATAATAGATTTGAATCCATGGACTGTTCACATGAGGCAGATAGCAGCGATAGCGAGGTATTCGTATCTCCTGACACCGTCGCTGCACTCCAAGCACAGATAAAACCAGGGAGGCATAAAAATTCATAATGGCCCACAAAATCATACAATGGAACTGTCGAGGTTTAAGGTCAAACTACAATGACCTGGCTATTCTTCTGCAGGAGCACAGCCCGACGGCTGTGTGCCTGCAGGAGACTAACTTAAAACCTAACACTAACATAAGTTTTAAAAACTATTCAATAATCAATTGTTTTGGCCCTGCCAATAATGAAAGGGCCTGCTGGGGGGTTTCCATCCTTGTAAAGGATGGAACACCACATCAACAGATCACGTTGAATACAACTTTACAGGCTGTGGCGGTTAACATAAACTGTCACAGGCCAATGACGATATGCTCTGTTTATTTACCGCCGAGCCGCTCAGTAGATGTTGTGGAATTGAGGCAGCTGGTAAAACAATTGCCCAAACCCTTCATGCTACTGGGAGATTTTAACGGGCACCACACAATGTGGGGCTGTAGGGACATCAACCCACGGGGCAGAATAATAGAAGACTTCCTCTCAGAAGAAAATCTCTGCATTTTTAATGATGATACTACCACCTATTTGCACCCTGCTTCAGGATCTGCAACAGCCATTGACCTATCCTTGTGTGATCCCGATTTATATTTGGATTACACTTGGAGGGTCAACGAGGATCTCTGTAGCAGTGATCATTATCCTATATTTATAGAGAGCAACAACTCTATTGTTGAAGAAAGAGTGCAGCATTGGAGGCTGCACAGAGCAGATTGGGAGGCCTTCCAACAGTCTTGTGGGGAGAGCCTCACAATCTCTCAATTTGAGAATGAAGAGGGGGTTGATGACCCTATAGCCCTTTTTACAGCCAAGTTACACAATATAGCAGATAAAAGCATACCCAAAACCTCGACAGTTCCCAAAAAACTCGACAAACCCTGGTTTGACGAAGGTTGCCGAAAGGCAATAGACAAAAGGAAAAAATCCTTGCAAAAATTTAAAAAACATCCAACTAGACAAAACCTTGACGGATATAAGAAAGATTACGCTAAAGCTCGCCGCACAATCAGTGAAGCCAAGCGGCAATCTTGGAGAGCATATGTCTCCACACTAAATAATAATACATCGGCAAAACATACTTGGCAAATGCTGCGCAGAATCAGTGGCAAGAGGAAAGATAAAACCATCAAGTACCTTGTCACTGATTCTGACACAATAACCAATAAAACGGATATTGCAGAAACGCTGGCGACATCCTTCGCTGCTAAATCATCGCCAGATCATTATCAGGAAAAATTTCAAAAGATTAGGGACAAGGAGAAGGAGAACTCATTGGACTTTGAGTCAGATAATGACGAAAAGTACAATGTTGATTTCTCTAAACGAGAATTAATTAAATCTATCGCTCAGGCAACTGATTCGGCAACTGGCCCTGATGAAATTCACTACCAGTTTCTGAAACATTTGCCTGATGTATCACTTGATCTGTTGCTTCTACTCTTGAATGATCTGTGGCAATCTCAGGATTTCCCAGATGGATGGAGAGAAGCAACAGTGATCCCGATCCCTAAACCTGGAAAAGATCGAACAGATCCTAATAATTATAGGCCAATAGCATTGACAAGTTGTCTTTGCAAAATCATGGAGCGCATGATCAATCATCGTCTCACATGGTTTTTACAAGACAATCACATAATAACTAAATATCAATGTGGTTTTCAAAAAGGAAAGAGCACCACAGACCATTTGGTCAGACTAGAGACTTATATCCGTCAAGGTTTTGTTAAAAATCAACATACAGTTGGAGTATTTTTTGATTTAGAAAAGGCCTATGATACCACATGGAAGGGTGGTATCATGAAAGATCTCCATGAAATGGGCCTGAAGGGTAGATTACCCTTATTCATTGACAACTTTTTAAAGGGGAGAAAATTTAAAGTCCGCTTAGACAACACCCACTCTTCACTAAATCCACAGGAGGAGGGTGTCCCACAAGGTAGTATCCTTTCACCAACTCTATTTACCGTTAAAATAAACAGTATAATTGATGCTTTACCAGACGATATTGAAAAATCATTATATGTTGATGATCTGGCTGTTTACTGCCAGTCAAGCAATATGGCAATAATTGAGCGGCGCCTGCAAGGTTGCCTCGATAAGTTGGTGACTTGTGCGGATGAGAACGGCTTTAAATTTTCTCCCACAAAAACTTTATGTGTACATTTTTGCAAAAAAAATGGCTTACAACCTGAGCCTAATCTCAAACTATATGGACAACAGCTTCCTGTTGAAGAGCAGGTCAAATTTCTTGGTCTGTTTTTCGACAAGAAGCTCAGTTTTATTCCACACATCAAATATATGAAAGATAAGTGTAGGAAAGCATTACAATTACTACGAGTTATATCCAGCAAGGATTGGGGTGGTGACCGGACAACCTTACTGAGGATTTACCGGTCTCACATCAGATCCAAACTGGATTATGGTTGTATTGTTTATGGTTCAGCGAGACGATCGTACTTAGCAGTACTTGATCCAATCGCGAACCAAGGTTTGAGATTATGCTCAGGGGCATTTCGAACATCACCCATCGAAAGTCTTCAGGTGGAGACCGGTGAGCCCTCTTTAGAGACTCGCCGGTTGAAGCTGAGCCTGCAATACTATATGAAAATGAAAGCGAATCCTGAGAACCCGGCATATTCGTGTGTTGTCAACCCTGAATACAAGAGACTGTTTAATAATAAGCCAGGGACTATACCTACTTTGGGTATAAGGCTCCAACCCCATCTGGAGGACATGGAGGTGGAGCTCGACGCAATTAGCGTTGTGCGCCCACCAGAATGTCCACCCTGGCTTCTCCAACAGCCTAATATACTTTTTAACCTCTCAGATCTCAGGAAAGGAGACACCTGTCCCCTTGTCTTCCAAAGCATGTTGCTAGAGCTATTTTGTAGATTTCCGAAGCACCGGAAGGTGTATACTGACGGATCAAAGGAAGACAAGAGGACAGCTATGTCCTTCGTCTGTGATGATCATGAATTTAGTTGTCGTATCAACGATGAGGCTTCAATTTGCACAGCAGAGCTGTTAGCTATTGAAGCTGCCATCGAGTACATATGGGATAGTAATGACGAGGAGTTCATTACAGACTCGCTATCTTCATTGCAGGCTCTTAAGAGTCAAAAACTCAACAACCCAATTGTTTCCAATATTTTGCATATGTGTCACTACTTGTCTGGGCACAAGGACATTGTTTTCTGCTGGGTACCCAGCCATATTGGAATACAGGGTAATGAACGGGCTGATGTTTTGGCCAAGGCTGCCCTGGATAAGACAAAACAGTTTTATTATATACCATATACGGATTTCAAGTATAACATCTCTGTCTACCTTGATGACATTTTGCAAGGTGAATGGAACATCAATGTCACCAGCAAATTGTTCGAGGTACAACCAATCATTAAGCGATCTTTTACACCAATGGAACGCCGAAGAGATGACGTTGTCTTATGCAGGGCCAGAATTGGCCATGCCTATTTCACAAACGGCTATTTATTGAGAGGAGAATTGCGACCTATGTGCTGCAATACTCGTCTCACTGTAAGACATGTCCTTCTCAGTTGTGCGAAATATGCGCACATCAGAAGAAAGTATTTTGCATTTAATTCCTTATTTGAGCTATTCAGGGACACCCCTGCTGGTTTTATTATTCAGTTCCTTCGGGAATGTAACCTATATTACATGATTTAATTATTATCTATTATTTTAATGTTAGACTTTTTACACAATCACTCCAATTTCATGGAGATATAGTGACTTGATGAGTCGTTCATTTTATAATCACTTCATATTTTACATTATTTATACTGATATTTTTATACTCATTAAACTGTGTTATAGTGCAGGCGCTACAACATGTCATCAGACTCGTTACATATAGGTGCCAGGAGCATCGTCATCTTATCATATCAAACATTTTAAACTGAATATTTTAGTACGATCATGCTTTTATTGGCTTTGTCTTTTCTTTACTACTTTAACTATACAATATGGGATATTGTAATACCTGGAATTTTCACTTAAATGGCCATACTGGCCGAAAAGTGAAGTAAAGCATTTTATTTACTTACTTACTCATTGCAATATTTAATTTTTCTGACTTTTCTCGAGAAAAAAAAACATTAAAGAGTGGAGTCAACAGTCGCGTGTGTTATAAACGTCTTTTTTATGGGTGGAATATTTGTTTCATTTAAAGGCATAACAAAAAAAACAAATACATACCGCAATCATCTCTATAGTGAAAAATAATTGCTTTGAATGCTTGAATATAACTAATTAAAATGACTTTTAAATAAATAATGGAATCCATGGTTATAGATTAATTATAATTAGGCCCTAATTGTAGTTATCAACATTTACAATGTCATGATAATAGTTGTTATGTCATATTGTCTTCACAATGTTTGCACATTGTTGTTATTTGCATTAATTATTGGGGGCCTACATAATTGCTGGGGTACTGGGATGATTGCTAGTAGTAGTACTTTTCGCCCCCATTCGGGGAGGGTCATTAGGGATCTGTTTCGTCTGTTGGATGCTGTTACGGCATTGTACGGAAGCACTAGTCTACAGCAATCATCCAAGGGCAGCTGCAGCCTCCTCGTATCTGGCTATAATCTTCGGGCGGATTGCCAGTGGCGTACCCTGGTTCCTCCGCTCAACAGCGGAGCCAATGCAGCACCCGCATCAGTGCTGGCGCTGATGTAGGCTGTGGTAGCCTTAAATAACCGGCAATAGCGTGTTTGACATTAGGTCTCTCACGTGGGATGAATGGAGTTACCCAGAGGGAGTGATCCTTCCTATTGTTACTCTGGGGACTATCCGACCCGAGGATAGCGGAGCTGCGCAAAATGCCACAGAGTTTCATCATTAAATTGTACAGCGAAACTCAAGTCTCCGGCCGTCTGGGCATGTCTGGGGGTATATCCCCTAGACATGCCCAGAACCCCTTATCGGGCGAGCGAAGGAAAACGCTCTCAATAACCCACCATGCCCTATCACCCCCACCCTCACATCATCTGTACATCATTCATCTCATCAATTGACTACAACGTTTTTATCGTATTACAATGTCACTTAAAAGACCTTTTGTGCCGAAAAGTGACGTAAAGCAAAGATTTACTACTACTACATAATTGCTGGATTTTCGAGTTCATGATCAATTTATGGCGTAAATAGGCCTATACAATTAAATATTCTTATGCATCATTAAGATTTTTATCAGCTTTAGCCGTGTCTATTTCTATTATTTTGTTTAACCATAATTATGTTAACATTGTGGTTTATGAGGCTTGCCGTGTCGTCCTCTCCGAGGCCGTGGATGGATGTATTTGCTTCACCCAAAAAAATCCAACATGGCGGTGACTGAGAGCGATTCCGACCCCAAGGTCCGAAAAATGTCCATACCTTTTTAATGACGGTGCGACCTCTGAGCTGAGCATGCGGGCATGGAACTGACATGATTCTGATTCTAAAAAAAACTACTTTTGACCTGATTACTCCCCGATATATTCCGATATGACTGTCCAAAGAAATGTCCCACGATTTTGTACGCGGTCAATCTGTGGCTGAAATGCTGACCATTTACTGCTGTAGTAGTTCTTGATGGGAAATCCCTATCAAAATAGTCAATACATGGAGGTTTGTACCCCCGTGTTTTCAGGAGATGGTGCATACGAGGTAAATTCGCAGGAAAACCCCAAAGGTTGAAACCTCTAGGGTTTCATGAAACCCCAGAGGTTAATACCTCTGCGGTATCATTTACCACCACTGGGGTAAACGTGAAGTTGGTGCATACGGCCCCTGTACATCATTCATCTCATCGATTGACTACAGCGTTTTGATTGTATTACAATGTCACTTAAAAGACCTTTTGAAAAGTAACGTAAAGCAATGATTTACTACTACTACTACTTCCTAGAAATGTTTTTAGATTCGATTGCAGAGAATCATATCATTTGACACATTCACATCATTTGACATCAGAAAATAAACATTTCTGGTTTCCCCAATGCCTTCGGCTTGCAAAAATAATTCCCTGTCCTAAAAAAATATATAAACGTTATCTACACAGCAGGGGATGATAACACTCCTTCAGGTTAAAATTGCAAAAAAAAATGCAACAGTCTTTATGTCTAGTCCTGACTTCCTTGTCTCTCTTGGGATCTCCGCCGTTTCCGTTCCCTCTCCTCCAAGGCTCTCTTGGCTCGGTTGCCATCCCGGTCCCGATCGCCAGACAGCCACCTAGATATTTGTGTGATAACCATTTCCTTGTCAGCATTTGTTGTGTCACGAGCATTCCTCTTGACTGCACCTGAAAATGTTAAAACTGAATTTACAATTCATAAAGGTACTTTCAGAGTTGCATGCAAACAACATTTCCAAATTTAAACCAGCGGCAAGTAGGAACAACTTCATTCCTTTGGCTTAAGGGGGTCACATTAATATAATAGGGTCAATATTTCAATACAGCATGGTTCAATACTGCATGATCCTGACTGCTATCATAAACTGATAAAACACCCCCCTCCCCATTTTTGCTCTATAAAATTCACGATAACTAAAAAACTATGCCGCCGCAGTTAAGAATTTGTAAAAGTATAACGTTAACAATTTACATCTGTACAACGCTGGACCAACGTTGGGCCGGCGTTGTACGAGTCAAGTGTATACAAATGTTTTGTGCTTGCTGGGTACGGACTGGCTACACGAGACCGGAGTTGCCCGTCATTCACTTAGACCTATTATTAACTATGACGACCAGAGCTCCGTATTCACGTTTATAGCCCACACTTGAGTGAATGTGATAACTGTTACCCATAGTGATAGGCCTAGTCATAGTACTCATAGTGAACTCCGGTTGAGGAGCCTTTTCCAAATAATTATATCTACTCAGTGTTCACATGTTAAACTTCATGACGATGAAATAGAGTAATACTTACGCAAAAAAACACATAGGTGTTGTGCATTTCTGAAACTCTCTCGTCAAATGATAACATGGATTAACGCGTCAAAATGAAAAAAACGTGACAGTAAGTCTCACAGTACAATTTTAACTATCATGTTCCTCATCTGAAAATTGAGTGATGACAGAATCATGCAAAACAGACGAGTGTTGAGTTTAGCGTAATAAATCAATTTAAAGCTATGACCTTCTAATGTGAGAATATATTTTAAAATATTAGTTTTCCTTTTCTATGTTTAATAATTCTGTTATTTGCTTCAGAAAATTAAGAGATGTGCCACCCACAGAACATACATCATATATATTTTCTGTGGTAACACCAACCTACAGTAACTATAATTCACAAGGTGTCGCACTGACAGTATTCTTCACCAGGTGTCAGAAGAAGCTCTGATTCTCAGTACAGCCCACATTGGCAGTCTATTCATTCCACACAAAAGTTGAATGAAGCATTTTTGCTCGATAACACTTAGAATTGTAATGCCATAACATTTACATGCTAAATGTGATTGCATACTTTTTTTTATCTGTAATTATAGTTTTTTTTCATTTCGATCAACACAATCGTTGTCCACGTATGACCTACGTGGGACCCACACATCATGCCCATGTAGTGATCATCCCAGAAAGCCCAAGATGATCACTACATGGGCATGATGTGTGGGTCCCACGTAGGTCCTACGTGGACAACGATTGTGTTGATCGAAATGAAAAAAAAAAAAAAAAAAAAAAAATTGTTCAAGGTACAACCAATCATTAAGCGATCTTTTACACCAATGGAACGCCGAAGAGATGACGTTGTCTTATGCAGGGCCAGAATTGGCCATGCCTATTTCACAAACGGCTATTTATTGAGAGGAGAATTGCGACCTATGTGCTGCAATACTCGTCTCACTGTAAGACATGTCCTTCTCAGTTGTGCGAAATATGCGCACATCAGAAGGAAGTATTTTGCATTTAATTCCTTATTTGAGCTATTCAGGGACACCCCTGCTGGTTTTATTATTCAGTTCCTTCGGGAATGTAACCTATATTACATGTTTTAATTATTAAACATAGACTTTTTACACAATCACTCCAATTTCATGGAGATATAGTGACTTGATAAGTCGTTCATTTTATAATCACTTCATATTTTACATTATTTATACTGATATTTTTATACTCATTAAACTGTGTTGTAGTGCAGGCGCTACAACATGTCATCAGACTCGTTACATATAGGTGCCAGGAGCATCGTCATCTTATCATATCAAACATTTTAAACTGAATATTTTAGTACGATCATGCTTTTATTGGCTTTGTCTTTCCTTTACTACTTTAACTATACAATATGGGATATTGTAATACCTGGAATTTTCACTTAAATGGCCATACTGGCCGAAAAGTGAAGTAAAGCATTTTACTTACTTACTTACTAGAAAGCCCAAGTCTTGCGCGTTTTGAATAAAAATAATAAGCATATCTAGATAATCCCATATGTGGCTCACCCATAACCGACGTTATAACTTAAGCCCACATGGGCCCACAGGACATAACAATTGCCCACGTGGGTCCTATCTAGGCATGTTGCTGGGTAAGGCTGACATTAGTAGTATTATAAACATTTTCTTAGACTATCTAAACGATCAGGCATGGTGAGATTAAAATATGAATAACAGTTTTCAGTTTTGTGACCTGGCGTGCTACAAAACTCACAAACATTGGAATCTCTTCTAAACAATGATCGTTTATGAAAATATGAAGCCTGCTTGCCACCATAATAGGATTTTCTCCTTTCAGAGTCCTTAGAAGAGGTTGACCTAACACTTTTATAAGTTTCCGAACGCTCTCAATCACTGTTTTAAGAAAATTTAACAACCAGTCTGAATCTCTTTCTTTATTTTCCTCTGGGCCCACTCCAGCCTCATACCAGCAGGAAGTGTGGAGAATATGGCGGGTGTTAACATCAAACCAGTGACTCCTTTATTCCGTTGGGCCTCAAGGCTTCTTTGAGTCTTCAATTTATCATATAATTTCCTCAGTTCAACACTTGTGAATTTGCTGTTGTAGTCCAATAAATTGGGCTTATAAATAGATGGTGAAAGAGCAAAGCCACTTACAAAAATGACCAGGTACATTGAATAATGAAGCAAGGTAGGCCTATTTGCTAAGTTCTGATTTCGGTTTTGGTAGGTGCAACAGTCAGAAAAAAATTGTCGCAAAATATTTTCTTTCTTGATTGGCATAGTATATCTTTAATAGTGTTCATGCTGGATAACACCCATCACGTTGTCAGCTTGTTTTATCTGATTGGTCCATAAGTATTCTTCTTCTTATCGCCCATTTTTGCCTTTGGCGTCATCAAGGCTTCTATGTAGGCAGAGTTGTGATTCCAATGGATATGCTCTAGTTCAGCAATGTTGTTGGACAAAAATCCCTGTTTTTGTCTAAAATACTATCAGGGACTCCATTTGGATGTTTCAGTTGTAATGCTTCAATGTCAATGTATTTCAGAATACATTGGTTCTTATTGAGAGGAGAATTGCGACCTATGTGCTGCAATACTCGTCTCACTGTAGGGGTACTGGGATGATTGCTAGTAGTAGTACTTTTCGCCCCCATCCGGGAGGGTCATTAGGGATCTGTTTCGTCTGTTGGGTGCTGTGTACGGCATTGTACGGAAGCACTAGTCTACAGCAATCATCCAAGGGCAGCTGCAGCCTCCTCGTATCTGGCTATAATCTTCGGGCGGATTGCCAGTGGCGTACCCTGGTTCCTCCACTCAACAGCGGAGCCAATGCAGCATCCGCGTCAGTGCTGGCGCTAATGTAGGCCGTGGTAGCCCTAAATAACTGGCAATAGCGTGTTTGACATTAGGTCTCTCACGTGGGATGAATGGAGTTACCCAGAGGGAGAGATCCTTCCTATTGTTACTCTGGGGACTATCCGACCCGAGGATAGCGGAGCTGCGCGAAATGCCACAGAGTTTCATCATTAAATTGTACAGCGAAACTCAAGTCTCCGGCCGTCTGGGCATGTCTGGGGGTATATCCCCTAGACATGCCCAGAACCCCTTATCGGGCGAGCGAAGGAAAACGCTCTCAAAAACCCACCATGCCCTATCACCCCCACCCTCACATCATCATATGTACATCATTCATCTCATCAATTGACTACAACGTTTTTATCGTATTATAATGTCACTTAAAAGACCTTTTGTGCCGAAAAGTGACGTAAAGCAATGATTTACTACTACACTCCACTCAGAAACAATGTTGCTCTTTCTCTTGGATTTTTGATATTTCTTGCGCTTCCGCATTTTTGGCAGCTCAGTCGGCCTCTGCGTCCTTTTGCCTTGGCGCTTTTGATCTTGAGATAAATTCAGTTTCTGTATTTGTATGGCCAAAGATTGAGCCGTAATTCTCTTTATTGAGAGTTATCCTGACACACTCTTTTCTAATATGACTAATTTCAGTTTTACCCTTACTGTCTTCTGCTAATTTCAATTTCTCTGCAGTCAGTACACCACATGTGTCAGTCTTACTAACAATCTAAGCAGTTGGGGTATAAAGTAGATTTATTAACGTAAAATCAATCAATGTACAAAATGTAAAGGGGGATGGGTGTCACCTCCGCGTGGTCCCCCCTGGGCAACTTCATAGAAGGCCAAGCACACCCAAACGTTTCACATCATCATCTGTACATCATTAATCTCATCAATTAACTACAACGTTTTTATCGTATTACAATGTCACTTAAAGCTGCTTAACTGTTTTGATTATTTCATTCAAAATATTAATCCATGGAGAATAGTGTTTTATTTTCTAATTTTACTCCCCTGGTTACTGAGTTATTAAGGATTTAGGTTTGTCGTTTTTTAATATTGTTGCCCCAACAAAACAAACCGAATCACAGCGGAGTAAGACACACTGTCTGTATAATCAGGATATTAAAAGTACCAAGTGGCAGATAACGATCATCATTGAAAAAAAGTGGAAGTTTTTTTAAATATTATTCTTATTTTTTAATGTCATAGATACAATTCACAGTAGAAAGTGTAATATCTCATGTCATTTAGACATGTCTAGGAGTTCACACTTAGTGTGATATGGGTGATATATGCATATAATGTCATGTTTAATTTAGGTACTGGTATGGAGAATGCCACTCACTTGAAAAATATAATCTATTTGAGTATGGTGCTTTTAAGTGTGGGCCAGCATCTGAGGCATTGGCCTACCATTAAGACGCTCTCCCCAGTCTGTGGGAAATTGTTGGCGGAATTAGCGTTGAAATTCAGTGATGTAAATTATCTTTTTCGCTCTTTTGATTTTCTTGAAAAACATTTGTATTTCTTTATTCGGTATCTCATGGGCATTTCAAAATATAGTCAAAATGCTACTAGACAATATCAGACTTTATTTTATTTTATTTTATTAAATCATCACATACGGTGCGCTATGCGGTAAAATAAAATAATATTTAAACATCGGACTTTACTGTAACCGATTCCCAACAGTTTTTTTGACCTAGTCTCAGGACGTCTACCACTGGTTATTTGGGCTTTGTATCTCAGATAACACGAGGCATTGATCCAATGGCAGACTAATGTCGGCCCATCGTCTGCGGTACTGGCCCAACATTATGCCGATTCAGTTCAACGTCTAGTGCTTGCTATAAGGCGGTTTGGTGTTGTCCAATTTAACATTATATTGGCCCATAACCCTACCACTATTACATACATATTGTACACAAACCGATTCACTACTTAATAATACTTGATGGTGTATCGCATTGTGAACTAATTCCGCTACATTTACCCAGTTTTAGTGCATTTATAAGGCCTTTAAGACAATATGAATGATTGTTTTGTACTTTTTAAGTTATTTTTATCGAAATAAACAAAACAGTTATGCAGCTTTAAAAGACCTTTTGTGCCGAAAAGTGACGAAAGCAAAGATTTAATACTACTACTACTTCTTTATATATTCATATTTATATATTTTTTTAATATATTTTTTCATTGTACAGTGGGTTCTTTGACCTGTGCTGGGTGATTTCTCTGGGATGTCGCTCCCGGATTGATCGTCCAGCACATACTTTGTACATATACATTTTCGTGGTTTAATGGTCTCTCTCTGGCCATACTGGCCGAAAAGTGAAGTAAAGAAGACATTTTACTTACTTACTTAATGGTTTCTCTGTTCATTGTTTATGTCATTCAATTTATAATGTGTACATACATACATTATTAAGACTTGTAGTTTCTACATACTTAGTACAAATACAGAATTGTTTGAAGTATATATTAGTGTATCGTCATTGATTGATTCACCAGGGTTGTAATAATTTAATGGTTTCTCTGTGGCATCCTGGCGGGTAATGCAGCATGTCGGAGAGAAACCATTGCCATACAATTAGCCTGTGGTGACTCACGGTGTTCTCACGGTTTGTGATCGCTCTGTGGTGCTCTTCAATATCACAGACCTGATTACCAACTGTGGGGGCACTGTAAGGCTTTAATTTTTGAGAATTTGTTATTTTGTTGTTTAATGGTTTCTCTGTTCATTGTTTCATATATTCATAATAATTTTTGCACAACTATGGTTGTTTTTGTTGAAAAGTGATGTCAGGCATTATTTGTTTCTACTGTTATATATTTGTTTTTGACACAAACACGTTTTGCGATTTACATAAAAATAATTATTTTTATCATTTTTTGTAATAATTTGTGTTGTGTATCGGCTCTGGCGATGTCTAAAGTTTTTAGAATGTATAGATTTCCAATACAAAACTCGTTACATATAGGTGCCACAGGCACGATCATGTTATCATAATTCCTTTTTATCTGAATGCCTTAGTGCGGACATAATGTTATCATTTTGGACTTTTTACTTTATAACTTTTACTCTTCAAGATGATGTGTTGTGATGTGTTCAAGATATCATATAATTATTTTAGTCTGAATTGTCATTAACATGGCCATACTGGCCGAAAAATGACGTAAAAAAAGATATTTTACTTCACTTTAATGGTTTATCTGGCCATACTGGCCGAAAAGTGAAACAAAGAAGACATTTTACTTACTTACTATTTTTATACCCATTAAACTGTGTTGTAGTGCAGGCGCTACAACATGTCACCAGACTCGTTACATATAGGTGCCAGGAGCATCGTCATCTTATCATATCAAACACTTTAAACTGAATATTTTAGTTCAAACATGCTTTTATTAGCTTTGTCTTTCCTTTACTACTTTTACTATACAATATGGGATATTGTATTACCTGGAATTTTCACTTAAATGGCCATACTGGCCGAAAAGTGAAGTAAAGCAAATATTTTACTTACTTACTTACTTACTTACTAAATGGTTTCTCTGTTCATTGTTTATGTCAATCATATTTTTGTCAATTTATATTGTGTACATACATACATACATACATACATACATATTTTTGTCAATTTATATTGTGTACATACATACATACATACATACATACATACATACATACATACATACATACATACATACATACATACATACATACATACATACATACATACATACATACATACATACATACATACATACATACATACATACATACATACATACATACATACATACATACATACATACATACATACATACATACATACATACATACATACATACATACATCCATCCATCCATCCATCCATCCATCCATCCATCCATCCATACATCCATACATACATACATACATACATACATACATACATACATACATACATACACACATACACACATACACACATACACACATACAGTATCTATATACATACAGTACATACATACAGTAATTTTATTTTGAGTGGATACAGTGCTGGTTTGGATTAAGTTGAACCACAATTTTACTCTCCCACTCCAGATATGATTGGCACTGGGCTGGCATTGGTCCTATTCTCAAAATATTTTTACACAAAAATAAATTAAGCATTACTTATTTCTATTTTTATATATTTGTTTTGAAACATACACTGTTTTGTGACTTTCAATTATAGTTATTTTTGTCATCTTTTTGTGTTAATTTATATTGTGTATCGGCGCTGACGCTGTCTAAGGTTCTTAGAATGTATATACTTGACACGCATCATGTTATCATCAATCGTTTTTATCTCAATGCCTTAATGCGGACATACTGTTTGGTCTTTTTACCTTATCTAATTTACTGTTCAATATATCATATTTTTTTAGTCTGAATTGTCATTTAAAAGGCCATACTGGCCGAAAAATTACGTTTAAAAGGTATTTTACTTACTTACTCTAGCGGGGGGGGGGGGGGAAGGGTGTCACCTCCGCGTGGTCCCCCCTGGGCAACTTCTTAGAAGGCCAAGCACACCCAAACCTTTCATCAAACCAGGTTTTGTTATTTTTTTGACGTGAAGTTTTTTGTGTTTGCTTTCCGGTGGTTTTTCACTGAGGTTGTTATGTTTATTTTCGGATGGTTTTCAGTTTAAATTCTTTATATATTCTTTATATATTCATATTTATATATTTTATATATTTTTTCATTGTACTTGTGGTGCCTTACGGTGCTCTCACGGATTGTGATCGCTCTGTCGTGCTAGTTCTCGATGACAGACCCGATCCCCAGCTGTGGGGGCATTGTGGGTCTACTCATAGTTCCTCTATGATTTGTTTTTTTTTGTGTTTGCAGTGGTTTCTCTTTGGCATCCTGGCGATGGACGGGATGTCTGAAAGAAACCAGTGCCATATAATTATTTTTTCACTTTATTGTTTTAAAGGTTTCTCTGAGGCATCCTGGCGGATAATGCAGCATGTCATAGAGAAGCCATTGCCGTACAATTAGCCTGTGGTGACTTACGATGTCCTCACGGTTTGTGATCGCTCTGTGATGTCCTCCAATATCACAGACCTTATTACCAACTGTGGGGGCACTGTAAGTCTTTAATTTTTGTGAATTTTTTGTGGTTTCATGATGTCTCCGGCCGTACTGGCCGAAAAGTGAAGTAAAAGAGACATTTACTTACTTACTTAATGGTTTCTCTGTTCATTGTTTATGTCATTCATATTTATGTCTAAATGGGTTTACTTTTTTGATTATAGTATATAGTATTATAGTATATATTATATATTTGTTTTGACAATGACACTGTTTTGACTTAGACTGGTAGTTTTTACACAATCATCCCAATTTCATAGAGATATAGTGACTTGAAAAGTCGTTCATTTCATAATAACTTCATATTTTACATTATTTATACTGATATTTTTATACTCATTAAACTGTGTTGTAGTGCAGGCGCTACAACATGGCATCAGACTCGTTACAATATAGTGCCAGGAGCATCGTCATCTTATCATATCAAACACTTTAAACTGAATATTTTAGTACGATCATGCTTTTATTGGCTTTGTCTTTCCTTTACTATTTTAACTATACAATATGGGATATTGTAATACCTGGAATTTTCACTTAAATGGCCATACTGGCCGAAAAGTGAAGTAAAGCAAATATTTTACTTACTTACTTACTTACTCTAGCATGTCATCTTTCTCTGTCTTCTTGTCGCTTCTGCTCAAGCCTCACTGGATCATTTTTCATCTTCTCTCTGCATAATCTCGACATCTCCGTACTTTTCCACGGCATTATTCTACAAGAAACACAATTCACAATTATTTTGATCATTATTTTGCCATTTAAATTTATTACTTTAAAATAAAAAATATCTAAGTTACAAACCAGCAGAGTGAGGAGTTTGTTACGATGTCTCTTAGTTGACAAGTTGTTACTTTCCTTGATTCGATCCATTTGTGGTGAAGAGACGCAGAGTGTATAGTGTATTCCTGATCAAGTCCACCACGATGTAGATACATTCTACTCATAGAAACATTCAGATGGAGCCATGTTCATTATATTTTTTTTCTTCTGCAGGAACACAGCCCGTGAGCTGTGTGCCCAGGGCCGGACCACACACTAGTAGCCTAGGCTAAACCATAATACCGAAAAAGAAGCAGAATTGAGCTGTAAATCTTACACAATTAACGTTAATTTGGGTAAACTTTTTTTCACGAAAAACTATGGCACTTAAACACGGTAACAGATGTGGACAATTACAATATAGGCCTAGGCACTTTTCTTGATTTTTGTATTCCAAAGTCACTGCTAATGCCACTGAAATCCAACTCACGCAGTATATCTGACGAACACAATACATTGACCCACTGCTGTTTTAATGTTGGGCCAGCGTCGTAGATGGCGAGGTAGCATTGTCATATGTACCTGTGCTTGCGGTTTAGCTGCACTATGCTCAGCTAAACAGCGTGTCAGTTTCTAACAGGGAGTAAGAGTGATAAAACATAAAAAACAGTCAAAATAATCAAACAACCAATGAACTATAAAAACGTGACATAACATAACTAATCCCCTTTTATAAACCCCTCCTAAATCCTAATGAGCCGTGTCTGTTCATGCGTGTACGAGGCTACATCAACGCCACCTGCTGGAGGTGTTTTGATACACAGCGTAGGCGCACTTATAACTGTGACAACACCATACATGCCATACTGTCTTTTCACGGCTGATAGCACTCGGATCAGTGATCAGACAGACAGATTAAACAATGCCCCAGCCGCAAATTGGTGGGAGGTCCCCTCTTGGTGGGAGGCCCGGGGCCCGGTCCCCATGCCCCCCACCCCCATTGGATCCAGCGCTGTGTGTGCCTGCAGGAGACTAATTTTAAACCTAACACTAACATAAGTTTTAGGAATTATTCAATAGTCAATTGTTTTGGCCCTGCCAATAATGACAGGGCCTGCTGGGGTGTCTCTATCCTAGTGAAGGACGGAACACCATATCAATATATCGCATTAAAAACTAATCCATACTGGCTGAAAAGTGACGTTAAAAATATATTTTACCTACTTATTATTCTTAAGTAGACAAATGATAATGTATATGTAACTAATAAATACAAGCTGTTTAATAATGTTGCACGTGCATATCTACAACCTAAGGTTGTGCTTGTGGGTCAAATAATACAACACTTGTCATAGTATTAGCACAAAATTGTTAACTTCATGCACCGAAATGCAAATAAACAAATTTGCAGGTGCTAAAAATACTGATGACCATTTTGACCATCTTCAACAGTAGGCCTCGTCAAAGGAACTATCTGACATCGAGAGGACGCTCTCAATAACCCACCATGCCTTATCACCGGGCCCCACCCTCACATCATCATCTGTACATCATTCATCTTATCGATTGACTACAACGTTTTTATCGTATTACAATGTCACTTAAAAGACCTTTTGTGCCGAAAAGTGACGTAAAGCAAATATTTACTACTACTACAATATCACTTGAAAGACCATACGTGCCGAAAAGTAACGTAGCAATGATTTACTACTGCTACTGACATCGAGAGAAAATGCCATGCCCAGAAGTCCTTGGTGCTGGATTCCTGACTCCTCTCACGTGGAGACAGTAGGCCATGCCCAGAAGTCCTTGGTGTCCGACTCTCAGTCACGGACTCTCTCTCGTGGAGACATTGGGCTATATATGGCCAACAGGCATTCCCACAGGACTATCAATTGGAGTGATTATGAGTACGTTTTTTTGTTGCCAACGTAGATGTATCTTGTAATGTATCTTGTGATAATGGACAGCTTTCACTGTCATCTCCACTACATACAGTGTCATCAAAATCTGTAAACATTAAAAATTACAAACACAAACAAGTACACAGATAAACCCCTATGGCTACCACAAATAACAAAAGAAACAGACAATCGTTAAGCCTCGGTGCAATAAATGCAAATATACACTGAGTGTAATGTCAACTGAAGAGTTTAGCGAGCGTAATTAACATTTACCCGTGGTGGAGGTGACATCTGATGCTGATTACAATCTGGTATTGTCAAACAATGGAAATGTGCAGAGTAAATATATCGGCTACATTGATGCAATAACAGTCATGTTATCAAGTCGTTCTTTCATAATTAAAGTGTTGATTTAATTAATATATAAGGCCTTTAGAAATCTAAGAGGTTTATCTTACTAATTGAGGTCACAAAAATATCAAATTCAATTTTTGGGGCAATTTGCAACCACCCACAACGCTCGCAACTCAATCACAGGAAAGTTCGCACATATAACATGAATAAGATATTGTTTATTAGAGGTTGTTGAAGTTAGAAGTGATGTAGGACACAAAAAAAATAGTAAATGTGCAAATAAAAATTATTAGACGGGCGTCTCGCTACAAGTCAAGAAATGACAACAGAGACGACATATAATCTAAAATGTAATATATTATTATATAGTAATGTTATTGATCTTCAGGTGATCGTTGCGTTAGATCACACTTGGAGTGTGAATGAAAATTAGATGACAAATTGCTTAGTGCTGAGATGTTTCAATGAACCGTTTAAGCAGCAAATTCGCATACATGTGCCATGGTACATTTTTAGCTCCCGCCGTCACCGTAGGTGAGCGAAGGGAGCTATGGATTCTACCTCCGTTTTTTTTTGGCCTCTTCTTTTGCCTATAACTTTGTGAGAAAATAAGCTAGGATAATAATTTTTGGTATGTGGGTTACTTCCAGGTGGCTAATGGATGGGTTAAAATATTTTTAATCTGAATTCAATACGCAAGGTTGCAGAGGAGAAAATGATGATGTGACGGCGTTGGGCCGTCCGTAAACAATTCGTTTCCGGAGCATATCTCTGAAAGTACTTGTCCGATTGTCTTCAAATTTTACACACAACACCCCTAGGGGGTCTAGTTGTGTCTTTTGGGGTATTTGAACTTTGACCTACTTCTGGTTCAGAACTATGACCTATTTAGACGTTTTGACGCGCACTTCGTTTCCGGAGCGGATCTCGAAAAGTACTGGGCCGATGACAGTCATATTGCACATACATGTTCTCTAAGGTCCCTAGTTGTGCCTTTTCAGGTTTTTGGACCTTGACCTTGAAGTTGACCCAGCACTTTGACCTAATTTATAACATCGGTAAATCCGACTGAAAGATTTTGCGGAATATCATGAAAACCGCTCAAGATAGCTACACCATTACTATAAAACAAATTGTGAGGTTTCAGGAGAGGATGCATCTTGAAAAATTTCAAGTCGATAAAATTAAAAATGGCCGCCTATCGGCAATTATTCACCTCGACAGGCCTGATATTGCGGAATATCATGAAAACCGCTCAAGATAGCTACACCATTAATATCAAATAAATTGTAAGGTTTCAGGAGAGGATGCATCCTGAAAAAATTGAAGTTGATAAAATTCAAAATGGCCGCCTATCAGCCATTATTCACCTCGACAGGCCTGATATTGTGGAATATCATGAAAACCGCTCAAGATATCTACACCATTACTATAAATTAAATTGTAAGGCTTCAGGAGAGGATGTATTTTGAAAAAAATCATTTTGTCAAAGTTCAAAATGGCCGCCAATCAGCCATTATTCACTTTCACATGGCCGTTATTTGGTAAACCGTGCTAGATGGCTAGACCATTACTATAAAACAAAATGTGTGATTTCAGGAGAGGATGCATCTTGGAAAAAATCGACTCGATAAAATTCAAAATGGCCGCTTATCGGCCATTATTCACTTTTCACATGGCCGTTATTTGGTCAACCGTGCTAGATGGCTAGACCATTACTGTAAAACGAAATGTGAGATTTCAGATGAGGATGCATCTTGAAAAAAATTGACTTGATCAAATTTAAAATGGCCGCCTTTTCGGCCATCATTCATTTTCACATGCCTGATATTTGGTAAACCGTGCTAGATGGCTAGACCATTACCTGATTACTATAAAACAAAGTGTGAGTTTTCGGGGTAGGATGCACCCTGAAAATTTTTAACTTACGAATTCAAAATGGCCGACAATCAGCATTATTTACCTCGATAGGCCTGATATCAGGTAAACCGTGCTAGATAGCTAGACCATTATTATAAAACAAAATGTGACGTTTCGAGAGAGGATGCCTTTTTAAAAACTTTCGACTCAATCGAATTCAAAATGGCCGCCTATCGGCCACTTAATCTCAAACTATATGGACAACAGCTTCCTGTTGAAGAGCAGGTCAAATTTCTTGGTCTGTTTTTCGACAAGAAGCTCAGTTTTATTCCACACATCAAATATATGAAAGATAAGTGTAGGAAAGCATTACAATTACTACGAGTTATATCCAGCAAGGATTGGGGTGGTGACCGGACAACCTTACTGAGGATTTACCGGTCTCACATCAGATCCAAACTGGATTATGGTTGTATTGTTTATGGTTCAGCGAGACGATCGTACTTAGCAGTACTTGATCCAATCGCGAACCAAGGTTTGAGATTATGCTCAGGGGCATTTCGAACATCACCAATCGAAAGTCTTCAGGTGGAGACCGGTGAGCCCTCTTTAGAGACTCGCCGGTTGAAGCTGAGCCTGCAATACTATATGAAGATGAAAGCAAATCCTGAGAACCCGGCATACTCGTGTGTTGTCAACCCAGAGTACAAGAGACTTTTTAACAACAAGCCAGGGACTATACCTACTTTGGGTATAAGGCTTCAACCCCATCTGGAGGACATGGAGGTGGAGCTCGACGCAATTAGCGTTGTGCGCCCACCAGAATGTCCACCCTGGCTTCTCCAACAGCCTAATATACTTTTTAACCTCTCAGATCTCAGGAAGGGAGACACCTGTCCCCTTGTCTTCCAGAGCATGTTGCTAGAGCTATTTTGTAGATTTCCGAAGCACCGGAAGGTGTATACTGACGGATCAAAGGAAGACAAGAGGACAGCTATGTCCTTTGTCTGTGATGATCATGAATTTAGTTGTCGTATCAACGATGAGGCTTCAATTTGCACAGCAGAGCTGTTAGCTATTGAAGCTGCCATCGAATACATATGGGATAGTAATGACGAGGAGTTCATGATCGTCACAGACTCGCTATCTTCATTGCAGGCTCTTAAGAGCCAAAAACTCAACAACCCAATTGTTTCCAATATTTTGCATATGTGTCACTACTTGTCTGGGCACAAGGACATTATTTTTTGCTGGGTACCCAGCCATATTGGAATACAGGGTAATGAACGGGCTGATGTTTTGGCCAAGGCTGCCCTGGATAAGACAAAACAGTTTTATTATATACCATATACTGATTTCAAGTATAACATCTCGGTCTACCTTGATGACATTTTGCAAAGTGAATGGAACATCAATGTCACCAGCAAATTGTTCGAGGTACAACCAATCATTAAGCGATCTTTTACACCAATGGAACGCCGAAGAGATGACATTGTCTTATGCAGGGCCAGAATTGGCCATGCCTATTTCACAAACGGCTATTTATTGAGAGGAGAATTGCGACCTATGTGCTGCAATACTCTTCTCACTGTAAGACATGTCCTTCTCAGTTGTGCGAAATATGCGCACATCAGAAGGAAGTATTTTGCATTTAATTCCTTATTGGAGCTATTCAGGGACACCCCTGCTGGTTTTATTATTCAGTTCCTTCGGGAATGTAACCTATATTACATGTTTTAATTATTAAACATAGACTTTTTACACAATCACTCCAATTTCATGGAGATATAGTGACTTGATAAGTCGTTCATTTTATAATAACTTCATATTTTACATTATTTATACTGATATTTTTATACTCATTAAACTGTGTTGTAGTGCAGGCGCTACAGCATGTCATCAGACTTGCTACATATAGGTGCCAGGAGCATCGTCATCTTATCATATCAAACACTTTAAACTGAATATTTTAGTACGATCATGCTTTTATTGGCTTTGTCTTTCCTTTACTACTTTAACTATACAATATGGGATATTGTAATACCTGGAATTTTCACTTAAATGGCCATACTGGCCGAAAAGTGAAGTAAAGCATTTTACTTACTTACTTACATGTTTTAATTATTAAACACAGACTTTTTACACAATCAATCCAGTTTCATGGAGATATAGTGACTTGATAAGTCTTTCATTTTATAATCACTTCATATTTTACATTATTTATACTGATATTTTTATACTCATTAAACTGTGTTATAGTGCAGGCGCTACAACATGTCATCAGACTCGTTACATATAGGTGCCAGGAGCATCGTCATCTTATCATATCAAACATTTTAAACTGATTATTTTAGTACGATCATGCTTTTATTGGCTTTGTCTTTCCTTTACTACTTTAACTATACAATATGGGATATTGTAATACCTGGAATTTTCACTTAAATGGCCATACTGGCCGAAAAGTGAAGTAAAGCATTTTACTTACTTACTATGAATTAAAACAAATTTTAAAGGAGAAATAATAGTTTGAAGGAGTTATAATTAAATGTATGGAAGTCAGACGACAGAGTAATGGGGGTACTGGGATGATTGCTAGTAGTAGTACTTTTCGCCCCCATCCGGGGAGGGTCATTAGGGATCTGTTTTGTCTGTTGGATGCTGTTACGGCATTGTACGGAAGCACTAGTCTACAGCAATCATCCAAGGGCAGCTGCAGCCTCCTCGTATCTGGCTATAATCTTCGGGCGGATTGCCAGTGGCGTACCCTGGTTCCTCCGCTCAACAGTGGAGCCAATGCAGCACCAGCATCAGTGCTGGCGCTGATGTAGGCTGTGGTAGCCTTAAATAACCGGCAATAGCGTGTTTGACATTAGGTCTCTCACGTGGGATGAATGGAGTTACCCAGAGGGAGTGATCCTTCCTATTGTTACTCTGGGGACTATCCGACCCGAGGATAGCGGAGCTGCGCAAAATGCCAAAGAGTTTCATCATTAAATTGTACAGCGAAACTCAAGTCTCCGGCCGTCTGGGCATGTCTGGAGGTATATCCCCTAGACATGCCCAGAACCCCTTATCGGGTGAGCGAAGGAAAACGCTCTCAATAACCCACCATGCCCTATCACCCCCACCCTCACATCATTATCTGTACATCATTTCATCAATTTCATCAATATTTTGCATATGTGTCACTACTTGTCTGGGCACAAGGACATTATTTTTTGCTGGGTACCCAGCCATATTGGAATACAGGGTAATGAACGGGCTAATGTTTTGGCCAAGGCTGGCCTGGATAAGACAAAACAGTTTTATTATATACCATATACTGATTTCAAGTATAACATCTCGGTCTACCTTGATGACATTTTGCAAGGTGAATGAAACATCAATGTCACCAGCAAATTGTTCGAGGTACAACCAATCATTAAGCGATCTTTTACACCAATGGAACGCCGAAGAGATGACGTTGTCTTATGCAGGGCCAGAATTGGCCATGCCTATTTCACAAACGGCTATTTATTGAGAGGAGAATTGCGACCTATGTGCTGCAATACTCGTCTCACTGTAAGACATGTCCTTCTCAGTTGTGCGAAATATGCGCACATCAGAAGGAAGTATTTTGCATTTAATTCCTTATTTGAGCTATTCAGGGACACCCCTGCTGGTTTTATTATTCAGTTCCTTCGGGAATGTAACCTATATTCTATGTTTTAATTATTAGACTTAGACTTGTAGTTTTTACACAATCACTCCAATTTCATGGAGCTATAATGACTTGATAAGTCGTTCATTTTATAATAACTTCATATTTTACATTCTTTATACTCGATATTTTTATACTCATTAAACTGTGCTGTAGTGCAGGCGCTACAACACGTCATCAGACTCGTTACATATAGGTGCCAGGAGCATCGTCATCTTATCATATCAAACACTTTAAACTGAATATTTTAGTACGATCATGCTTTTATTGGCTTTGTCTTTCCTTTACTACTTTAACTATACAATATGGGATATTGTAATACCTGGAATTTTCACTTAAATGGCCATACTGGCCGAAAAGTGAAGTAAAGCATTTTATTTACTTATTTACTTACTATTTGCTTGTTTGTTGCAGAGATGAGCAGTAAATCCAGTGGGCGTCTCAACAGGACGAGAAGTTCACCATTATCTAACAACGTCTCGTCTCGAAAAATTGAACCTTCGGATGATTCTGATCCAGTTGATAGTCATCTGAAGTGTGATAGTGATGTTGATGGACAATCAAATAATAACAGTCTATTAGAAGACTCGTCGCCAGTGGTCAGTAACAGGTTCAAAAAAAGAAAAGGTGAAAAACTCAAAGATGACATGCATTTATCTAAGAAAGTAATCAAGGAGAATGATATTGACGATTTATCAGAAAGTCAAGATAATACTGGCAATGATTCTTTGACCGGTGCTACACACACTGACTTAGCAGAGGTTAAAAATGACTTGGAGGCAGGTATAAAACATAAAGAGGAAATCCTCAGAAAGCTGAATATGGTGAAGATGTATCGAGAAAAGGTAACGGTAATTACTATTGCTATTCACCATATGTCTTTCATTTTAAAATCACTTCATTTATCACATTATTTATATAGTTCTAGACATACCGGGGTATCTATTTTTATATACATTGTAAGTAAAATAGTAAGTAAAATATTTGCTTTACCTCACTTTTCGGCCAGTATGGCCATTTAAGTGAAAATTCCAGGTATTACAATATCCCATATTGTATAGTTAAAGTAGTAAAGGAAAGACAAAGCTAATAAAAGCATGTCCGTACTAAAATATTCAGTTTAAAGTGTTTGATATGATAAGATGACGATGCTCCTGGCACCTATATGTAACGAGTCTGGTGACATGTTGTAGCGCCTACACTACAACACAGTTTAATGGGTATAAAAATATCAGTATAAATAATGTAAAATATGAAGTGATTATAAAACGAACGACTTTTCAAGCCACTATATCTCTATGAAATTGGAGTGATTGTGTAAAAACTACAAGTCTAAGTCAAAACAGTGTCATTGTCAAAACAAACATATAATATATACTATAATACTACACACTACAATCAAAAAAGTAAACCCATTTAGACATAAATATGAATGACATAAACAATGAACAGAGAAACCTTTAAGTAAGTAAGTAAATGTCTTTACTTCACTTTTCGGCCAGTACGGCCGGAGACATCATGAAACCACAAAAAATTCTCAAAAATTAAAGACTTACAGTGCACCCACAGTTGGTAATAAGGTCTGTGATATTGGAGGACATCACAGAGCGATCACAAACCGTGAGTACACCGTAAGTCACCACAGGCTAATTGTACGGCAATGGCTTCTTTATGACATGCTGCATTATCCGCCAGGATGCCACAGAGAAACCTTTAAAACAATAAAGTGAAAAAATAATTATATGGCACTGGTTTCTTTCGGACATCCCGTCCATCGCCAGGATGCCAAAGAGAAACCACTGCAAACACAAAAAAACAAATCATAGAGGAACTATGAGTAGACCTACAATGCCCCCACAGCTGGGGATCGGGTCTGTCATCGAGAGCTGTATACGGCATTGTACGGAAGCACTAGTCTACAGCAATCATCCAAGGGCAGCTGCAGCCTCCTCGTATCTGGCTATAATCTTTGGGCGGATTGCCAGTGGCGTACCCTGGTTCCTCCACTCAACAGCGGAGCCAATGCAGCACCCGCATCAGTGCTGGCGCTGATGTAGGCCGTGGTAGCCTTAAATAACCGGCAATAGCGTGTTTGACATTAGGTCTCTCACGTGGGATGAATGGAGTTACCCAGAGGGAGTGATCCTTCCTATTGTTACTCTGGGGACTATCCGACCCGAGGATAGCGGAGCTGCGCGAAATGCCAAAGAGTTTCATCATTGTACAGCGAAACTCAAGTCTCCGGCCGTCTGGGCATGTCTGGGGGTATATCCCCTAGACATGCCCAGAACCCCTTATCGGGCGAGCGAAGGAAAACGCTCTCAATAACCCTTCATGCCCTATCACCCCCACCCTCACATCATCATCTGTACATCATTCATCTCATCAATTGACTACAACGTTTTTATTGTATTATATTGTCACTTAAAAGACCTTTTGTGCCGAAAAGTGACGTAAAGCAATGATTTACTACTACTACTACTGTCATCGAGAACTAGCACGACAGAGCGATCATAATCCGTGAGAGCACTGTAAGGCACCACGAGTACAATGAAAAAATATATAAAATATATAAATATGAATATATAGAGAATATATAAAGAGTTTGAACTAAAAACTATTCGAAAATAAACATAACAACCTCAATACCACCGGAAAGCAAACACAAAAAACTTCACGTCAAAAAAATAGAAAAACCTGGTTTGATGAAAGGTTTGGGTGTGCTTGGCCTTCTAAGAAGTTGCCCAGGGGGGACCACGCGGAGGTGACACCCTTTCCCCCCCCCCCTCTATATACATTGTACTGTGCTGTCTGTAACGCAGGCGCTACAATTAACATGCCATCAAACTCATTAGAAATAATCGTATTATCACCAAAAGTTTTTAAATAATGAGTAAATGCGAACATATTGTTATCAGTTTGATTTTGTGAATTTGTCAGACTTTCATCATGTTTATTACACAAAATATAATATTGTTTTACCCTGCTTTGTCACTTATAATGGCCATAGTGACTGAAAAGTGACGTAAGTAAATTTACCTACTCACTCATTCACTCACTACTGTTATAAAATAAAATTTCATCAATCACATTTGTTGTTTTTCAGCATGATCTTGAGGAACTAGATCGGCTAACAGAGAAGTGGCTTAATGTAAATCAAGAGGCGCTGGTGAGACTCAGAAAGCTTGCTGCCGACCCAAAGCCTTCACTGCCAGACATTATACGTATCTGCCAACTTGAAAACGATGTTGTTCGTTATGATCCAGATGAAGAAAGTTTTTACTAACACTGTTACATTATGGTATTGTAAGGAAGATCAACATTATCATCACATTAATTTATTATTTATATTTCAACAATAAAATAAGTTTTGAAAGTATTTGTGAACTGTCTATTTTCAATAGCACGATGTCTCCTCTGCAGCTGAAAAATATAATTATCGGGTCATTTAAGGAGAAAACGACCCTCATTTCGCCTTTTGTACACGAAGTCTGGGCAGGGGGGGGGGAATCAACGTTTCTCCAGCTTTGTGGGGGTGTGGGCCCATCCTAAAACGTTAGAATTAGTTTTTTTATCAACGTTTCTGAGCCGATGTCCTGCATTCCATACACTGTCCTTATATTATATACGACTCCTGTGTATATATGTAACTTTTCTACAGGCTAGGCTACAGCGTGTGTTACAATTCCGCCTACTTACCGGGCCTACCTATTTCTCAGCCCATTTGGGGTACTGGGATGATTGCTAGTAGTAGTACTTTTCGCCCCCATCCGGAGAGGGTCATTAGGGATCTGTTTCGTCTGTTGGATGCTGTTACGGCATTGTACGGAAGCACTAGTCTACAGCAATCATCCAAGGGCAGCTGCAGCCTCCTCGTATCTGGCTATAATTTTCGGGTGGATTGCCAGTGGCGTACCCTATATAAAATATATTTTTATCCGTTAGACTAAGTAAGTAGGCTTAACCTATTAACATGGAAACAACTGTAAGACTTGTAGGTCCACATTACCTGCCCTATCGTCACACATTTAATGTGAATATAACGTCTCATGTCTGTAAAGGGTTAGAAGCCTTCTGGACTCAAATAGCGTGTTCTCCGTTAGCGGTTAGCATATAGCTATAGCCAGCATTGGATCAGCATCCGTGTTAGCTGTGATGCAGGCAATGCTGGTTTAATGTTGGTCCACCATCCACTATCCACGACGCTGGCCCTATCATTGAAGCAAAATTTGCTTAACGCATCGGTTTTTTGGTAGTGAAATGGTTACATAGGCCTCCGCCCCAAACACACCTGGTTTTTTTTAATGTTGGTATTTAAATTGATAATTGAAAAATATTTAAAACAAATATAATCGGGACCGGCGGTTAAAGGGTTACTCCTAGGGCACACATGACTGTTGATCCTAGATTAAGTGAACATGATCGGGCACTCATGATCAGGCTCTCATCGTCAAGATCGAAAACAAATCTACGTTTTATGTACGCGACAGGCCAATCATCATTGGTCTTTTATCCTTACAACGCGGGGATCTACTTTAGTAGTCGAAACCTGACGTCTGTAGACGTCAGATTCTGACGACTAAAATCGCTCCCCGCACTGTAGGCATAAGAGTAGGGCCTACAAATATTTCTAATGGCCCTAGACCCATAACATAGATATTCAAATAAAGCGGCAAGAGCTAGCTAAGACATTTATGATGATTTTAAATTGAAAATAACCCCTTTTATTTCCATGGCTTGTACGAAATTATTTCAGCGCATTCAGGGTTAATCCCCAACACATAGCACACATTCACCCAAAGTCGATTTAATGTTGGCGCGTCGTCTGCGACGTCTGCCCAACAATAATCAAACGTATGTCTGTCAACGTTTGTTGTGTGCTCGGATCCCATTCTGTGAGCAGCGTTGTGATAGAATCATACAATTAAATACAGCTGTCCTGAGAACTAACAAAATAACTACCCAGCAAGAAATTATTTTGACATATCCACACAATGTTGGGCTGTCGTCGCAGACGGTGGGTCAACATTGGTCCAACATTGTGTCGTGTTTGCTGGGTAGGAATGACTGTACTGCATATAGCAAAGAGGTTATTCATATAACCACTGATAACAGTAGCTTTATTTACACATGAATGGTGTATACTGTGACTAGCCGTGGTAAGCCCATGCCATGTGGGCCGTAGATTGCTACATTCGTTTTACACGGGAAAATCAAACTTATTTAACGTGGCCGTGACTGACAGATATTTTAGCCCCAAGGTCAGAAAAATGTCCATAACGTTTTAATGATGCTGCGACAAATGAGCTGAAAATGCGGAATGTTACTGATTATAATAAACCCTTTATCAACATGAATAATCGGGGCCAAGTCTTAGTTATGATCGTACAAAGGAAAGTTTCACATTTTTTAGTGGGAGCAATCTGTGACTGTTTTTAGCTTTGTTTCGGCCAAGCTGAGGCTATATAATCTGACCAGGAAGGGTTGAAAAAACACTCTTACTCCTTCACAGTAAACTATCAACAGGGAATTAATGTCTTACTATTATATAATATAAAGTCTTATTAAAAATGTAGTGCACTCTTAGGTTACATATTCGGGAATGGGGTGAGTGTGGAAGAGATATTTTTTTTCTTATCATTGGAGTGTATCCTGATTTTATATAGCACAGTGCATATAATATATTGTAACGTTAACTCTCTCAGGCCTGAATTTACCATTGTGATCTTCATCCACTAAAAACCGCGGATTGCTGCCGCAATTCTCGACTTGTAGTGGATGAAGATGACTTGATGTGGTTTAAAAATTAAAAAGAAATTGTCATGCATTGGTAAACAAATTTCATGGAAATTTTCGTTCTAAAACCCTTTGTTGAGAAAAAATAAAAATTGTTTTTTTTTCAGGGATGTAAAATGATGCTTTAATGCATCGTGAGGGCTTAAAGGGTTATTATGAATATATCAGGGGCTCTCAGCAAACACGACACGTTGGTGTTTTAATGTTGGGTAAGCATCGCAGACGTTGGGCCAACATTAAAACATCTTTTTTTCAACGTGTCGTGTTTGTTTGGCGTGCACAGGGGGTGGGTCAAAGGGCTCCTGACCCCCCTCCCCCTTCAGCTGCATATATATTTTTCTAAATTTTACCTCTTGATTCCCTGTGCACGCTCCTGTATATCCTCTGTCTGGAAAAACAAGAAGCTAAGACGAACATCAGGTGTCAAAAATGCTGCGGGTAACCAGTTGCTAACTAAAAAATTCGCTAATCAATCAGTATTATCATGACCTATAGCCCGTTGTTATCACAAATAGCTTCATGAAGCAGTTGGTGATAACAGTTGCCGATAACAACGGGCTATTGAATATGGCTGTTCATCATTTCAGATTTTCGAGTTAGCACGTGGATTGAATAAGAGTAGGGCATAGTCCCGGCTTTGAGCTTCCTTCTGTCGCTATATTGCCATGATTGCTGATAGGAACGGAGACATTTAAAAATCGTTTTTTCATAGAATTATAAGTGAATGGAATTCTCTTCCAATACGAATTCGGGACTGAACTTCTGTTAACTCGTTCAAACACCAGCTAATGCTTCACTATAAATTAAAATTAATTACAACAGTCATTTAATGTTAACGATATGTGTTCTTGGACGTCTACTTGCAGATGTGAAATCGAATGAAAAATCTGTTTCTGTGACATCTTATTGCATTTGTTAAATACTTATTAACATTTAAACTATATTAATCTTTTAGTCATTATTATTGGCTATGTTTCTTTTAATTGATATTTTACTTCGAGCATTGTTTGCTCAGCTTTTTGAGTTTTTAACACTATATCTGTCGAATTGTTTAAACTTGTTAATAGTGTATAAACAGCCTGTTTATTTACATTAGGGAAGTGGCCTCGTAGGCTATAGGTGCTGGTCACCTGTCGCCACTTGCCTCTATATGTACAGTTTTATTCATGTATATTTTACACACATGCCTAATAAATAAATAAAATTGTGCAGAAAGCGACGTAAACCAATATTCTCTCACTCACGTGGATTGAATTGAACACAAGTTTGACAGTTATCTTATACAGATAGGATTCGGAGAAACATACACAGTATTAAAAGGAAAACGTAAAATATGACTAGAAGAGGAGTTCGTGAACTCCGAGGCCCTGCTTTAGTCTGTTCGAGTGCATAAATAGACAAAAAATGGCCTAATATTTTGTAAACATAGCTGTATTGGTTTCCACATGGGTCAGAATCCTAAATATCTATGCTATAATTATTGAAAAAACCAACGAGACAAGAATATCTTCAACGTGTAGGCATATTACTTCCACCACCATTGCTAAAAAGTCAGTGTACGTGTCTATACGATGTACCTGGTACACACAATGCAAGCCTACCCACACAATACCGGTTCAATGTTGGGCCAGCGTCCCAATTGTGAAATAATGCTGGGCCACCGTCTGCGACGCTGGGCCAACATTATTCCAACCAAAACCCTTAAAGCTCTTAGCCACGAATATAATCGTGAATATCCTTTTTTCCGAAGACTTTTTGAACACGAAAATACTTAACCTATATAGGAGCCTCAAACGTTATATTGCACATGTTCATAAGGACTGGTGTACAGAAATGTCAACCGTTTCCCACACACAACACCCCTCTTTCCCCTAAATAGGAAACAAACTCACGCAAAATAAACTTAATAGGATACCGGTCTACGGCCGTTCCTAAAAATATGTGACCATAAATTCAGAACTTATCGGCCACAGATTGCAAACGGCTGGTAGCGGTGGGAACATACTATTGCAATCTGTGATTTCAAATATGCGATCTTGCATAATTGTCAAAGTACCTCATATTGTCCATATCAACCGTAAAGCGGTCATCTTAAATTGTTACTAAAAAAGGTTATTTTGGTCGTTGTCAGATAGTGCTCAGTATAATATGTACACAAATTAATACAAATCTCATGATAAAATTTCTTAAATTAAAAGGTGGCGAGTAATAATAATGTATTTTAATCTTAATCGTAGTACAGGAACAACCAAACACTTTTATATCATGAATATAATACCCACCAAGACATTGCTGCAATCTTGATTTTATGTTGGCCAACCGTCTACGACGCTGGCTCAACATTAAACCAGCATTGAATCAACGTATCGGGTTTGCAATATATATACATATTATCACTTTTTATTAATAACCTTGTCCCGGCATTTTGTAAGGCGGCATTAGAAGACCCGGCATGAGTGGATCCGGCATATTTCAAGTCAAGTGGCAGTGGCGGGGTTTGAACTCACAACCTCCTACTTCCAGAGCCTCTTTCAATTACACGCCTGAGCCCCAAAATGTTTGAAGATTGTTTCTAAATCAGAATTTCTGAACGCCATTTTCTCAAACAGTTAAATTGCGTTTTATAAAATATGACAATTTTTTTTATTTTTTGGCGCATTTCGTGAAAAAATCGTAAAATTCATTCTTACCAAATAAAATATACTAAAAAGGCATCCTGATAGGCATATAGTGTGGTGCCAAATTAAACATCTTCACCCATATATTTCAATTATAATCCACAAGGGAAGTTCATATTATAGGTCCTATATATGATTATGAAATGACAAGGTTCATAACTTTTGTTTAAAAAATGGGTAATGGTCCTGAATTGGCTGGACAAGATGATGGCGGATGTGCGCAAATCACAATTGTTAACACTTGAAGCTCTGATTTTTTTCATAAAAACCATGGAGACCAAAGTGTTTCTCAGCTATAACTGCAGCCTGTCGTGCGGAATCAAACCCCGCTTGGTGCAGGTTCTCGGGAAAATATGATAGTTCTCTCCTCTTAACGTTATTTCGATAGTAGGCCTAAATCCTTGGGTGACGCACTTCACCCAACAATTATCAATTTTTTGGGGACCAGCGTGTAATTAGAACTGTCTCAGCTTTTTGACAATTGGACACGTATATCCCTTTATTTCATGACAAACTTCGGTTAAATGTCCAGTTTTAAATCAATTTAAAACACACCACTACATTATTTTCGTTGTCCGACCACGATATTCTAAGCCGGGAATGGAGAGTTATTGTTGATCAATACATGCTAGGTCTGGTAGGCCCCTACTGTATAATGTGTGTAGATTAGTTCGCAAAAGCCTAAAGTGAGAGTGACTACTGCTTTACGTCGCTTTCTGCACAATCATGGCAATATCGTGAAAGAAGGAAACCAGAAGTCGGGATTATGTCCTACTCTTATCGAATGAGCTCAATGGTTCTTCATAGCGCACACTACCATAAACATCAATCCACACTCTAAAACTTTTTGAACAGTTTGGAGCACTGTATGTGCACAAACTCAATGACATACATCCGACCCGCCCGGGATTCGAACCTCTGAGTTACGAGCTACAACCGGATCAAATTAGCCATCGGGGCCGGCCCTTTACATAAAATACTACCATGAGTTATATCACCACTCTGACATTTAATCACCCGTGGTGATATACGTTATTGTGTATTGTAGGCTATATATATGTAGCATTTATGTGACAGTGAATCAGTCCGTAAGTCGTCAAAGCGATATACTTCGTTAACCTGTTACCGCCAAGAGACGGTTATGTTGCGTAACCAATGTTGGATTCATGGTGGGCCAATGTCTGCGACTCTGGCTGGGCATTGAAACATCACTGGGTCAATGTGTAGTGTCTGTTGAGTATACTGTCAGACAATAAAATGTTTAAAGAATCATTCAGCTTCAAAACGCGCATGCCTGGGACGGTCAAGTGTAGGCCAACAGTAGCCTATTAAGTACAGATTGACGGCATTAATATAGCCACTAAACTGATTACAAGATACTACTCAAACGAGACATTGATCCAATGCTGTTTTAATGTTAGGCCAACGTCTGCGACGCTGGCCCAACATTGAACCAACATTAGATAAATGTACAATGTTTGAGAGAAAGTCCTCCTGCCCAGCAAACGCAAGACATTTGTATGACATTTATGCAATGTCGGCCCAACGTCTTCGACGTTGGTCCAACATTGCATAAAGTCATACAAATGTTTTGTGTTTACTGGGTGACAAAACAAACTTGGGGGTCAAGCAGTTTTCAAATCCTCCAGTAATACAGTCAGTTTGTTTGCAAGTAGGCAACCAAGTAGGGGCAAAAGACAAGGGCTTTGAATTATTAACTCATAGATGTCGCTCAAGTATATATGAACTTGCTGTGATTTGAGAACTTGCTCTTAATGAGGCTTTGGGTATGAAACGCATATTTAGTATTATTATGGAATAGGGCCTTGGCTTACCCACGGGCAAAATTGCCTTCTGGGGGACTCTTGTCCCGCAAATTTTGACAGTTGACTACACCTTTAATATCACTGATTGTTCATTATTTGACGATGCTATTCATGGTAGCTGTGTAATACTAACCACAGGATAAAAATAATGTATTCTTTGAATACCGTACACGCTGCCTGTATTTTAGGACGACTATTCAATTCCTGGTTGAAGGTGAGAATGTTTATCAGACGTATCGGTATAAGCCAATATTGCACTGTATTTTGGCTAGAATGTTCAGTTGATACAAACATTGTTCATTTTTCGCGCGACAATTTTTTGTCACTTCACATAATACAAATAAAACAAAAAATAGGCCTACTTGCTATATATTCTCAATTAAACAGAATAATAGTAAATCTTAACAAAGCATCCTGCTAAATCACTGTAAATAGAGACACACTAATTTCAAAATAAACATGTTTTGTTTTTAATTTGTGATTTTTTTTTTTTTAATTTATAAAATCGAATGTCCATACAAATTTGAACAACAATAAATAATATCACAACAGATCGACGTTTAGGTCCACAGTTAAATATGATTGTAAACATTATTATCACAATTTAGGTTCCTCACTCAGCACGATTTCTGAGATATTTAGGATAGAATTGAATGTTTTATCTCGTAATTTATCATTATGCATGAATTATGTATATTACCATTACAGGGATCGGTTAAAATGGCACATAAATGAGCAGGTTTCGTGACCAGGGGTTCAAGTCGGCTGACAGATTTTCTCACGCGATATTATTACTCTAATGTTGATCTTTCCCTTAATGCTATAATGCAAAATTTTACAAAAAAATTACAAAAAAACGGACAAAGCATTTGATTTTTTTTAGATTCTGCGACACGTAAGAAATGGATTTTCGGAGTTGGAAACCATCCTGAAACCTTTTGGACGTGTAATTAAAAGTGCCTAAGCTCATAGAATATAATCAGAATTGAATCAGAGGCTCGAGCTCAAACCACTGCAGCACTCCAAAAACGAATACATACTGAAATGGCGGCGCAAGCAAGCAAACATGATACATTGAATTAATATTGTTTTCATGTTTTGTGTCAGTATACTTAGGGGCCCGGGGTACTGGGATGATTGCTAGTAGTAGTAGGGTCATTAGGGATCTGTTCCGTCAGTTGCATTCTGTATGGCATGGTACGGAAGCACTAGTCTACAGCAATCATCCAAGGGAAGCTGCAGCCTCCTCGTATCTGGCCATAATATTCGGGCGGATCGCCAGTGGCGTACCCTGGTTCCTCCGCTCAACTGCGGCGCTAATGCAGCTCTCGCATCACTGCTGGCGCTGGTGTAGGCTGTGGTAGCCTTAAATAGCCGGCAATAGCGTGTTTGACATTAGGTCTCTCACGTGGGATAAATGGAGTTACCCAGAGGGAGTTATCCTTCCTATTGTTACTCTGGGGACTAGCCGACCCGAGGATAGTGGAGCATTAAATTGCACAGCGAAACCCAAGTCTCCGGCCGTCTGGGCATGTCTGGGGGTAGATCCTCTAGACATGCCGAGAAACCCTTATCGGGCGAGCGAAGGAAAACGCTCTCAATAACCCACCATGCCCTATCCTCCCCCCATCCTCACATCATCATCTGTACATCATTTCACCTCATGAAATGCCTACAACGTTTTTTATATTACAATGGCACTTAAAAGACCATTTGTGCCGAAAAGTAACGTAATGTAATGATTTACTACTACTACTACTACTACTACTTAGGGGCCCACAATTCAATTACCAGGGTGGGGGATGGATTTCTCGAATAGGAAAAAAATATTTATAATTCTATACTATCTGTAGAACTTTTTTCACACTCTGTTCAAGAAAAATATTATTTTCAGTTTGTGTGGGGAGATACATAATTATTTCACTTTCTTAGGAAATAACTATTTTAGTAGGCATTAAATGAGGTTTCTCATAAGCTCAGGTCTATATAATCATGTATTTCAAGTTCAAGTTTAAATATTTATTTACAACATGTCAACATTATTATTGATTTCGCCAGAATTTAGTCTGATAATTTTTATTTTAAAAACTCCTGTCAATTACCAGGGGGCTGGTAATTTTAAATGGTGGCCCCTTACCTTGCCTTGAACACAACTCAGAGAGGCTCATATTGTCACAGTGTCCTACATTTATGACCAGCTATATGATGTTTCTATACCAGACAGGTACCTGATAACATCAACGATTATTATAAACTTTGTATCTATTATTATTCGACAAAATATCAGATCTATTTTTAATATGAATATTTTGCTTCTACGAATTCAAAAGACACACTCAAACTTAAATGATTTTATCCAAGGACCACTCACATTGTGATTGTACTGTGAGATCATTATGAGCCCGGCTTATTCGGTAGGCTACCCTGTCACAAACTCTTATGCCTAAGCTCTTTAAAAAAATATTTATTTTATTCAGCAAAGTCATACATAATAAATAGCATACATGGTCATTATAAATTATATAAACACCGAGAGTCCCCATGCCTGGGAACAGGGGATAAAAATATAGAGTAATTCCAGGTGAAGCACACTTATTTCCCACAGGATGGCGACGGTAGGGTATTTAACCCTTTTTCAATTTGAAATCATGATAGAGGTCTTAGTTAACTCTTTTTGTTTCATTTGAATACCTATGTTATGGGTCTACGGTCATAAGAAATATTTTAAATCTTTCAGTGTGGGGACCGTCTCTATACGTCAGAATCTGACGTCCACAGACGTCAAATTTTGACGTATAGAGACGATTCCAGCACCGAAAAAGTTGAAGGAACGTTATTTGTCATTGGGTATAAGGAAATACAATATAAATACTGGTTTACAAATCAAAATACGTTTGCATTTATCCTGGATTAAATCTTGTTTAATAGGGCCATGCAGCAAACTAGTAAACCTAGCTGGTATAAATAAATTGATTTTCGGAATGGCATGAAAAGCTGTGATACTGAGGCGAAGCTTACTTTTAAAATATTATGAAATGCTGAACAAAACATTATCGAATGTTTATGTTTTGGTGATTTACAATTCAGATGCACAGAAACTACTGAACTCTGGGACAGCTGGATATCAAGGTCATCTGGTTCATCAAGGTCATCTGCTACAAGGTCATCAGGTACAAGGACGACCAGCCAACATGGATATATCCTCTAGAGACAGATGCGTGATTCTTGCTCATGTGATGCAAACTGAGGACGATCTACAAGATTATTTTGAAATCAATCAATATTATAAAGTGGAAAGCATCCATGTGAATGATGCAAATCATACAGCTCGACTCATTTTCTCCACCACTGAAGGTAAACATATGCTTAATATGTACACTTCGTAGTCCCAGATAAGAGCTAACCCAGCTAACACGAGGCATTTCCCCAATGCTGTTTTGATGTTGGGCCGACGTCGAAGACGGCGGGCTAGCATCAAAACAACATTGGGGAAATGCCTCGTGTTAGCTGGGAAGGGGGATATTTCTGTTGGTTCTGAAGGTTCATACGATCCAAGAGTTCCACCATATAGTGAAAGTTTCTCAGGAAACATAACGGGTTTTGTATTCCATTTAATGATTGAACTGCTGGTGCAAATTCCTGTTTCCCTGGCAAACAACAAGCAATGCGGCAGTGCTGTTTTAGTGTTGGGCCAGCTTAGCAGACAATGGACCAACATTAAAGTAGCGCTGGCTCAATGCTGGGTGTTTTGAAGTTTTGAAGTGATATTTTCTCAGGAACCGTATCTGCGCGTAACGGGTTTTGTATTCCATTTAATGAATGAACTGACGGTGCAAATTCCTGTTTCCCCAGCCAACAACAAGCATTGCGCCAGTGCTGCTCTAATGATAGGTCAGCGTAGCCGACAATGGAGCAGCATTAGGGAGTAGCGATGGCTCAATGCTTGTTGTTTGTTGCTGCAGCACTTTTAACCATTTGAGCACTCAAAGCGCGACTATTGGCGTTTTATTTCATTTTATTAGCCGATCAAATCACTGTTATTGAGAACAAAGCGAGCGTTTAAACATCAAGATTTGCAAATGTTTGGTCTCAAATTAAACAGAGATGATTAATTTTCACCCATTTGAAGTTGTGGGTCGCGGTAGCGAGACACAACTTCAAATGAGTGGAAATATTTTTTTTTTGAATGTAGCTCTCTAAGGGTTGTAACCATAGTGATGGAATACCACCCACTTTTATAAGACACGTTTATTATGTACTCCACACAAATATCGTGACTTAGATCAATTGTAGAATTGGCTTTTTACCCCTCGGCCATTAAGGCTGTGGGGTATAGTGATCGGGTCTGGCGGTGGGGCGGGCGGGCGAGCGGGCGGGCAGGCGGTCAGTATTAAATTCGGTTCTTACTAAAAAGTGAACTAATTAATTTTGTTTATTTTTTAAAGACATGACCTATGTGCCCGGGCAATTCATACCATATATTGTTTTTTGGCTAAGATCTGCAAATTTGGTAAATGATGTAAAATACCTTCTGATTATTCCATTCTCCACACATATTATATGTCGCTCAGGTAACCGCTGCAGATAATATCTGAGGTCAGAATGAGATTTTTAATTACATTTGATTGCGTTTGTATTTTCAGGGGCCCAAGAATTCAGTTCAAAGAAAGTGTTTCAACTCGGTGACTGCTCCATGCCAATCCAGTACTCTTCATCTGGTATTTCTTATATATTTTTAATTTCAATTTTTTTTGTTTAAATCTTTTGTTGAAATTCCCATCCACTGAGAAGTAACTAGATAACCTGTCGCTCACAATATCTTCGCTCCTCTAGATGCTTGTGGACTTTTTACCATCGTGGTTCGTCGAGGTGCGACCCTGAACAGATATTGATTCAGTGTCTTGTGTTTACCGGCACTACACTACACTAATACAAATACGACACCGGGCCGGCCTTAAACCAATGTTGGTTCAACGTCTTGTGTTTACCGGAAGTGCTTCCAGTAGGTCAATTAAAATTTAAATACACATCAGCCACTGGTCAAGGCCTACACTTGTGCGACATATGAAGTCGATCCATCGATGGGAAAATTGGCTGCATAACCTGGTAACCGAGACGTACCAAGAAGGCTAGGTTGTTTCAAAAAAGCACGAATTTAAATAATTGAAACATAAATTAGCCCTAGTAAAAATAAAATAACTAGTCATTACAATCTAAGAGATAAAGTCGTTTCATATGTTTTCTATGATATATGATATATCCCCCCTATAATTGCCGTCAAAATGCCGTTCTGCGTTCACGTAGGCCATCAGCTTAATTAGTTTAATACTACTTAAGAGTAACTTGCCTTTGACACGATTTAGCACTTTCTGTTACACCTGTATGTATCTTATATATTAATCTGTACATTTATTCCCGGGATTTATTCATGTGTTGATACAGATTATGACTTTTGCACGTTGTGGTTTGTAAAATCTACAATGTAAAATATGGTGTATTGTTAGTTCTAGATATACATGATACATACAATCTAATTTTAGATGACGCAAAGGTATATCCTCAGAAGTTGCAGACAAGTGAGGAAAGAGCGACATCTGATGGAGTGACTCTTCGCACATATCCCACACGTTCACGCAGCATGCAGGATCTGACAAAACCGAAGCCGGGTAATCGTCCACCTGTGCTTCCTAAACCACGAAAAGGACTAAGCCTTCAAATACAAACTGGGAGTGAATTTACTGCTGCTCACAAACAGGCAATGCTGAACAAAACACTGCAGAAAACTGAAACAACCTCCAGCACAGTCACAACACCGACAACTACTCAATTTACTGCAAAAGTTCAAACTCAATCTTCACTTCAATTCCCCCCTGAGTCTACACCCCGATTATCTACTCAAAATAAATTTCGGGATGCATCTGAAACCGGACATACTCCTCAAATTACACACACAAATAAACCCTTTATTGAACCCAGATCAACACAAGTTGAGCAACTTACACCCCGTGTTGACCTGTTTGTGGGAGACACAGGTGCTACGCTATTGACTAAGGATACATTTAAAACACAACATTCACAACCAGTACCTGAGCCTAAACCTGCAATAAAACCAACAGTCACACATCGGAAGAATATCTCCCTGAGCAGAGACTCAATGGAGCAGACAAAGAAGAAGACAATACTGGTCAAGTACACAAACCCCATATCACTTGACTTGCTCGAACTCTACTTGAGTAATACTAAACGATCAGGAGGAGGTGAAATCACGCATATAGAAGATGGCGAAGATTCAGTGTCTGCTATTGTAGAATTTAAAGATCACAAAGGTAAGATATACGACATTTGATCAGAGTATTATTATTGTCTGCTAATATACTCAGTAACTCGAGACATAAAAGTTTTGTCTAATGCCATAGACATTAGTCATTGGTTCAATAACTGTTTCTCGTAATTGTTGTAAATAACAGTGGACCCAACTTTATCTTGTCGACGACAGATTGGTTATTAAATAAGTAATGACATTGGTGCAATTGTTTCTGATTAATATGTAGTCCGAAATACTTATATAATATATGTCGCATTTGTACTTACCAATTATATATGAGTAAGGCTTATAAACTTAGTTGCTCAAAAATATACATGAAATGTTTCCAAAGCAGGGTAATTTAATTCGGAAATGAGCACATTATGAAGCATTGAATGCGATTTGCGTTATATTATATTATCAACCTATTTAACTTGATTAAACAGCCAGTAATATCCAGAATGGGCATGTGTAGGTCACGTGTATAGGCCTTCAGTATACAGTAGGCCTACAGTTTGATTGCATTCAGCTACAGTATCTATACCCTGATCACAAGACTATGGATACAACTCCAACGAGACACTCACCCAACGCTGTTTTATTGTTAGGCCAACGTTTGCGACGCTGGCCCAACATTATTAATTCATAGATGTCGCTGAAGTATATTTGGACTTGCTATGATTTGGGAACTTGCTCTTAATGCATATGAAACACATATTTAGTATCATTATGGAATAGGGCCTAGGCCTACCCATGGGCATTATTGCATTCTGGGGGACCCATGTCCTGCAAATTTAAACAGTTGACTATACCTTTAAGATAAAAAGTTTTGTTCGTAGACCTCTATTATATAGTGGGGTACTGGGATGATTGCTAGTAGTAGTACTTTTTGCCCCCATCTGGGGAGGGTCATTAGGGATCTGTTCCGTCTGTTGGATGCTGTGTACGGCATTGTACGGAAGCACTAGTCTACAGTAATCATCCAAGGGTAGCTGCAGCCTCCTCGTATCTGGCTATAATCTTCGGGCGGATTGACAGTGGCGTACCCTGGTTCCTCCACTCAACAGCGGAGCCAATGCAGCACCCGCATCAGTGCTGGCGCTGATGTAGGCCGTGGTAGCCTTAAATAACGGGCAATAGCGTGTTTGACATTAGGTCTCTCACGTGGGATGAATGGAGTCACCCAGAGGGAGTGATCCTTCTTATTGTTACTCTGGGGACTATCCGACCCGAGAATAGGGGAGCTGCGCGAAATGCCATCATTAAATTGTACAGCGAAACTCAAGGCATGTCTGGGGGTATATCCCCTAGACATGCCCAAACCCCTTATCGGGCGAGCGAAGGAAAACGCTCTCAATAACCCACCATGCCCTATCACCCCCACCCTCACATCATCATCTGTACATCATTCATCTCATCAATTGACTACAACGTTTTTATCCTATTATAATGTCACTTAAAAGACCTTTTGTGCCGAAAAGTGACGTAAAGCAATAATTTACTACTACTACTCTATTATATTGTTTTCTGTAGCACGAATAAAAATACTACTGCAAACTTGTAGACAGTGGTGTCATATTATTTTGAAAAGTACATTTGTGTGACTTTCGTGCGAGTGCAGCAAGCTTGAATTGAAGCCGGCGGTCCGGGGGGGGGGGGGGGGGGATTTTGTGGTGTCTGAGAGCCACTCAGGCGAATTTTTTAAAGCATATTACATAGTTTTTGTAGGCTCTTAGACGCCTGTGTTTTTCTATGAGTTATTCAGGTAACTCACTATAGGAAAAGGGAAATTAAATGATAAAATACATTACACCAGAACACACTTCGGTCCATCCCACAATCCTTAAAACAGCATGAATTGCCCCAATTATAGCAGAGAGATCAGTCCATTTTTAACAGTAGCGTTACTGTTTAAAAATAAATACTCGAAATATGAGTGAGGATAAGTGAAAGACAAATTATATTATGTGATTATTTTGAAGCAACTTTTTCCAACATATGTTAAAGTATAAAGCGGGATAAGTCAATAATTTTTTTACGTGATAAAAAACTGACTTTTTTCATCAGTCAAAAAAGTAGGGAGGGGCGACCACTCCTTTGAACCCCCCCCCCCCCCCCCCGGTTCTGACGCCACTGGTAGAGGTTTTGTGTGTATGCTACTCTGAATTATTGAGATGCTCGTATATATGGTAGAACATTTCTTTTTGAAGAACGAATGTCCTTTTCAGATGCAGAGCGTTTGATAATTAAGGAATCAGGAACACTCGACGACAAACAACTGAATTATATGTGGCCCCTGCACAGTGACCATGGGAAGACAAACCAAGTTACAAAAAAAAAGGAGAATCATTTTAGTCTGGATACGATACTTGTTGAGGGAATACCTGAGCACACATCAGCCGACCATGTCAAACTGGCTTTTGAAGATGCAAGAATACAAGGTGGAGAAGTAAAAAAAATAGGACGAATAAAGCAAGGACACATATTGACATTTTCTAATGCTTCGGGTAAAAACATACTTATGTGATTTATAAATATATCGCTCATGTCATAAACTGTCACCTGTGGAACATCGGTAATACAATCGTGACTGCAATTAGTATTACTACAAGACACAATGATTTAAAGATAAAAATACATAGATCTAAGCATTTGTTATACACAGGCGTTATAAAAAAGATATAATAATGATTATTAAAGTAGCATGTACAGTAATACAAACAATAATACTTCAATCATTTTAATATTAACTAATTTTTACTATTACATGCTATGTTGTAATGTAATTCAACTTTTAGTTGCCAATAAATGTTACAAATAACTCATATCAAGACTGGCAATTGGAATAATATATAATATTAGTTCAATTATTTATTTTTTTAGTTGCAAGTGAACTACTGAATAAAACTATTACAGTAGATGGTGCTTATGTGAAAGTATATCTTATCAAACAAGTTAGAAAAGGTGACATTTGTGCGATAAAGGTACAAAATATTAAGCAACATGTCAAGAAAGATATGACTCTTTTTCTGGAGAACAAACGACTAAGTGGTGGTGGCATAGTGGAGGACATTGCTTTTAATGATGATAATGGGACTGCTGTGGTCACATTTGAAGAAAATAAAGGTTTCTGGAAGAAAGCAACAATGTGACATTGACCTAGTGCTCATTTAACCTTTAAATAGTTTAAATTTTAACTAACTTGAAGTTGTGCCTCGCTACCGCGACCCACAACTTCAAGGAGGGGAAAATTACTCATATATGTGTTTAACTTCAGTCCAAAAATTTGAAATCTTGATGTTTAAACACCCATTTCGTTCCAAATAATTGTAATTTAAACGGATAATAAAACATATTAAAAACAACTAAAACATTTATGATGATTTCCAATTGAAGGCACTCTCTTGATTTATGGGTTAAATGAACACTGGGTTATTGTCTCGGGCTCATTGGGTGCATGTATGAAGAATGTGACTTATCTAGAAAATACGTCAGTCTGTTTTGAAATATTTGTTTTAATATTAAATATGACTAAAATAAAATAATTATAAAAATAATTATCTATTGTATCTATTATAATTATCTATTGTAATTTAACTTTTTATTCTAAACTTCATCGTTGATATAAACATATTTCATAATAAATAATTATCTTATTGTTTTAATGATCAATACCTCAACCTAAAGGACTGTCACAGGCTATAATCATCAAAAGATCGGTGATTTTGTTTTGGCTTGTTAATATGGCCATATGATGTAAACATGTTCATAGATTAAAACTGCAATTGAAAAAAAAATGTGCTGCGCATTTACTAGTTAGGCTAGATATAGAGACGAAATTCCCGTATTTCTTATTTTTTTGCCATGGTTGTTCAAAATGAGAAATCAGGAATTTCGTCTCTATATCGAGCCTAACTGGTAAATGCGCAGCACAAAAATTAAAAACACTTTTGCAGTTCTAGTCTATGGACATGTTCACATCACATAGTCTTATTAATAAGCCAAATTAAAATGACCGATTTTTTATGATTTTAGCCTGAGCCAGTCCTTTTAAATGACGTAAATCATGGTGAAATAAACTATACCATATTATCACAAATGTACAAATAATAGGAAAAACTTATAACGAAGTCGGAAGAAAACTAAAAGTGCATAATGAATGTTATCGCTGGTTTTAAATTGACTTGCAAGTAATTGCACGTAATGACTGTGTTGACTGCATTTAGTTTAAAAATAATTTTCACTAAGTTAATACAACTTAAATAAAAAAAATATTTTACACATAATATTATCGTCCAAATACAGATTGTGGTGGTTTTTTTCGTAAGGTTTCTATCTGGATTGCAATTGCACATTCCCGTTTGTGTTAACAGAGTCTAAATTTGTCAAATGTGAGTTGTGGGTGTTCACTAAACTAAACAATGTTCCTGATTTAGATGACACCTTTACTTTGAGGGATCGTAAATTATATTTCATAAAGTGACATGAAGAATTCGTCAATACTAGGCAACAACATCAATCTGTATTATTAACTTCAACCAATTAAACTATGGCTTCTTTAGATCATCAGACAATCAGTAAATGCGCTGGGGTGTATGACTTCTGTTGGCTTGTTGTTGGACCACCTATGTGAGTCTGATCTAACACGAAAAAAACATTGGAGTCAGTATGTTGTAATTTAAGGATCTAACCTCAATTATTTTTCATGTTTCAGATGTGAATGAACTACTAGAGCGGCATTCTAAGAATCCTCTGGAATACCAAGGTTGTCGATTCAGTATTTCAAGGCTTGATCCTGGACCACCCATAATAATCTCAACACTCGGAGTCAATCAGAGGCGATTCATTGTTGATAATATATCGCAACGTTGTACAAAAGAAGATGTTATCAAATACATAGAAGGACATACACATTGTCGAGTGATGTCAGTGTCATACAGCCCTAAGCCTGGGGTGGTTGTTCTTGAATTGAACCGAAAGACCAGTAAGGGAATGTGCTTGTGGATAATATTTATGGCGTAAACATAAGGTCTACATAGACAAATATATAATATTACCAAGATGTAATATCCTAAGATGCTAGTATTTATTTGAAACTCTCAATGACATAGATATATATTTTTATTTCTTTTATTTGTGAAAACATAAGTATCATAGTCACCATACTAGATTTACTGTGATAGAGAAATGAAATAAATAAAATCATTAGTTCTAAAGTGGCAGATACTCCCCTGTATTTGTAATTGGACACCTCGATTTATTGCAGATATTGAAACACTACAGACAACATGTTCACGAAAGCCAATCGGAGATCAACTGGTGTCAATAGTGATTGCAGGAGAAACTAATGTGATTCAGGTACATAACATGCCAAGCAAAGATGACAAAATAATAGCATGTTATTTCGAGAGTACTACTCGTAACAAAGGAGGACCGGTTAAGTCGGTGAAAATTGTTGCAGATTCCAACTGCGCGATTGTGGATTTCGAACAAGCCGAAGGTATTTTGCTACATTCGTCATTTGCATAATAATAATTTGATTTTTAATTTTCAATCCATGTACAATTAATAAAGCAAATGTTTAACATGAATGGTTCCTAAAGAGGTGTTTGAAATCATACAATTCATTGTGCATAATACGCAACCATCAGTTACATCGTTCTCCTGCCTCAGTGTATAAACAATTTATACGTAAAATTCAGTTCAATTAAATTGATATTTGAGCATCACAATGTGATTCACAATAAGTGACACAGCTACAGCTACGTATTGTTCTATTTTTTTCAGTTGCACAGACTTATATCTTGGGATCATTTTCCTACGAGGGACAAAAACTGGATATCAGGCCATATCATCACACTATAGGAATTATACCACCGGGGTTTGACGTGTCAAAACCAAGTTATGGCATACCTAAAGATGTCGTCATTTCAGATCTTGATAATCACATTCTAAGATTTTGGAAGAAATCAACAAAACATCGCCAGCATATTGTGAATCAAGTGAACACACATTCTGGTGATATCGACTGGAGTGAAGTTCAAAACGGCTCAATGAAAATAATGTGTACACTAACCTATGACAGTCGGGATTTGGTGAATTTAGCAACAAAATGGAAAAATAACCTGGAATCATTGATGGTGAAGATGCAGAGTCATTATGTTTATCGTGAGATAAATATATACCAAGAGGCTAGAGTCAAATTCCAGAATAAAGTCCAAAATGTGAATTATAACAAAGACGACATAGATCTTCAGGTAGACAATGTCACTGGGAATGTATCAATAGTCGGGGAGAATGATGAGTGTATATCATTTGAACAAACGCTACAGAAGATTCACCAAGAGGTGATGGATAATTTGGAGAAAGAGAAACGTGTAATAAACGAAGAGATGAGAGATCTATCATCCATACAGGTGGAATTGCTCAAAATGGCAGGTATTAGGCATATTCTGAGCGATGTTGCTGACAAACTAGAAGTAGAAGATTCATCACAGACTATATCATTCAGAGGTTTGCCAAGTCCAATCAAAGAGGCCAAATGTAAAATATTTGAATTTCTGAATATGACACGTAAACATGTCTACCGTACGACACGTATTGTCGGACGTCTAATGTCATCCAATGAAGGAAAATCACATTTAAAAAAAGAGATATCTGCATTGTTCAACAATCCCATGGTTTTAGAATTTTCCCAGGACCAAATAACATTCCATGTATATGGCATAGAAGATCTTGCTGTGATCGATAATGCCATTCAGGGGATTTTATTGGAAGATAAACTGGAATGTAGTTCTAATGAAATACAATCATTTTCTAGACCTAACTGGACCACCGAAATCGATTTCAAGAATCCAAATATACGTGGTCTTTACGTAACTGAAGTTGTCTCAGAGGCAAGTGAAGGATATCTACTGGTTGCTGCAATGTCAGACATTCTAAAAGATGTGAAAAACAACATTGGTCATTATTTAGATGAAAACGTCAAATGTAGCAGGTTTATTTCCATGAAAATTGGTGTATTGAAATGTCTGGATAGACACTTGAGCAAAGAGATTTCGAAGCGAGTTTACAGCGTATCCCCAAATCTTAATCTTGAGACATGTGACAAAATTGATCCCCCAGGGTATAAGATTGAAGGTACAGAACAGCACGTTCGACAAGTTCTTAAGAACATCGAGGAGGTTGCTGAACGTGTATTGCATGAAATTAAAAAAATGACAAATATGGGTATTAAAACCGTTTTGACAGGTAAACAGGGAAGAATGTTACTGGATGGAGTGGAAACGCGCTCTAGAGTGATAATCGAAATTGATTCAGATGCAGGATCGACAATGCAAACCACAGATAGTGCGCTTGTTGTTGTCTGTACTGCGAAAATATCACAAAATACCACAGTTCTTATTAAATATGGCGATATTGTGAAGGACAATGCAGACGCTTTGGTCAATCCTGCCAATACACAACTGCATCATGCCGGAGGTTTAGCTGCGAGTATTGCTAAAGCAGGTTGGTCTCGATTACATTTAAAAATTAAACGTGGTGCATTCTTAGCAGGTTGAATTACTTTATTTTATCCCTTTATACTTTAATTTGAGACAGACATTTATGCCCTGAGCCCAATCTGAACAAATATTTACTGCCTGTGAGGTCTGATCACTCAAACTATGTAATGTTAACCATTAGATCACTGATGTCGACTACAGTAACCTCACTGTGGTTTTAAAATGTTTTAAAAATTGAAACACTGACATTCGTTGGGTCTTAATTTTCACAAAACAAACTAATTTTCAGCCGGGATTTTCAGTCACTTGAAGTTGTGGATCGCGTTAGCGAAACGCAACTTCAAGCGATTGAAAATACCTTAGACGTTTACCAGTTAAAGGGAAATGTGAATCTTTCATTCTTCCAATATTTAATACCTGTCTTTGCTATATATTTATAGGTGGCAGAATCATTACTGAGGAATGTAAGGATTATGTGTCCAGCAATGGAGTGCTACAAGAGGGAGATGTATTTGTATCGTCAGCTGGCGCACTGTCATGTCAGTGTGTAATTCATGCTGTGGGACCGAGATGGAATGGAGGTCAAAGAGGAGAAAGAGATTGTCTGAAAGCGGTGACAATAAATATTCTACAAAATGCTGATTCTCGTGGTATGACGTCTATATCGATACCCGCTATCAGCACCGGAATATTTAACTTTCCCTTAAACCAAGCTACTGATGTTATTGTATCTACAGTGATTGAAGTCGTGAAATCCCATAGAATACCCAAGATAAAGTACATTCACTTGGTGGATCGAGATCTTAGAACAGTGACTGCATTTCAGAGATCACTAGAGAAAGCATTTGGGAAAACAAACGTATCATCAAGTATTCAAGCAGATACAGGTAATGTATGCAAGTATGCAATATTTGACTATTATCAGTGCGTTATTGTGCTGATTTGACTCAGTTGTGTAAACGCTTTTAAAATATGCTGTTTTGAAGTGTTTAAAATCAAAGTTAAAAATACAAAACAAAAAATCAATGATATAATATCATATCGTCCCCTTGCAGTTAGAAGGTGCTAAACTGGCAATTTGTAAAGTGGCAGTTTAGCACGTTTCTAACGCCAAGGGAACGATATATACCTGTAGATGTCTTAGTTTTGATTTGGGGGAAACATGGGGTATGGAATGCATATTATATGATTGTGTATCCGTTCTTATTATTACATTAAAAGAACACAAAGTTAAAACCACACATCACATGTGTCATATTGCCTATCCCATATAATCTGTGTTGTATTGCATATACCGTTGCTTATTCCATATATTCGTTCTTGTATTGTATTATACCGTTGCCTATTCTATATAATCTGTATTGTATTGTATTATACCGTTGCCTATTCTATATAATCTGTATTGTATTGTATTATACCGTTGCCTATTCTATATAATCTGTGATGTATTGTATTATACCGTTGCCTATTCTATAAAATCTGTATTGTATTGTATTATACCGTTGCCTATTCTATATAATCTGTATTGTATTGTATCATACCGTTGCCTATTTGATATAATATGTGATGTATTGTATTATACCGTTACCTATTCTTGTGATGTATTGTATTATACCGTTACCTATTCTATATAATCTGTATTGTATTGTATTATACCGTTGCCTATTCTATATAATCTGTGTTGTATTGTATTATACCGTTGCCTATTCTATATAATCTGTCTTGTATTGTATTATACCGTTGCCTATTCTATATAATCTGTGTTGTATTGTATTATACCGTTGCCTATTCTATATAATCTGTGTTGTATTGTATTATACCGTTGCCTATTCTATATAATCTGTATTGTATTCTATATAATCTGTATTGTATTGTATTATACCGTTGCCTATTCTATATAATCAGTGCTGTATTGTATCATACCGTTGCATAATCTGTATTGTATTGTATTATAATGTTGCCTATTCTATATAATCAGTGGGGGGGGGGGGGGGTGTCACCTCCGCGTGGTCCCCCCTGGGCAACTTCATAGAAGACCAAGCACACCCAAACGTTTTATTAATATTTTCTCACGTTATTACATATGGGTCTAGAATATTTTGCATTACTTTTCAATTTATATAAAATCGGTTTGGCGGTAAATACAGAGCATAGTCATTGGTTTGTGATGTTCAATATTATCTGAATCGGTATGTGGATGTGTGTCTAACGTTCTATTAGTATACGGGACTGTCTTAAGTATTACTATTATATATTTATATTATAATATATATATTTATATAAAATATATTAAGCATGATTTATTTCTCTCATTATATATTTGCTTTGACAAAGACACTGGTTTGTGACTTTCAATTATAATTATTTTTGTCATGTTTTTGTGTTAATTTATATTGTGTATCGGCGCTGGCGCTGTGTCAGGTTCTTAGAATGTATCTACAAAACTCGCTACATATAGGTGCCATAAAGGCACTATCATGCTATCATCAATCGTTTTTATCTCAATGCCTTAGTGCGGACATACTATTATCAGTTTGGAGTTTTTACTTTATCACTTTTACTGTTGAAGATATCATAATATTATTTTAGTCTGAATTGTCATTTAAATGGCCATACTGGCCGAAAAATGACGTAAAAAAGATATTTTACTTACTTACTATATAATCAGTGTTGTATTGTATTATACCGCTGCCTATTCTATATAATCTGTATTGTATTGTATTATAATGTTGCCTATTCTATATAATCTGTATTGTATTGTATTATACCGTTGCCTATTCTATATAATCTGCGTTGTATTGTATTATACCGTTGCCTATTCTATATAATCAGTGTTGTATTGTATTATACCGTTGCCTATTCTATATAATCTGCGTTGTATTGTATTATACCGTTGCCTATTCTATATAATCAGTGTTGTATTGTATTATACCGTTGCCTATTCTATATAATCTGCGTTGTATTGTATTATACCGTTGCCTATTCTATATAATCAGTGTTTTATTGTATTATACCGTTGCCTTTTCTATATAATCTGTATTGTATTGTATTATACTGTTGCCTATTCTATATTATCAGTGTTGTAGGCCTATTGTATTATACCGTTACCTATTCTATATACTCTGTGTTGTATTGTATTATACAGTTGCTTATTCTTATATATAATCTGTCTTGTATTGTATTATACCGTTGCCTATTTTATATAAACTGTATTGTATTGTATTGTATTATACTGCTGTTCCAGTACGCATTGACACCAGGGATCGATCTGTAGTGAGTGTGAATGAACTTCCTCCTTTCAACAAACATAACATAAAGCTGTTAACAATGAGAGGTATGTAGCAAATAATTTATATGTATTTTTGAGTCAGTGAATGAATATTGCTTTACGTTGTCTTATCAGGGGTTCTTTATAGTGCACTGCACACTCCAGGCCTTTGAACAGTTTGGAGAACTGTCTATGCAAAACCTGGATGACAAATATCCGACCTTGCCGGGATTCCTACCCAGTAAACTAGTTTGAACCACAACTGGAACGAATGAGCCATCAGGGCCGGCTATAAATTAAATTGATTCACTATCCATACATAAGTTAGTAATTAAGAAGTGAGCAATGTTATTTAAAAGTTCTCGCTTTGCTTTTATTTCCAACAGTGAAAAGTGATTTATTTTAGGCTTTGAATCAATTTCCAAAAATTGTATTAGATAAACCCAATTAGCAGGTTAAGATCTAATCGTGACAAATATTAAAGAAACAACATTATTATTTGTGAGTGAGTGAGTGAGTGAGTGAGTGAGTGAGTGAGTGAGTGAGTGAGTGAGTGAGTGAGTGAGTGAGTGAGTGAGTGAGTGAGTGAGTGAGTGAGTGAGTGAGTGAGTGAGTGAGTGAGTGAGTGAGTGAGTGAGTGAGTGAGTGAGTGAGTGAGTGAGTGAGTGAGTGAGTGAGTGAGTGAGTGAGTGAGTGAGTGAGTGAGTGAGTGAGTGAGTGAGTGAGTGAGTGAGTGAGTGAGTGAGTGAGTATTGCTGTACATCACTTTCTGCAATATCATGAGAAAAGGGTGTCTGAAGCCAGTACTATGCCCTACTCTTATTTCGAATAACTTCAAGGGTTCTTTGTAGTGCACAGTACCATAGGCAGCACTGTACACTCCATGCCTCTGAACAGTTTGGATCACTGTATATGCACACCCACGATGACAAATATCCGGCCCCGTCAGGATTCGAACCTGGTACCTCCAGGTTACAAGCCCCAGTCGATATGAATGAGCCATCCGGGCCGGCCGTGTTATTTGCGAGGAGGGGTACTGGGATGATTGCTAGTAGTAGTACTTTTTGCCTCCATCCGGGGAGGGTCATTAGGGATCTGATGCTGTGTACGGCATTGTACGGAAGCACTAGTCTACACCAATCATCCAAGGGCAGCTGCAGCCTCCTCGTATCTGGCCATAATCTTTGGGCGGATTGCCACTGACGTACCCTGGTTCCTCCGCTCAACAGAGGTGCCAATGCAGCACCCGCATCAGTGCTGGCGCTGATGTAGGCCGTGGTAGCCTTAAATAACCAGCAATAGCGTGTTTGACATTAGGCCTCTCACCTGGGATGAATGGAGTTACACAGAAGGAGTTATCCTTCCTATTGTTACCTTGGGACTATCCGACCTGAGGATAGCGGAGCTGCGCGAAATGCCATGGTGTTTCAGTATTAAATTGCACAGCGAAACCCAAGTCTCCGGCCGTCTGGGCATGTCTGGGGGTAGATCCTAGACATGCCCAGAACCCCTTATCGGGCGAGCGAAGGCAAACACTCTCAATAACCCACCATGCCCTATAACCCCCACCCTCACATCATCATCTGTACATCATTCATCTCATCAATTGACTACAACGTTTTTATTGTATTACAATGTCACTTAAAAGACCATTTGTGCCGAAAAGTGACGTAGAGCAATGATTTACTATACTACTACTATTTGCGAGGCCATATATTGAACTGAAATGTGCATATTTCTGAACATGAATAAGGCTGTAACAATCTGCTTCAGAGACAGCTTTGTTTGTTCAAGTGCAGGTTATGTTATTATGTCTCCCCTCTACAGGGTGTCTGTGAGTGTCCCATTCGTTCGGTCCAGCGATTTTTCTAAAGTGCAGGCGGTCAAACACGCGACGTTGACACAATGCTGGTCTAATTTTGGTCTACAACGATAACCCAACATAAGCCCAGTATTGAGTTAACAGGGTGTCACATTGAATGTGGGCCACCTTTACAGACGGCTGGCCAGCATCAACCCAGCTTTGGTTTAAAGCATCGTGCTGGTATAGTCAGTGCTACACAAGCCCACCATTGACCCCGCAATATGTCCAGCACCTGCGACGCAGGCCCGGTGTCAGCTTGTACTCCGTGGACACACCGCCGCCAACAGAAAACACTGTCTAACGTGGAATGGTTGATGGCCAGAGTGGACCAGCGTTAAACCGGCATTGGGTTGACGTGTCGTGTTTGCTGGGCATTGTGTTGTAGACAAGTTGGGCGCTGATACGGGACCAGTTAGCTATCCAGCATTGACCCAGCTGGCCCAACATTGAAACAGGATTGGGTAAATGACCCGTGTTTGCTGGGATATTAGCTATCAACCTTTTAGCTGCAGAAGTTTACAAAAACGGTGAATCTTCTAGTTAAGCATTATTATGTCATTCAGATATGAGAAAGAATGTAAATCAGAGTATACTTCGGTCTTTTTCTGTCATGGAGCTATCCAATCACTTTAGTGAAAAAGGTGGAAGACTGATAGATTGTGTTGATTACCCATAATTCTATTTACTCACAAATAAGATGCACAACCGCTCTAATGATCCAAAATATTGTTGAAGGTGCTGAAATATTTCCAACATTTAATGATATTAAGAGTGGATATTGGCAAATCAATATAGCAGTATCCAAAAGATTTTTGATTATTACATAATGCATGTTGTCTTAAAGCGCTGAATATTTTTATGAAAATCATGAAATCAAAGGGTTTTTTTCAATTTGAAATCACCATAAATGTTTTAGTTAGCTATTTCTGATTCATTTGAATCTCTATATTATGGGTCTACCACCATTATAAATATTTGTCTTCTTACAGTGCGGGGATCGACTTTAGATGTCAGAATCGGACGTCAGATTCTGACGACTAAAGTCGATCCCCGCACTGTAAGGGGTAAATATTTGCAACATTTAATGATCTTGAGAGTGGTTATTGGCAAATCAATATAGCAGTCTAAATAATTATCAAGACAGATTTTATAGATCGTTGCTAGTGATTCGCAACTCAACATGTCATTTTCATTGACAAATGTACCAGCTACATTTCAGAAAAAGATGGAAACCAACGTGACAGACTAATGATTCAATGATTATAATTATGAGGGCACAACTATATCTGATGTTCAGGCATAATATGTATGGTCTGGCAACAACATTGATGTACCGCGAAGCATTTCATATAAGTTTGCAATGTCCTGTGTTCATATTATACCTACGAACAAGTCCATTTGGACCTAGTTGAAACATTGCAATATGAAAAAGGGTATGAACTCCACAAAACTTGAAAAAAACATTTTTTTCCGAAAATGGAATTGAGGTTACACAATAATTACATAATACATGTTGTCATTAAAATTGTGGTCTATTCTAAGCTACAGTAATTAGTCATCTAAGTTACAGAGAGAGTGATACTAAACATATTGATAAATTTGAGTCGCAAAGAACAACAAAAACAGATAATCGCAAAAAACATATTTTTATATATTATTTCAAATGAGATATATTATAATGGTAATAATTCTGTGTAGTAATCTTAATAATTTTATTAAAAGACGTACAAATACATTGCGAAATATTCTTATATAATTATCTTATTTTCTTTTATCACAAATTGAATAGGCCCTACTAGAAGGCTTATTATTAATACATTGCTTATTTAAAAAACATGTTTGATTTGCATTTATGTGTTAACTTTCATACAGTTGAATTTATATTGATATTTTCCGCTGCAATAAATATGTCGCTTTTGCTAGAAATCGCATATTCCATAATTTTTCATAATATCTCCAAAATGATAAGGAAACACTAGCCTAATTTTTTTAATTATCAATAATATATTATTGTGAAAAGCACTCTGGTGAATTTCGGCGATATGAAAATATATATGCGGTCTCTTGTGTCTTATCAGACTGCGAGCCACCAGCTGTAGCCATAGCCATGATGACCGGGGTCCGATTTGTCCCTGATCATGACACTCGTAGTACCACGATTAATCAGACGCATGCTGTGTTCGCACACTTATCGTTTCTCTGGTCAGTGGAGTCCGATTAGTTCAACGGATGACCCCATTCGGTGCAGTGATATATCCTATGTTTAAATGTAGTAATTGCATTAGCCATCTGTCCACTTGTGTGGATAAACCATGAGTCATCAATAGAAGCAGCCAATCCAAACACATTTTGACATTTTTTCTGATAGAAATGATAAACCTCTTTTCCACAAACATAGTGTGTGATAGCACAATGCAACCCTATCCCATTTCAGTCATCTAAATATTACAGAAATATTAGCCAAATTAGCCATATATGAAAGGTGTAAATAATAATAATATATAACACGGAACCTAATATCATACACATCCATCAACCAATAAGTACAACTTAATTTTGAAGAACAATACCAGCATAATGCCTGAATCAGCCTGAAGCAAACTTGAATTTACCTTTGTCACCTTCATCCACTAAAAGCCATGAATTGCTATCGCAATTTTCGACTTGTAGTGAATGTAGGTGACTTGAAGTGAGTGACAAAAGCAAAAAAAGATAATGTTATCAATAAAACAATCCCATTCAAATTATCGTTCTAAAACCGTCAGGTATATGAAATTAAGTCATTCTTCAGATATGCAAAATGATGCTTTGATGCATTGTGACAGTTCAAAGTGATGATAATAGAGTGTATTTATCTGTCTTTGTATTTTTTTATCCGGATCAATAGGTCGTGACAAATGGGCGACAATCAGAAGATATGATGATTATGAATCAGACGATAATACAGGATCTGGAGCTTTTAGTGAATTAAGCCTGGAAACAAATGTTACCAATGAACAAATTAGTCATCTAACTACGCCTGAGGGGATCAAGGTCCAAGTTGTCAGTGGGAACATAGAACGTACACAGGTGATGTAATTAATATATACAATAAATGGTATGGAAGTCGAGCCCCTATCATGCTAATCACGACTAAAGTCGTGTTAATCTATTTTATTAGTCGACCTAATCACTGTTATCGGGAATGAAATGTGTGTCTAAACATCAATATTTGCAAATATTTGTGCTCAAATTAAACAAATATGAGTAATTTTCGGAAACTTTAAGTTATGGCGGTAGGGAGACACACTTTCAAGTGGGTGAAAATTTAAATAAATTAACCTGAGATAAGGGTTAATGTATGCAATTAACCCTTTAACCGCCAAATTATTCAATCTGAATTTTCACCCACTTGAAGTTGTGTCTCGCTGACGCGATCCACAACTTCAAGTGATTGAAAATTATTCACATTTGACAAAATGGAGGTCATCTGTTTTCAAATCTTGCTGATTGATGTCACATTTCATTTTTAACATGTTTAAAAGGTGGTACTTACTGCGCGAATATAAAATGAAAACCCGAATATATGCGACACCGGCGGTTAAGGGGTTAAAGGTATGGAAGTCGATTTCTGTATCAGATGTTATTCATTCTAGTATATATTTGATTCGTGGATTGTTTGACACCGATAAATACCATAGTTATGGTAATAAACTCAATAATAGATTAAAAAGTAGAGCTTCAAAAGATTGCATTTATAAGAACTATTATGGTAGAACGATGTGAAAATTTCTATGAAAAAATCTGCTGTACCCGAATATAATCTATACATCATGCAATTGTATTTTATTCAGTAAATTCAAATACAATTTACCTTAATTTTTATTAAACTACAAAATGAATTATAAAATTGAGAAGCAAAGGCTTGAAAAAATTATATTGCATTTTTATGTTCCATTTCAGTGTGATGTAATCGTAAATAGTACCACAACTGACTTTAAGACGGGTGGGGCCATTGCTGGAACTCTTTACAAAGTTGGTGGTAGAGCATATCAAGTTGAATATGATAAATGTAGAAGAGGTGGAATGCGGCATGGAGATGTGGTGGCGACACGTGGAGGGGATTTACCATGTCAATATGTATATCACGGAGCCATGAAAGACTGGGATGGACGTGGGAAGGAGGCGGAAAAGGTGTGTAAAAATAAGTTTTACCAGGTAAAATATTTTAACTTTAGATATTTAACTATGTGTATTTTGAATATAAAATAACTATTACTACCAGGAATTGAAGTGTATATATTATCTTGGCTACTAAAAAAACAATCCGAGTTCCTCAGTTATTCATTAGAACTGCTGCCGCAAATCCAGCGATAAAAGTATTGAAGTTTAGCCTACGATTATAGTGGATACTTAAGTATATAGAATTAGATTCCAAAACAATCTTAGTGTCATCAACTGTAGAAATATAACATATGTTCACAATCTCACCAGGGGAGACATAATATCATAGTTGTTTTCATAAACCCATGTGATTTCACAATATCTTAAATCGAATAATTTGAATATGATATTGTAAAACTGCAAGGATGTACACTATAGTACACCACATTTCTTCATAGTTGAAAATTGAATATTTACAAACTGTACATTTTTTTCTTGCTTGTGAAGATTTCTCTCTGCAAGTTGTTATTACCAATAAGATCACTTCTTTAAGGTTCTTCGACAATTCATCAAGATATGTTTAGAGACGGCAGACAAATATTATGTTCGGAGTATAGCTTTCCCACCTCTTGGAACTGGAGCACTTAATACCCAAGTGGATGTTTTGGCGGATATCTTGTTGACACAACTGTTCTCATTTAGCTCCACTCATCCAACTACATCACTTAAGAATGTCAAGATGGTTGTGTTTCACACAGAGAAGAGTAAATACAAGGTTAGTAGTATTATATGTTACAACGCTGAAATATTTTTGTATAAACCAGGGTGACAAAACGGTTTGATGTCATTATAAATGGCTTAGTTAGCTCTTTCCGCTTCATTTGAATACCTATGTTATGGGCACACAGCTATTATAAATATTTTGCTTTTTCAGTGCGGGGACTGTCTTTAGACGTCAGCTTCTGGTGTATAAAGACAGTTCCCACCCTGAAAGGTATAATTATGTGTATGTCTAGATAGACTAGAATCGCCATGGGTGCACCGAGTGGATGATTTTTGTTGGTATAGTTTGTCACAATATATTCTATAGCGCATGATTTTGGCTGATTTCTCAGTCAATTATCAAGGGATTGTCATGCCAAATTGCTAATTTCAGGGAATTTTAAGGTGCGTTGTGGGAAGACTAGAAAAATAGTGCTTGTACGATTTCAAAAAATCAGATTTAATGTTAAATCATAAAAAATCATGCTTTATTTTTAATATCGAGACTACACAGAATAATAAAGCACAAACCATTTAACACAATTATTATCACTTGAAAGGGCGCTACTAGTGGGGTATTGCTACTTTATGGGGGCGTAAGATTTGGCTATCAGCGCTTCGCTAGGGCTGATAGTCTCTCTGTGTGTACGCCCTGTTGCCTGCTTAGTCAGCTACTAGCCTCGTGTACGCAAGTTGCCACGGAAGTACAGTTGCGCACCTGTTCTATGCTGGTAGTGCTGATGGACCTAACGGGGGAGGAGGGGGGGGATCGCCGGTTTACCGGGTTACTATCTAGGCTGACAACTGGCTGAAGAGAGAGCTGTGATGTTTAGCAAAGTGGTTAGTTTTTGCGTATACATGTATACCTATGCTGTAGACTATTTGTAGACAAATAATAAATATGTTTTCAAGATTCGCTGGACAAATGAGATTAATAGTAATAAAATGATTTTTTCCTGCAATAGGCATTTTTATTGGCTCTCCACAAATTCTGCGTCGGCCCTTAAAAATGCCTATGATTCTCAAAAATCATGTTATTCTTATATTAATAATGTGAAATATTCAGCTATTACACTTTTGCACCAATAGGAATTTGAAATTGCTTTTGGGAAGCATCAGCGTAAGACGAGTATGGCGAGTATGGCGAGTATGGCGAGTATGACGCCAAGTAGAACAACCACTCTACACCACTCAGGTAACCCAGCAATCACCATGAACCGTTGAACCAATGTTGTTTTAATGTTTTGCCGACGTTGGAGACGACGGGCCAACAATAAAACAACATTGGGTCTATGTCTCGTGTGTGCTGGGAATATTACTGTTCTCCTAATTCACTGCAAATCATTTTTTAAATATAAACATTGCTATTGACATAATTTAGGTATTGATAAAACCTTATCCGTGGATTTTTTTCCACGTTTTGGGGGTGGATATCAATTGAGACTTACATATTGATTACATTGGCAAATGATCCGTCATCTTGAGATGGAAATTGTGGCATCAATTTTAATCCGAAGGTTGATTTAAAAGCAGAAGATTTATATTAGTGTTTTTTTTTTCCCCCTTTTTTTTGTACTTAAAGCGGGGTACTGGGATATTGGTTACAGTAATAGTAGTACTTTTAACCCCATCAGGGGAGGGTCATTAGGGATCTGCTCCATCAGTTGCATGCTGTATGGCATGGTACGGAAGCACTAGTCTACAGCAATCATCCAAGGGAAGCTACAGCCTCCTCGTATCTGGCGATAATCTTCGGGTGGATTGCCAGAGGCGTACCCTGGTTCCTCCACTCAACTGCGGTGCTAATGCAGCTCTCACATCATTTCTGGCGCTGGTGTAGGCTGTGGTAGCCTTAAATAACCGTAATAGCGTGTTTGACATTAGGTATCTCACGTGAGATGATTGGAGTTACCCAGAGGGAGTTATCCTTCCTACTGTTACTCTGGGGACTATCTGACCCGAGGATAGCGGAGCTGCGCAAAATGCCATGGAGCTTCAGCATTGAATTGCACAGCGAAAACCAAGTCTCCGGCCGTCTGGGCATGTCTGGGGGTATACCCCCTAGACATGCCCATAACCCCTTATCAGGCGAGCAAAGGAAAACGCTCTCAATAACCCACCATGCCCTACCACCCTCACATTATCATCTGTACATCATTTCATCTCATCAATTGACTACAACGTTTTTATCGTATTACAATGTCACTTAAAAGACCTTTTGTGCCGAAAAGTGACGTAAAGCAATGATTTACTACTACTACTGTACTTAAAACAAGACATATTGAAGGAGAAATGACCATTAACCCTTTAGACCCTCATGGTGCATCAAAGCATCATTTTGCATATCTGAAGAATGACTCAATTTCCTACACATAGGAGTAAACATTTTCTTAGAACTCTTTTAACGATAGCAATGCTTTTTTTCATTTGGCACCCACTTCAATGCATCTCCATCCACTCCAAGTCGAGAGTTGCCACAGCAATTCGCGGCTTGTAGTGGGTGAAGATGAAAATGGTAAATAATTCAGAGTAGAAAAAGTTAATGGCGAATTGTTTACGTTGGCCAATTAACCCAATTAAACCAATATCATATAAATATTTAAATAATAAAAATACATTTGTGTTTTTTATTTGTATTGTTCCTTTTGTATATTTTTTAAATAGACACAGTGCCATATGGTGATTTAACAGTAGCCTGTGGAAATATAAATATTCTAATCAAGAAAGGTGATATAACATCAGAGAGAACAGACGCAATTGTTAACATCACTGGCTCAGATTTTGCAAAATCAAATGGTTCGTATGATCCGTTTTTTATCAAATCCGGTTTAGACCACTTTGATATCAAAGGGTGTGGCTACCACTTTGTGTAGTGCAAAATTAAATGGAACGGTATGGTGATGTATTAAACATGTCCATTCGTATAAAAAGTGCGCAGTATGCAGCTAATAGGACAACGTTCATGAACATTAATTATTTTGTAGTGTTTTCAGATAAACTAAAGGCAATTAGTCGCTAACTGCAAAAAAATATGTTTGTAGTTAAAGTAAGTTTAATAAATGCAAAAACATTTTAATTTCGATGCATTGCCTTTTCTAAGGTTATAGTGGGGGCTCTTAAGTCAATATATGAGATGAAGTGTGCACTTCTGGATAAAATTGTGAATTTTGGCACACAAATAGTTAAGATCTTCCTGTACAGGAATTTTGATGGAAGCAAGTTGGTACGTCCAGTTTTTGGCCGCCATCTTGGTTTTCAAAATGGCCGCCACTTGGGACCTATATTCAGCAATATTTCGAAAAGGAAGACACTTAGAGAGCTCATAACAAGCTGATTTTTTCAGGAAAGAACCTTATCGGTATCTAGATTAACATAGTAAACTTTCTAGAAAATCTTTTTCAAGCACTCTGACATATTCAAGATGGCGTCCAAGATGGCCGCCAGCGTATAGTCATATTTGATAAAAAGCGTAAATGATCAATTTTAGCTCGATTTTCTTTTGTAATACACCATTTCAAATAGTTTCGTGGTCAGTGAAGCTATATAGACTACTACCAGCAATTTTGAAACCATATTTAACCCTTTTATCCCAAGAAGCGTTTTAGCGAACGCCTCTGTAATTTCTATTGGGACAACTTTATTATGTATAATCAATTAATTAAGTGTTAATGGTGCTGTATGTTGGTGTCAGTAACTATATTAAAAGCATATTAAAGGCACGCTTATATTGGGCACTTAATTTGTAGTTTTAGTTATTCAAGATGGCGTCCAAGATGGCTGCCAGTGTATGGGCAGATTTAGGAAATTGAGTAAATTCTTCAATTTTATATCAATTTTCTTCTGTAATACATCGTTTCAACTAATTTTATGGTTTGTGAGTCCATCTAAACTACTCCCAGACAACGTTAAGCAGTATTTACACACCTTAACATGAGAGTTTTAATTAGCGACATAAAACATCAAAAATGTAATTAGTTAACCACTTAGCCCGTTTTTCGGGTGTGAAACTGATTTATGTTTTTTGCGTAAATTGATAGATTTCAGCTCAATTTCCTTTTGTGGTGGACAATTTCAAATATGATCAGTTAATCTATATAGCCTACCCCAATCTATTTTGAAAGATGGCTGCCAGTGTACGGACAGATTTTTTTTGTAATACATCATTTCAACTAGTTTTATGGTTTGTGAGCTCATCTAAATTACTCCCAGTCAATGTTGAGCAATATTTAACACCTTAACATGAGAGTTTTTATTTGACGACAAATATGTAATTGGTGAACCACTTGTCCCATAAAATTTTACAGCTGTTTTCCAGGGGTGACACTGATTTGTGTTGGACAGATCATTTGATGATATATTGCATGTAAGTGTGATGTTTCCTGAGTGAACCACTTATTGTCAGTGTATCCGCCAGGTAATAATGTCACCATACACATACTGGATCACAAACATTATCAGTGATACATGTAACGTAAACGAATATACAGGTGCTTTAATGCACTGGTATGTCGACGTCGATCAATTGCCGCTAGAAAGGTGGTGTACTTATAATGACGGTGTATATAGGGCTTTTCAAATGGAGAAAGATGGCTTTGAAAAAGAGCTCATCAATGTTAATTTTCTTCATTTTTACTCTTTGATTTTTTTGTTATTACTATTTGATTTACTGTATATGTGTCAAACGAATTCACAATATTTAAGAATTACCATCAAAGCGCTGACTATTACAACATCGTCGATACCACCTGTCACACGAAAGTGCAAAAGTAAATCACATTTTTACATCCCGATTTACTCAAGGATTAACAGGATGGTAGCAATCCATCAGCATGATCAAGTATTTTACCATATATGTCCCAGAAAAGAACAGTCAAGTCAAAGACACTTAACTGAGTAGTAGGTACAATATTAAAAGTAAACGAAAGGAAAATAACCACGAAGGTACAGGTACACCTAGAGTTACTGGATTGTACCAAATTTTGTAACGATCCATCAAGGTCAAACACACTAAACTAGGTCAAAGTAGTATAGAAAGTGGACCAAAGTATAGAAACCACGAACAGCACATCTAGAGCTCCTGAGAATCACATACAACATTTGGTGATAGTCCATTAAACCAATAGTTTCAAAGTTATGCCCAGGACAAGAGCGCAACATATTTAAGTACAGGAGCTCAAAAAGGTGCATCTAGAGCCCCTGAGGACCATTTGCACTAAATTGGGTAAGAATTTATCAAGTATTCTCTACCAGTAGACCCGTATCTAGGACCTTTATCACACAATATTCCTATAGACACTCTATAGTCATTATATCTAAATACACCACCTTTCCAGCAGCAATTGATTGACATACCAGTGCATGCATTAAAGCACATGTATATTCGTAAGTTACATGTATGGCTGATAATGTTTGTGATCAAGTATGTGTATGGTGACATTATTACCAGGGAATGCATTCAAATAATAGTCACTTACATCAGAAATGCATAACATTGTTAATGCTTACATGCAATATATCTTCAAATGATCTTTCCAACCTCCCCTAAGCCAGCGATGTGATCAGAATGTGATTTAACAGAGTAAGGTTTTGGTTAGTAGGCCACTTTAGTCCTCAGCACATTGTTGACTATGACCAAAATATCTTCAATATTTACTAGTTATTATTCATTACAGGGATAACGTAACCACCAAGGATACTGTGACATGTAAAAAAACATAGCTCAGTTGCACACCCGAAAAACAGCTGGAAGTTTTATGGGCTACATTTTGGTTGTTTTATGTCGCAATTAAAAACCCTCATGTTAAGGTGCTAAATATGTTTAACGTTGTCTGGGAGTATTTTAGATTGACTCACAGGCCATTAGACTAGTTAAAATGATGTATTACAAAAAAATTGACAACAAATTGAAGAATTTACTCAATTTCTTAAATCTGCCCATACACTGGCAGCAATCTTGGACGCCATCTTGAATAACTAAAAATACTAATTTATTGACCAATAAGCGTGATTTTAATATAGCTATATTACTGAAAACAATATACATCACCATTATACTTAATTAATTGATTATAAATAAAAATGTTTTCCCAATAAAGGTCACAGGGGCTTTCGCTAAAAAGCCTCTTGTGACAAAAGGGTTAAATATGTTTTTACATTGCTGGGGATAGTCTGTATAGCTTTACTGACCACGAAACTATTTAAAATGGTGTAGGGCCTACAAAAGAAAATCGAGCTAAAATCGATTATTTTACGCTATTTATCAAATATGACCATATGCTGGCGGCCATCTTGGACGCCATCTTGAATAACTAAAAATACTAATTAATTTACCAATAAGCGTGCTTTTAATATAGCTATATCACTGAAACCAATATACAGTACCATTAATACTTAATTAATTGATTATAAATAAAAATGTTTTCCCAATAAAGATCGCAGAGGCGCTCGCTAAAAAGCTTCTCGGGATAAAAGGGTTAGATATGTTTTCAAAATTGCTGGGGATAGTCTGTATAGCTTTACTGACCACGAAAATATTTGAAATGGTGTATTACAATAGAAAATCGAGCTTAAATCGATCATTTTACGCTATTTATCAGATCTGACTATACGCTGGCGGCCATCTTGGCCGCCATCTTGAATATATCAGAGTGCTTGAGGAGGATTTTCTAAAACGTTTACTATGTTAATTTAGATACCTCTAGGGTTCTTTCATAAAAAAATCAGTTTGTTACGAGCTCTCTGATTGTCTTTCTTTATGAAATATTGCTGAATCTAGGTCCCAAGTGGCGGCCATTTTGAAAACCAAGATGGCGGCCAAAATGTGGACGTACCAACTTGCTTCCATCAAAATTCCTGTACAGCGATATCTTAACTATTTGTGTGCCAAAATTCACAATTTTATCCAAAAGTGCACACCCACTTACCTAAGAGCCCCCACTATTATGAGTCTTTAGTGATACAAGAAACACTTGAATCTTTAACCAAATTATGGACGGATTGTTCACCCATTGTTCAGAGCATACGCAACACAAATATATAATATCTATATTCACATTCGATATAGGTCAAGTTGAGAAAGCCATAGGACGTAAAGGTGGAGATTCCATATTTGATGAGAGACAAATACAACGTAAGTGCACTATACTATCAACATTCACCAATAAAAAGCGGGATAAAATGCCATTTATAATATTTGCAAAGTAAATGAACCTGTTGCCTATTATTAGACCATTCATTATTACAGCAATTTAACCCTTTCCCTTTTCCCTTACCATTGTCATCTTCGTCCACTACAAGCCGCGAATTGCTGTCGCAATTCTCGACTTGTGGACGAAGATGACATGATGTGGTTTGAAAAATAAAAAAAATACCACGTATTGATAAACCAGTTTCATGGAAATTTTCGTTCTAAAACCCTTAGTTGTACGAAAATTAAGTCTGTTTTCAGGAATGTAAAATGATGCTTTAATGCATCGTGGGGGGCTTAAAGGTTTAATCGGAATGTTTTATGCAGAAAACATTGACAGGAATGCTGATCTCCTGGTGACCAATTCTGGCAGACTTCCCTGCAAAAAGATTATTCATTATGGACAAGGCTCTTCATCAGATTTTACGGATGTTACATGTCGCTGCTTGTTAAAAGCTGAAGAGCATACTTTGTCTAGTGTATCTTTGCCTGCATTTGGAACAGGTCAGTTATTGCATAATGCAAACATATGATTTCAATAATTTTAATTTTGTATTATGACATTATATATTCATAATTTTGTGTAGTATTTATAAATATTTTAAATAGATCATAAAATGACCTTTTTTTAGTTTCATTGTAGTGTTATCCAGATATTTCTATAATGGTTCAAGCACATGCATCTTTTGATGTATTATCATACTTCTATCACCAGAGCCAACCAGAATTGCTCTAAAATCAAGTATTATCTGCTAAATTATTTACACAGGTGCTGGTGGGAAGAAGCCTGTGGATATGGCTGATCAGATGTGGGATGGTTGTATTAATTTCAACAACAAAAGATATACAACACATGTCAAGAATATCAACATAACCATCTTTTTCACCACTGATGATTCAGTTTACAATTACTTTAAAAAAATATTTCATTCAAAATCATCGTCACACGGAAATGTCGATAAAACAGGTGAGATTTATTACTTTATTACAATTAAGTGACAGCTTATGGTAATGAAATGTTTACACAATAGCGTGATGGAAGTAAGAGACAGTTAAGACTATTTCCATCTTCCAATCCACACATTGATTTTCTCAGCATCTTCGCCACGGCCTGCACCATTTAGGAGTTCACGAGTCGCTAGCTCGGATCGTGAGATTACGGCACATAGGTTCAGTTTGTCATTCGGCTCTCTGAACTTGAATGTCAAAACAGGTGACATTACGAAAGAAACGACTGATGCCATATTCATCATATCTGGAGGTAATGAAAATCTATTACACTTTATTTATTGTTTAAATTATTCACTTATGTTTTTTAAGATATATACATGATCTTTAATTCAACTAAAACACCTATAAATCTGTTCACAGATCCAAGGTTGTCTAAATGTTGGTCCGACGTCATAAACTAATAACTTTTATTTTAGGACAAGTTGAAAAAGCAATCATTTCTGTTGCGGGAATGTCGATTGTGCAAGAGAAAAAAAGACTGCGTATGTATAATCGACAACGTTTCATCAGATT